>CM070630.1:35555243-36098210 GCA_036346255.1 Ampelocalamus luodianensis
ATTGGTAAAGTGGCGATCCTATGGACGGTGATGCTCGGCCTTGACCGCGACGACACACGTCGCGTTCGACGAACCTTGCGATCTCCTCTTCATTACGGGTCCACAAAATCCCTATCGGAGATCGCGTACATCTTCGGCGTGGCCGGGATGAATGGATAGCGGAGAATTGTGGGCTAGCGGATCAAATCCTGCAACTCCCTTGTCCTTTGGAACCCACGAGCGTTGAACCTCCGACACCAAGCTCATCACGGTGAAGCGCGTTTATTCCATTCTTGACATTTTCCTTGATGCGGTTCACCCCCAACATCATTCTTGGCGGACACGATCCGATCCACCAGGTTGGTGTACAACCAGGAGGCGAGAAACCACAACAACCAAACCTAAGTTGAGGCAAAACTCCTCGGAAGGGGTGAAATTTGAGGCTCCTTGCGTAATGTGATTGCAATGCGCTTTGCGACTAGCGCATCGCAACTACATTGGCCTTGCCGGATGGTAGTGAATATCCATGTCATAGTCCTTGATCAACTCCAACCATCTCCTTTGCACGAGGTTCAGTGCAGGTTGGGTGAACAAATACTTCAAGCTTTTGTGATCAGAATACACTTCACGCGATTCGGAATTAGGTAATGGCCAAATCTTAAGTGCATGGATCTGGACCAACTCAAGTCATGGGTAGGATAGTTGAGTTCATGAGGTCTCAATTGCCTTGATGCATAGGCCACTACCTTGCCTTCTTGCATAAGGACACAGTAGAGGCCTCGGCGAGAGCGTCACAATAGATGAAGCTTAGCGGACATCGGGAGAACAGAGCGGAAGCGTTGGTGTCGCTTCTTAAGTTCTTGGAAACTTTCCTGTAATCAGCGGACCGAGAACTTCTTGTCCTTATTAAGCAACTCCGTCGCCGGCTTTGCTATCTTGGAGAAGTTCTCGATAAAGCTGATAATATCCCTTCTGCCCGAAAACTCCGAATTTTGGTGGCCAGAAGTGGTGACTCGAGAAAGCACGTCGGCTGATCTTGCTAGGATCCTGGCTACACCTCTGCGAAAGAATATGGCCCTACTACTGACTTCTGCTATTCGGCAGTGCGCGCTGGGCCGCTCGACGTTGCTCATGAAGCTTGCCCAACCATGACCTCAAATGCTCGGTGTGTTCCTCGCGGCTCTTGGAATGAATAAGGATATCGTCGATGAAGACCACAACGAACCTATCCAAATACTCCACGAACACGAGATTCATGGGGTTCATGAACAAGGCGGAGCATTGGTCGGCCAGAATGACATGACGGTATACTCGTACAAACCATGGCGAGTAGAAAAAGCGGTCTTTGGGAATATCCTCGAATTAAGTCGGGCACGATGATATCACTCAAATCAATCTTGGAGAAGACTCGAGCTCCGGTTAATTGATCGAAGAGGTCATCGATACGGGCAAGGTACTTGTTCTTTCTGGTTACTTCATTAAGTGGGCGGTAATCAGCGCACATCTTGCAGCGTCTTGTCCTTCTTAGGACAAAGATTCTGAGCATCCCCAAGAGAGATGAGCTAGAGCGGATGAGCCCTTCTCTTGAAGCTCACCCAGCTGCTTCTTCACTCCACCAGCTCGATTGGGTCCATTCAGTGAGCCTCTTGAAATCGGGCGATGCAGGGAACCAACTCAATGACAAACTCGAGGTCTCGAGTGGTGGCATCCACGGAAGGTCGTCGGGAAGACATCAACAAAGTCACATACTGCGGGACTTCACTAATATCTAAGTGAAAAGCTGCTAGCGCGAAGAGATCTGGATCCTGTGACTTCGTAGCGAACACCGCTCCATGAGAAACTAGTGAGGTAGATGAGCCTCTAAGCGCCAATCAATTTGTCCATGTCTTGAGACAACCAATCCATGCCTAGGATTACATCTACTTCGCCCGATCGAAGGAGGATAAGGTTTGCAAATCCTACCCCTTCTATCTCAGCGAGGGACATCCTACACTCGGACTCGGCTCTCATCTCGAGCAAGGAGGCGAATGGCGTAGGAACAACAATGGAGTAAATAGAAGACCTCCACAGTGACAAAGACTGAGAAACAAGCGAATGAGATGCGCTGAATCAAACAAAGCATGGCGAGAAAAGAGTTAGCAGAAGAAATTTACCCAACCTGGCGTCGGTGCCTCTATGCCTCCTCGCGGAGATGGGGTTGGCGCGACCACTACCCACGCCTTGGGTGGCAGGGACAACACGATCACAGGAGGACCACCTCGGCCGCGTCCTCCATTGGGCGAGTGCGCTCCCGATCTGTTAGGGCAACTATTGGCATAATGCCGCCACGGTTGCTGAAAAGCAGTGACCCGCGGCCGGTTGCGAGGCCACCTGGCTGGTTCGCGGCGCGCGTGGCCAGACACGACTGCCGGAGGCGGAGGCGGTCTTTGGCGGCCTCGGTGGTAGTGAAGCTACGAGCAGGCACCTAGGCGGCAGGCCGCGGGGGCAGGAAGCGGCTGTGCGGACCGGCTGGAGGCCTCCACTTGCGCTTAAGGACTTCGTGACGCTGCGCCTTGTGCTTTCGGCAACAATAGCCTTGTCCGCCAGGCACGAAAGTCGACAAAGTACACAATGGAGAGCTGTCTTGCGGCTCCTCGAGACAAACCCTCATGAACTTCTCTGCTTGCCTCATCGGTGGCCACCTCGGATGGAGCATAGCAGGCCAAGTGGTTGAACTCGTGCAGGTACTCCATCAGCGACTTGCATGCCCTTGCGGCGCGAGAACTCCTTCTTCTTGACTTCATCAAGCTGCAGAGGATGTGAGCTCGTGAGCCGTCGGAACTCATCCCAAGAGAGCGGTGTGGCGGGGCTGCATGGCCAAGAAGTTCTCCCACCGGGAGAGTCGCGCCCTCTGCGGTGATGGGAGCAAAAGTGCCTATCTGGTCGAGCCCAGCGAGCAGCGTCGAGCTTACGCTCAACTTGACGCGGTGTCGGCGTCCAATGGGTCCTCGGACACGGAGAGCGTGAGGTGATGCGAAAAACTTCGGCCAAACCCCACGAGGCGATGTCGCCCCTGGATCCTAAGGCTCCGAAGAGGTGTTCGCGCGTAATAACATCGGCCAGGACCCTCATCCTCTGAGCAGTTCGCTCGATCGAAGGGACACAATGAAAGTGGAGGAAATGAGCTCCTCATCAAACAGTCTTTGAACCCTGCTGCCATCAGAGTACCTCCGGCCATCACAGTTCAAAGAAATTTAGGTTGAAACAAAAGCACTAATACTGAAGTTGATGAAAGCGAAAAGCTAGCGATTAAGAGAATGAGATATCCACCTAACGAGAAAGCCAAAACAACAAATAAACAACTTTAAATACTTCCAAAAGACTCAAAACAGCTCCAAAGGAAACATCAGCCCAAGTTCAACTTCTCAATGCCATTAACCGTATTGAATGAGCAGTAATAGTGGGAGAAGATAAAAATTTCAGCACCTTGCAACAAGTCTAGCACTACTCGAGGCGAGAGTTAAATGTGAAATAGGTGTTAGATACTTAGCTAACTAGTATCACATCTTACCCTTTGTTTCCCCAAGTTTTAATTGATTAACCTCTCACTTTCTACCCTAGTTAGAACCTTTGAGCTTGCTATCCAGATCAGAATCGCTTGCTGTCAGTTACGCATCCAAACCTCTTAATTGAAATCTTCAACCGGAGCTTCAAAACCTTGTAGAGAGCGGCTAACACTTCAATTTGCCAAACTCATTGGTTCCCCAAGCACATACTTGACCTAACTTAGGTTTGTATTTCAAATGTAAAATTTTGAGGAGGAATAAAAACTTTTGTTGTCTCTTTAAATCATTTGGAAGTTTTCAAATTTTCCTAGCAATTTCATTTTCTAAATTAAATTCTTGTGAATGGAAATTGTTGTCGGCTCAAGTTCTTAGCTTTCAAACTTGTGATCGTCCTCTGAAATTATTTTTCTATCATCTTGATCATCCTATCTACCTCTCTGAATTATTTCACAATTTTTAGATTTTATTTGGTATTTCAAATGGCCAAGTCAAACCAGTTTAGAAATCTGGTCAAACCCTAGTTCAACAGCTTGTGAATTTTCTCAGAACAATGCAGTGCATAAAAGTTCTGGAAAATTTATGAGGTGTTATTCTCTTCAAAGTATCTACCATAAAAATTTCAGATTTTTGGAGCCCTGGAACTATCTCTAAAAATTCCCCAAACCTTCTCTGTCTTTTAAATCAAATTCTAAAAATCTTGTTCCTCGGCCCGAACCCAACTCGGGCTCGCGTCCAGAGCTACGCACACTTAGGTTCGATCAGCGTCAACTAAGCGCTTTGCCCGAGTCAAGTGATCATGACGTCAGATGCAAATCGAGCGATCCACGTCGCATCGCGCCAGCCGACCTGTCCAGAATACGCCACATCAATCTCGCCAGTCATCTAAGATCCAACGGTCAACATCTTCCGTCGAGTAGAACCTGCGCTCGCCTGCGCGCTAGCTTCGCCATCTGACGACGACATGGGTCCACACCATCGACGATCGACCTCATCTTCTCCGCACCTCACCAGAGCTCACGGCCGCAGCGCGCATGCTTGCCACACGTCCTCGTCGCCGCCACCTTTTTGTCCTCGTGTCGGCCCGTGAAGCATCGCAAGGATCTCATCTACCCACCGAGCCCATCCACTACCCCCGCGTCCATTCGTGTTTTCTCGCCCAAATTTCCCTTCCGTGGGAGAAGAAGGCAACAACGCCGTGCCGTGTTAGCGCCGCCCTCGAGCGAGGCCGCGCCGCTGTGCGATCCACTCTCTCGCCGCATCCATTTTGCGTTCGAGCTCGTAGCACCCGATGAATCATCAGAGCCGCCGTCGTCTCATACTCCGGTGATCTCGGCTCTGCAAGCTTATTGGCGCTGGTGAGTTTCGGTTCGATCGTCTTGGTCCCTTAGGATCGCATCTTTGTCTTTGAGTCTAGCGTGACCTTGTTTAGCTCTTTGGTGCATCAGAGGGCTGTCGCGTCGCTTTCTTCTCAAACTCGGTAAAGCCCGCGCGTGTCAATCCGGCGCCACCGTCCTCCTCCATCATCAAGATCGTGGGCTTATCGTTCACGGTGTCTCCCGCGATCTCGAGGAGCTCCTTCCGAAGCTTCGTCGTCGTCGTAGCGTCCTCTCGCGCGCCGCGCACTTTCTTCTCCATATCCGTTCGCGCGACTACGCCGGCCGGCGTCTCGCGGGTCCGCGTCACCGCCGTCGAGTTCGCTGGGTCCTTGCGAACGGTAGGTACCACTCTTTCGCCGAAACCTCTGGTTTTACAAGATCAGTTGCGCCAACCGCCATACCGTCACCCGTGTTCGCCGGTGAACCGCCGATGAAGATTAGTTTAACTCTAATCATATACACTTTGAGTCTACGATTTGTGGGCCCTCTTTGGATGTCGCGTTTAGAAATCCTTTAATCCGGCCGTTATTTGTTCTCTGAGTCACTACCATGTGGGTCCATGTTGTCGATTAGGTTTGTGTAGTTACAGTTTATGCGTTTTCTCGATGGGAAGCGTATTTCTCTGTGAGGGTGTTTTGGGTTTGCACCTTAGTGAGTAGAAGGCGTATTCTTTGAATCGCCTTGACGTCACTTTAAGCGAGTCTTGTTATCTGCAGTCGCCGTTGCGGCGGACCTTGTATCGATGGTGAGGGCTTCTTGGTAGCGGTAGAAAAAGGATTTAATGCTTTAGTATTTACGTAATATGTTTTCTTGCTTTATTAATTCATTTAAACTTAGAAAATGCATAACTAATTCAATTTTTATCCAAATTGTATGAAACCAGTCTTGTTAATTTTCATTTTAAGTGTGCTATTTGATAAAATTAACTTCACCCATGTCTCTGTAGCAAAAATCTGTTAGCTAATAAAATGATGTCTTATGTATCTTCTAAATTAGAAAATGCATATCTCTTCCAATAATTGTCCAAATTAAATGACCCAGTTTCAGTAAATTTCATTTTAGTATACTAACTAATCTAGGATAGATTTTATACACTGGTTCTGTTCATGAAAATTTGTTAAGTAATTAACTAGTGACTTGTTGTGTTTTTAGCTTAGAAAATTCATAGAAAATTGCTAATAACTTAAAATGATTTGTTCTCTGTTTCTAAAATTCTGCTATTTCATGCTTAAGCTTCTTTGTGTGAGTTTTGGCTTGTTTGATGTTGTTGAATGTTTGAGTTTTGTCGGTGTTATTAGTTTCTTATTTGTTATGTTCGATCGTTGAAGCGATATTTGCGGCAACCACGAGGCGATCCTCCGCTCCATATTGAGCAACGGCGGCGTGCAAGCGGTTTGATCATGATAATCCAGATACTTTAAATTCTAATATTTTGTTTCAATTGTATGTATGCATTGCTTAATTTGTGTTAAAATGGATTAGTTAAATCGTGAGTCGCATATCCTGTAGACAAATATTGATCTCTACTACCGAGCCTAGGTTATTTCTTTGTGATTAGAGATGTTGGATGATTTCTTGTCACTTAGTAGATCGATTTCACTGCTAGACATGCTTAGTATTAGAGAAGCTGGTGATTATCGACTTTAGTCAGTAACCTTGATCACCTAAATTTACTACAACTTTATGTTTGACATTTTGCTATGCTTACTTGCAAAACTAAAACCAAAAACAAAAAATGATTTAGGCGGGCACAATGGTAAGATTGGTGTGATCTGTTGGGTGTATTGGAAAGGTGCAGGTCAATGGGACCGAACATCTTGTGAGTTTACATTATCGAGCATATCAGCGTGCTAACCACTGTAGAGGTATGGGACCTCTCTTGACCTAGTACTTTGGCGTGTATTGGTCCCGGTGCGGGAGGTCGCGGGAGGGCGGAGGTGGGAGCATGGTAGTTGTCAGAAAAGCTTTATCACGAGTGGGTAGTTGTCTTTTCGGCTTTACCATGGCGTATGGGTTTCTATCCATCGAGCGGCTCAGAGGTTGATACACAATATGGAAACAGGTCTCGTAGGACTTAGTTGTGCCGTCATACCTTGATGTGCTTTGGCTTAAAGGCGATGAGGTGTGGATGATGGTGCAGTACACCCTGCAGGTTAAAAACTATTCGAATAGCCTCGTCTAGGTGATGGACAGCGCTTGGGTAAGCTTATCGAGAGTTAGACTACAACATTTAAATTAAAACTTGCGGGGTGAGTACGAACTGCGAATTCGTGCTATGTTGTGGTGACTATTGGGATAGTCACTTCTAGGTGGTTACTTGTATCTATCTTTATCTCATGATTATTTCAACGATAAAATGAATTGCAAACTTGCCTTTAAAGCGTATTACATTATTGCAAATAAAATTGGCTTTATGCAAATGAAACATATGACCTCCACCAAATAAGCTGCATGTAGTCTATGAGCAGTGCATTGGATTCTACGTCGGTCTTGCGGGTACAAAGACAATCTTTGTACTCGGTGCTTTGCTTAATGTTTTTGTTGCGAGAGGAAGAAGGTGAGCCTCGGGGTCCTCATACCGTGGTAGTCATTTTAGCTTCTTGGGCTGACTAGACTTGGCGGTCAGGTCGAGATGCCTTGTGGGTTGAAGACACGATTGGCTTTGTTTATATGCATCTTATGGCACTTTTGCTTAGTTGTCGTTCTTGTCTATTTGTGTATCTTGTGGCACAGTCGGCCTATATACATAATATTGTTACTATTTGTTTATCTTCCGTTTGTAGTGTAATGTTTGGACTCTATGTTTTGAATGGAGTTGATGTCTAATTTTGTAACGAGGTGCGATATCTTTGCTAGGAAGTATACATATCTAGAGATCGATTATTTGATTTGTGATGCTAGGACCGGGTGGTTGGTTAAGCATTACAAGCCAAATAAGCAAGGTCCTCAAGTTGGTATCGAGCCATTACGCCTGTAATGTAACAACATAAGCATAGTCCTTAGGATATTTTGAAAGTCTTATTTTCAAATTATAAAAGGTTTATGAAAACCTAGGCGATTCTCAGATTTTATTCCTTACCTATCTTAGCTTTCTACTCTCATCTTACTCTAATTTAAGTTTTGAAACTTGGTTTCTCTCTTTCCTATCAAAAGATAGTTAATACACGGTAGAATCAGGTCTTTGGGAGAACCATAGAAATTAGTTTAATTAAAAATTTGTGGGGGCATAAGGGTAAGATATGTATGAGTTTGCTAAGTGTCGATCTTTGTCGATTGGTTTTGTAACAAAAGTCTTGTGCTTGTTTTGTCTTTGTTAGTAAGTTAATTGCGGTGGGTATTGACCCGTGTTTTCCAGCTTATTGTTAACTTGTCTTAGTAAGCAGGATGGCGGGAGAATGCGCGTCAGCAGAGGCTGGTCATGATGAGCTTCCCCTCCTCCAACCATGTTGAGGTTCTCGCTCGGATCGGCGAAACCGCATGGACGACAGCGCATCTTGGAGGTTATTGCTAGGAATACCTCCCTCCCTGCCGTGGTGGCGGCCACGGACTCGGGGGACTTGCAGAGTTCCTCTCCGTACAACGGCCGCCGACTTTCTCCGCTCTCGAGGACCCTCGTCACGGATGATTGGGCTGCGCATGGTTGGCGAAGCTCAACATAGCTCGATGCGGAGCGAGGGACAAGGCACTCTTCAAGGCGTCCACGCGCCTTGAGGCGCGCACTCTCATGGTGGGAGAACTATCTGCGCCATGCGGCCGCGAGCCATGTGGTCGCGTGGGAGGAGTTCCATCGGCTTTCGTCGGGCCCACATCCCGGATAACCCGATGAAGTCAAGAAAAAGGAGTTCCTCGCGCTCAAGCAGAGCGCAATGCGCGAGAATGCACATGCGAGTTCAATCATCGGCTCGTTATGCTCAGGGGTGGCCTCGAGATGAGGCTAGCGGGGAAAATTTATGGATGGCTTGTCCGAGGAGCTGCGAGGACAAGCTATCCATTGTGAACTTCTCGGACTTTCAGGCCTTGGTAGATAAGGCCATTGTTGCGAGCATAAGGCAAAGGCGCTGGCGAGTCCATAGCGCAAATGGGAGCGCATCGAGTCTACTCACGACCTACGTTAGTCCTCGGTGAGCGGCCTGATGGCGTTCTTTTGCTCCACCGCGCCGAGACCATCTGCACTGGCTCCTGCCCACCGCCAGCGGTGTTCGGCCACGTGCGCTGCGATCCGCGGCAATGCGGCCTCACCAATCCGCGGCGAGTGACTTGTTTTTGCCACAACAAGGGCCATTATGCGAATGCACGCCTCAGAGTGTTGCAGCGCCTCGTCCTAATGGAGGGCCTTGCGGGCGAGGCTGATCACGCGACGAGAAGATTATTGAAGACCTGAGAGTGCGAAAGCCGTTCGGTGAACCACCTTTCAGTGAGGAGGCTCAAGAGGCGCCGATGTTGTGATTGGTATACTTCTTGTTAATTCTTCGTCTGCTGCGGTATTATTTGATTACGGAGCATCGCATTCTTTTATTTCAAGATCATTTCTGCTGCTAGTGGTCTTCTTTGTGTTCCTTTGGAAGTTCCTTTGCTCATCCGCTCTCGGGTCGAAATGAGAGGCGATTTACTGATGTCGGGATGTTCCTATCATAGTTGAAGGAGTGGGATTTTTGGCAAATCTCATTACTGCTCGATTCAGCGAGTGCGGATGTGATTCTTGGCATGGATTGGTTGTCCCAACACTTGGGGCCGTCGATTGTGCGAGAAGATTGTCTATCTTACCACCCTTCGGATGAGCAAGTCGGGTTTTAAGCCACGGACTTGGGCCCGTGTCTATGTGCATTAGAAGCAAAGCCGACCTTGCAAATTCAAGATGTTCCCATAGTATCGACTTTGTGGATGTCTTTCTGAAGATTTGCAGGATGCCTCGGTTCGAGATCTGGTTTGCCATCGAAGTTCTTTGCCGCCTCTGCATCTCGATTTAAAGCGCCGTGTCGGATGCCTCCCAATGAGCTAGAAGAATTGAAGAAGCGGCTTGGTGAGCTCCAAGCAAAGTGGTTTCATCCGTCAGTTCATCTCCTTGGGGTTGTCGGTGATCTTTGTGAAGAAGAAGGACAAGACTTTGCGTATGTGTGTTGACTACCGTCCTCTCAATGAAGTGCGGTGAAGAACAAATATCCTCTGCCCGCATTGATGATCTTTTTGACCGGTTATGCGGAGCTCGGTGTTCTCCAAGATTGATGCGAGATCGGGCTATCATCAAGTCCTGGATCGAGTGAGGATATTCGAAACGGCTTTCACTACTCGTTATGGCGGTCTGACGAGTACCGTCATGTCTTCCGGTTTGACCAATGCTCAGCGTTGTTCATGAACCTTATGAATTCGTATTCATGGAGTATTTGGACAAATTTGTGGTGGTTTTTATTGATGACATTCTTATCTATTCCAAATCAAGCGAGCATCTTTGAGCATCGAAGATTGTTTTGAGCAAGTTCGCGGAGCATCGGTATGTATCTGAGTTAAACAAATGTGAGTTACAGTTGAAGGAAGTGGCATTTTGGGCCATGTTCTTTCAGTTTGGAGGAATAGTATAGATCCAGCAAAGTCGTTGATGTTCTATCTTGGGGCCAGCCGTCGATCAACGATGTCGGAGTTTTCTTGGTTTAGCGGGACTCACTATCGCGCTTTATCGAGAACTTCTCCAAGATCGCAAAAGCCGATGGTGAATTGCTTAAGAAGGACAAGAAGTTTGTATGGTCCTCTTGCTTGATGAGAGCTTTGGGGAGCTCAAGCGATTGATTGACTTGACTCGAGTCCTTACTCTTCCCGATATCCACAGAGTTTCGATATTTATTACGATGCCTCTCGTCGGGGACTCGGATGTGTTCTTATCACGGAAGGCAAGGCGGCTTGCCTATGCATCCAGGAGCAATTGAGGCCTCATGAGCTCAACTATCCCACCCATGATTTAGAGCTTGCTGCGAGTAGTTCATGCACTCAAGATTTGTGGCATTATTTGATCGGAAAGCCGTGAGGTGTATTAGATCATAAGGTTTGAAATACTTATTTACTCGGCCCGATTTGAACCTCGAGCCGAGAGGAGATGGTTGGAATTAATCAAAGATTATGACATGGGTATTGATTATCACCACAGCAAGGCCAATGTGGTTCTTGATGCACTTAGTCGAAAGGTGTATTGCAATACTTTGATGATCCAAGAAGCAACAACTGCGCTTCTTGCGAGAATTCGGCGTCTCAACTTGGGTTTGGTTGAGCATGGTTCCTTCTTTGCCTTGGTTGTGCAACCAACCTTGGTGGATCGGATCAAGCGGACCTGACAATCGGATGATGGCGTGGGTAAAATCAAGCGAGAACATCGAGGATGGATTCGGCCAAGTGTTTCACGGAGGATGAGCCGCGGTGTTGTATGGTTTGGGGCGTCTGCGTGGTCCCAAAGATCCCCGAGTTGGCGGATTTGATCCTTGAAGCCCATGATTCGCCTTTGTCCATCCATCCGGGCTACCAAGATGTACCAAGATCTGCGGCGAAGTTACGGTGGACTCGCATGAAGCGCGAGTGCGGGTTCGTTGCGGATCGACGTATGTTGTCGCGTGAAGGCCGAGCATCATCGTCCAGACATGTCTCCTCGGCCCCTTGCCTATACAGTGGAAGTGGGATTACGTTGGTATGGACTTCATCAACTGGTTTGCCCGTGCTCCTTCGGGAAGGATGCTATCAGGTGGTTATTGTGATTGATGAAAGTAGCACATTTTACGCGGTGTGTACCGCCCCGGTCGATAAATTGGAGACCTCTACATATCGCATTGTGAGTTTGCATGGTGTGCCGCGACGATGGTGTCGATCGTGGTTCTCTTTTCACTTCCGACTTTGCTACGTATCTAGGAGGCCATGGGTACCGTCTTACTTTCAAAGCCGCCTACCATCCTCGGGCCAGATGGTCGGACAGGCGGAGTCAATCGGTGCTTGAAGATATGCTCTGTGCTTGTGTCCTTTCTATGGAAGAATTGGGAGAAGTGCCTACCACTTGCGAGTTCTCCTACAACAAATGACTTCGAGCTAGTCTCGGCATGGCACCGTTTGAGGCCTTGTATGGGAGCGCGTCACGAACCGTTGAGCGGTGGCGGTGAAAGGTTCTTTGGCGTATTCCATCAATGAAGTTTGAAAGTCAAGTGCGGTTGATTACGTGAGCACTTGCGCGTAGCTTCGATCCGGAGAACTATGCGCTATCGGTCGTCGCCAAGTGAGTTGAGTTTCAGCCCAATGACTTTGTGTATCTCAAAGTCTCACCTCTGAAGGGACATCGTCGTTTGGTGTCAAGAGCAATGGCTCCTCGATATGTCGGGTCGTATCGCATCATCAAGAGAGTGGGAGCTGTTGCATACAAGTTAAATTTACCGGCTACACTCGAAGGGTGCATGATGTTTTCACGTGTCGCAATTGAAGAAGTGCCTTCATGTTCTGTGGAGAAGCGCCCTGGAAAATATCGATGTGCGGAAGATCGTCTTATCGTGGCGCCCGTTCGTATCCTCGAAGAAGGCTGAGCGCGGACAAGGAACCTTGTGATCAAGTTCCTTAAAGTTCGATGGTCAAACCACTCCGAGGATGAAGCCACTTGGGAGCGGGAAGATCGTCTCCGGCGGATTACGTCCTTCTTCTCGGTGATCGAATCTCGGCGAGATTCTGTAAGGGAGATTTATAACAGCCCTAACTTAGGGTTTGTATTTCAAATGTAAAATTTTGAAGGAATAAAAACTTTTGTTGTCTCTTCAAATCATTTGGAAGTTTTCCAAATTTTCCTAGCAATTTCCATTTTCTAGAATTAAATTCTTGTGAATGGAAATTGTTGTCAACAAATTCTTAGCTTTCAAACTTGTGATCGTCCTCTGAAATTATTTTCCTATCATCTTGATCATCCTATCTACCTCTCTGAATTATTTCACAATTTTTAGATTTTATTTGGTATTTCAAATGGCCAAGTCAAACCAGTTTAGAAATCTGGTCAAACCCTAGTTCAACAGCTTGTGAATTTTCTCCAGAACAATGCAGTGCATAAAAAGTTCTGGAAAATTTATGAGGTGTTGTTCTCTTCCCAAAGTATCTACCATAAAAATTTCAGATTTTTGGAGCCTGGAGCTATCTCTAAAAATTCCCCAAACCTTCTCTGTTCTTTTAAATCAAATTCTAAAAATCTGTGTTCCTCGGGCCAACCCAACTCGGGCTCGCGTCATTCGCACACTTGGTTGGTCGCGTCAACTAAGCGCACCGCCGAGTCCAATTGATCGCGACCGTCCGATGCAAATCGAGCGATCCACGTCGCATGCGCAACCGACTGTCCGAATGCATACATCAATCTCGATAGTCCATCTCGGATCCAACGGTCAACATCTTCCGATCAGTAGAACCTCGGCTCGCACCGCTGCTCTATCGGCGACATGTGGGTCCCACACACCGGCCTCGACCTCGTCTTCTCCGCCTCACGGAGCTCCGCGGCGTGCGCGCTGTGCTTGCCCGTCCTCGTCAGCGCCACCTTTTGTCCTCGTGTCGGCCCGTGAGCATCGCCAGGATCTCATCTACCCAGAGCCCATCCACTACCCTTGCGTCCATTCGTGTTTTCTCGCCCAAATTTCCTTTCCGGCGGAGAAGAACCAGGCTGCGCCCGCGATGTTAGCGCCGGGCCTCGAGCAGAGACCGCACGCATGATCCACTCTCGCCGCATCCATTTTGCCGGTTCGAGCTCGTAGCACCCGTGAATCATCGGAGCCGCCGTCGTCTCCGCCTCCGGTGATCTCGCTCTGCAAGCTTATTAGCGCTACGGTGAGTTTCGGTTCGTCACTTGGTCCCTTAGGATCGCATCATCATCGTGAGTCTAACCCAGTGACCTTGTTTCGCTCTTTGGTGCATCACCAGTGTGCGTCGCTTTCTTCTCAAACTTCGGTAAGCGCCACGTGTCAATCCAGGCGCCACCGTCCTCCTCCATCATCAGATCGTGGGCTTATCGTTCTGGTGTCTCGCGATCTCGGAGCTCCTTCGAAGCTTCTGCGTCTGCAGCCGTCCTCTCGCGGCGCCGCGCTTTCTTCTCCGCCTCAGTTCGCACTCGCTTGCGCCGCGTCCTCGTGAGTCAGCGTCACCGTCGTCGAGTTCGCTAGGTCATGCGAACGAAGGTACCACTTTTCGCCCGAAACCTCTGGTTTGCAAGATCGATTCTGTGACGCATACCGGTGCCGTGCTTTCGCGGTGAACCGCGGTGAAGATTAGTTTAACTCTAATCATGTCCGCTTTGAGTCTCGATTTGTGGGCCCTCTTTGGATAATCGCGTTTAGAAATCCTTTAATCCGGCCGTTATTTGTTCTCTGAGTCACTACCATGTGGGTCCATGTTGTCGATTAGGTTTGTGTAGTTACGGTTATCGTTTTCTCGATGGGAGCGTATTTCTCTGTGAGGTGTTTGGGTTTGCACCTTAGTGAGCAGAAGACGTATTCTTTGAATACGCCCTTGACGTCACTTTAAGTGAGTCTTATCGTGTCTGATCGCGTTCATTGCGGGCCCATTGTCGATGGTGGGGCTTCTTGTAGCCAGTAGAAAAAAGGATTTAATGCTTTAGTATTTCTGTAATATGTTTTTACTGTTGCCTTTGTTAATTCATTTAAACTTAGAAAATGCATAACTAATTCAATTTTTATCAAATTGTATGAAACAGTCTTGTTAATTTTCATTTTAAGTGTGCTATTTGATAAAATTAACTTCACCCATGTCTCTATGTAGCAAAATCTGTTAGCTAATAAAATGATGTCTTATGTATCTTCTAAATTAGAAAATGCATATCTCTTCCAATAATTGTCCAAATTAAATGAACCCAATTCATAAAATTTCATTTTCAGTATACTAACTATTAGGATAGATTTTATACCTGAGTTCTGTTCATGAAAATTTGTTAAGTAATTAACTAGTGACTTGTTGTGTTTTTTAGCTTAGAAAATTCATAGAAAATTGCTAATAACTTAAAATGATTTGTTCTCTGTTTCTAAAATTCTGCTATTTCATGCTTAGGCTGCTGTGTGAGTTTTGGCTTGTTTGATGTTGTTGAATGTTTGAGTTTTGTCGGTGTTATTCGTTCTTATTTCTTTGTTATGTTCGATCGTTGAAGCCGATATTTGCGGCAACCACGAGGGCGATCCTCAGCTACCATATTGAGCAACGGCAGCCAGGCAAGCGGTTTGATCATGATAATCCAGTACTTTAAATTCTAATATTTTGTTTCAAGCTGTATGTATGCATTGCTTAATTTGTGTTAAAATGGATTAGTTAAATCAGTGTTGCATATCACATGAGACAAATATTGATCTCTACTACGAGCCTAGGTTATTTCTTGTGATTAGAGATCATTTGGATGATTTCTTGTCACTTAGTAGATCGATTTCAATTTGCTTAGACATGCTTAGTATCGGTAGGCGGGCGGTTATCGACTTTAGTCGGTAACCTTGATCACACAAAATTTACTACAACTTTATGTTTTGACATTTTGCTATGCTTACTTGCAAAACTAAAACCAAAAACAAAAATGATTTAGACCTTGGGCACAATGGTAAGATTGGTGTGATCTGATTGGGTGTATTTGGAAAGGTGCAGGGTCAATTAAGGACCGAACATCTTGTGAGTTTACTGTTATCCGAGGCATGTCGGTGCTAACCACACTAGAGGGTATGGGACCTCTCTTGACCTAGTACTTTGGCGTGTATTGGTCGGGTCGCGGAGGTCGCGGGAGGGACGGAGGTGGGAGCATGGTAGTTGTCCGAAGCTTTATCTGAGTGGGTAGTTGTCTTTTCGGCTTTACCATGTAGCGTATGGGTTTCTATCCATCGAGCGGCTCGTGGTTGATACACAATATTGGAAACGATCTCGTAGGACTTAGTCATGTGCGTCATACCTTCGAAGTGTGCTTTGGCTTAAAGCGATGAGGTGTGGAGTGCAGTGGTACACCCCTGCGAGGTTAAAAACTATTCGAATAGCCTCGTCCTAGGTGATGGACACGCTGGGTAAAAGCTTATCGAGAGTTAGACTACAACATTTAAATTAAAACTTGCGGTGGTGCGAATGCGGAATTAGGTGCTATGTTGTGGTGACTATTGGGATAGTCACTTCTAGGTGGTTACTTGTATCTATCTTTATCTATGAGTCTTATTTCAACGGTAAAATGAATTGCAAACTTGCCTTTAAACTGTATTACATTATTGCAAATAAAGTTGGCTTTATGCAAATGAAACATATGACCTCCACCAAATAAGCTGCATGTAGTCTATGAGCAGTGCATTAGTTCACACGTCGGTCTTGCGGGTACAAAGACAATCTTTGTACTCGGTGCTTTGCTTAATGTTTTTGTTGCGAGAGGAAGAAGGTGAGCCTCGGGGTCCTCATACGTGAGTGTGTTGCCGCTTCTTGGGCGACTAGACTTGGCGGTCGGTCGGATGCCTTGTGGGTTGAAGGCTGCGCTGATTGGCTTTGTTTATATGCATCTTATGGCACTTTTGCTTCCGTTTATCGTTCTTGTCTATTTGTGTATCTTGTGGCACATACGGCCTATATACGATAATATTGTTACTATTTGTTTATCTTCCGTTTGTAGTGTAATGTTTGGACTCTATGTTTTGAATGGAGTTGATGTCTAATTTTGTAGCAGTGCGTATCTTGCTTCTGGGAGAGTATACATATCTCGAGGATCGGTTTATTTGATTTGTGATGCTAGGACCGGTGGTTGGTTAAGCATTACAAGCCAAATAAGCGAGTCCTACAAAGTTGATATCGAGCCATTCGACCGTAATAACAAAGCATAGCCGAGTCCTTAGGATATTTTGAAAGTCTTATTTTCAAATTATAAAAAGGTTTATGAAAACCTAAGCGATTCTCAGTTTTATTCCTTACCTATCTTGGCTTTCTACTCTCATCTTACTCTAATTTAAGTTTTGAAACTTGGTTTCTCTCTTTCCTATCAAAAGATAGTTAATAGAGGTAGAATCAGTCTTTGGGAGAACCATAGAAATTAGTTTAATTAAAAATTTGTGGGGCATAAGGGTAAGATATGTATGAGTTTGCTAAGTGTCTGATCTTTGTCGGTTGGTTTTGTAACTTAAAAGTCTTGTGCTTGTTTTGTCTTTGTTAGTAAGTTAATTGGGTGGGTATTGACTTCGTGTTTTCCAGCTATTGTTAACTTGTCTTAGTAAAGCAGGATGGCCGGAGAGAGCGCCATGGCGATCAGCAGGTGGTCATGATGAGAGCTTCCCCTCCTCCAACCATGGTGAGGTTCGCTCCGAATCGGCGAAACCGCATGGACGAGCAGCGCATCTTGGAGGTTATGCTAGGAATACCTCCACTCCTGCCGGTGGTGGCGGCCACGGACTTCGCGGGGACTTGCGAGTTCCTCCGTACACACCGCCGACTTTCCCGCTCGAGGACCCTCGATGCGGATGATTGGCTGCGCATGGTTGACGGAAGCTCAACATAGCTCGATGCGAGCGCGAGACAAGGCACTCTTCGCGTCCACGGCTTGAGGCGCGGCACTCTCATGGTGGGAGAACTATCTGCGCCATGCGGCCGCGAGCCATGTGGTCGCGTGGGAGGTTCGATCGACTTTTACTGTCGGGCCCACATCCCGCGGCTGGCTTTGATGAAGCTAAAGAAAAAGGAGTTCAATCGCGCTCAAGCAAGAGCGCAAATTTGTGACGAGTACATTCGCACGAGTTCAATCATCCGGCTCGTTATGCTCGGGAGGTGGCCTCGAGATGAGGCTAGCGGGAGAAATTTATGGATGGCTTGACAGAGGGCTGCGAGGACAAGCTATCCATTGTGGACTTCTCAAAAGACTTTGGGCCTTGGTAGATAAGGCCATTGTTGCGAGCATAAGGCATAAGCGGCTAAGGCCAATCGTCCGCTTAGCGCAAATGGGAGCGCATCAGTCTACTCACACCAGCAGGGCTCGTTAGTCCTCTGCAGAATTTGGCGGATGAGTACGTGTGAGATAAAACTGACGTGTGAACTATAATTAACTACATGCAAGCTTTATTTAAGTGGATGAGGCTCTGGACTCATTTTAAGCATAAAGCAAGTTTTCATTTGCAATAAGGTAATAGATTCAAAGCAAGTTTGCAATGCTTTTATTGTTCAAATAAAGAGAGACAATTATAACAATAGATAGATGACAACACCAACCTAGAAGTGACTAACCCATAGTCACCACAACAATAGCATGAAGTGCCCCTTCATACCACCCAGTCAAGTTTAAGTTTTTAAAGGTTGTAGTCTAGTTCTTCAGCGACCTTACCAAGCATGTCCATAACCTAGGGCGAGGCTATTGAATAGTTTTAACCTGCGGGTGTACCAATGTACCACCACGATGAGCCGCATTTCCACGGCCACGGTTAGCACACTTCCTTTGGTATGCGAGGCATGGCTAAGTCTAACAAGGCGTTTTCCAATGGGCGATGCTAATTAAGAGCGCAACCACGGGAGAAGGACACATTAGACACCTAACAGGTGCGCTAATGCTCCCCTCAACACCACACACACACACACAAGAACACACCCACCGACGGCTCATAGTTAACACCCCAAAGTACTTAGTCAGAGAGGTTCCATATCCCCTCGTGGTGCTTGTACGCAATAAGCGCTGGCTTAGTGACACAAGTAACTCGGTCCTTGGGGACTTAGGCACCATTCAAACACACCATGAGATCACGCCAACATACCATTGTGCCCAAGCCAAGATATAATTTTTGTTTTCGCTTTTTGATTTGCAAATTGGTAAAACACAAGGGTTGGACATAATGGAATAATAATAGCATTTGTGTGATCAAGATCACGAACTAAGTCGATGATGCCCAATACTACCGATATCTAGGCATGGCTAAGCAATATTTATTGAAATCTACTAAGTGACAAGAGTTCATCCAACGAACTCTAATCACGCAAATAACCTAGGCTCGGTAGTAGAGGATAATCATTTACCTACTGATTATGCAACTAGAGTCTAACTAATCAATTTAACAACAAAATAGCAATGCATACATAGAAGTTAAACAAAATATTAGACTTTAAAAGTAATGGGATCAAATGGGAAATGATCAAACTGCTTGCACTGCTATTGTTGCTCAAGCTGTTGCGGAGGATCGTTCTGGGGTTACATGCAAATGTCGAAGCCTAAGCGAAAAGCGAAAACAACCAATAAGGCGAGCAACACTTAAACGAAAGAGCAAGCAAAAATTATCCAAATCTAATAAATTTATACACAAGGTAAAATACTAATATACCTAGTCATAGAAACTGGAAAAACTTAATTTGGATTTGTGGTGCAAAGATATTCCCTAAAAACCTATTTTCGCCATAATTAGGTAATGTAGCAAAATATTTTCTAGAAAGATTTTGAAGCTGAAACTTTTATGGTAGCTACCCACTGGTATAGTGATAAGCCATATAAAATTTCAGGTCATTTGGAGTTATATTGAAAAAGTTATGATTTGTCTAAATTGTTTAGGTATTAAACTAAAAATACGATCCTTATGATTTTTAAAAATAGTAAAATTTGTGAAACCAATTTTCCTAGCAAAGACACTACCAGTGGAAGCTAATACAATTGGATTCATATAAAAATCAGCTATAGATAAAAAGATATGCATTTTACAAGTTTGCTAAAAGTTCTGAAAAACAGTATTAAGTTCACTTGTTTACTATTTTTGAAAAAGGTTTTCCAGGTTGGATCATGGTCTACAATTATTTTTCTAATTAAGTTCAAGGTATAAGGAAGCTAACAGAATTGGAATCATCTAATTTGGATCTATAGTTACAGAGATACAAAAATGACAAGACCCTAAAGTTCTTCAGTTTTTTGGACTTAGCATTTTCGGGGATTTTCCTAACACCCGGAGACGTGGACGATTGAGAGCCGTCGATCTCAGATCCAACGGACGACATTGAACCAGACCAAAACACTCTCACGCGCAGCGAACAGGGCCGACGTGGAGGCTTCGAGGTCGTTGATCTCTCGATCCAAACGGGCCGAAGACCCGCCACGCCGCCTCATAACGCTGTCGTCGGACAACGCGGCCGAAAACTTCATCAGCAAAACGCCGGCGACCAAAACGCACGCGCGAGTGAATGCCGTGAATGGGTGCGCAATAGCGCCGCGCACCCCGCTGTACCACCCACACCGCGGTGGGACTGGACGCGCGGCGCGACGACGCAGGCTGTAGCGCGGTAATAATGACAACGACGATAAGCGGCAAAGAGCTCCGCGGCGGTCCATTGGCAGCGGTGCCGAGCATCTAGGGACTACCAGGAGCCACCCGACGGACGCGGAGGTGCAGAGGCGGTCTGAGTAGCTCGGCGATTTAAGCTCCGCTGACGGCAACAATGGCGACAACGAGGAAGATCACTGAGCCAAAATAATGAGCCGCGGGATCAAGATAGGTTGCATACCACCCACCGATGCCACCAGAGAGAGGGAATTGAAGAGAAGGCCTCACCGCTGGAGACGAAGAAGGGTGCTCGCGTCGATTGGGGGAAATCAAAATCCCGCTCCGTTGAAGCCACGAAAAGGAGTGGGGTTAAGCACCACCGAGGTGAGGAGAATCAGTGAGGCGGAGGAGCTGTGGAACCACCGAGCACCGGGTTCACCGAGAAGCTCCGTGAGCAACAATGGCGGAGAGGAGAGATTGAGCGCGGGAGCTCCACGAGGCGGTGGGTGCTGGAGAGCTCAGGGTGTGTAAAGGAGGATAAAGGAGGACAATGGGGCTTAAGTAGGCACGAGAGCGAGGATGGCACCGTTGGACCGCCTCGGAGTTCCAGCTGCCGCTGCGGCGCCCGTGGCGACGAGAGCGATTGAGACGCACGACTAAACGGGCGGTGAGTGACGGGCATTTAATGCGCTGCAGAGCCGTTGACGAAGACGGAGGTGAGAACGCTGCGCACCCACGCCGGCTCCGCCATGGCGCGCGCGCTGCTGAGCGAGAAGGAGGACGACGATGGCGGCCGTCCGAGTTCGCATCCAACGGCCGCCAGGCGATCGAGTCAACATGCGCGCAAGACATCGCCCACCGTCCGATGGACATCCAACGGCCGAAACGCGAGGCAACGGAGTTATCCGAATGCTTACACGAATGAGAGCCGTCCGATGGAAGTCTAACGGCCGGGCTGACGCGCGCGCGTCGCTCGGCCGCGCCGGGTGCGATTAGTTGGCTTGGCCGAAAGTCAAGTGACTCGAGCTCGAGTCCGACTCGCACTAGAGAACAGTGCAAACCAGTTAGGGTTTGATTTTGAACTGAAACTTTGGGGATTTAATTGAGGCATCAAATCAACTCCAAAATTTATGAAATTTTAACTGGAGCTTCCGACCTTAGGTTAACCTTCCATAAAATTTCTAGAGATTTTTGTGCTGGAATTTTCTCAAAATTTCCGAGAGGTTAAAACAGAGAGGTTTGACCAAGGTTTGACTTACCTCTAAAATATTTCAAATAATTTCCAAAAATTATGAAATAATTCAGAGGTGTTACCAAGTAACCTTAGAACCAAGGAAAATTATTTCAAGGGTTTAACAAAGATTTGACCAAGGAGGTTGTTGACTTGATAAATGAGGCTTTTGATTTTGAATTTTCCAAAATCTTTTACAAGAATTTTCAGAAAAGTTCAAAAGCACAAGGATGTAAGAAAAGTTTTAATTTACCCTCAATTTCTTACATTTGAAACACAAGTCAAAATGGAGATGTTACAGTACCTTACATGAGTTTTGATACTGACGACTTAAACGGATTTTGTTGAGAGCATGACCACGGAGTTGGGTGGAATTGGGACCAGCCGTGATGTGGTAGGGGAAGCAGGCGCTTTAACAGCTTGGATGGCTGCCGCGATAGGAACTGTTGGAAAACTATGGGCACGACCACTGCGGATCGGCCCATTAGTGGCGCCCGTCCCAAACCTAGCGGTCGTAGCCTATAAATAGGGTGCTATTCATTGTAAAGTTGATCGATGGATGAAGGAATAAAAGAGAAGCAAGAAGTCCCCTACATCTACGTGTTCTATCTCTTATTCTGTTCTTGTGTTCATGCATTGTTCTTACGATTCTCACGCCTTCTACGAGGTAATCGCCTGATCGACTCACACGGCACAGCGGTTCCTCAACACGTTATCGACACGATCGACTCTCCTCGCGATCGGTAAAGGTAACGTCGATGAGCGACACTCGTGAGATTGAATCGCTTTTAGATTGTTTTCAATGCGCAAATTTGGCTTTCTAGATTGGTTTTCACGGATTGCAAATCCGCTCTAATCTACCGCGAGCCGATTGAAGTCACGCCAAGCCGATCGGTGGATTGCATGAAAGAGTAGATGATGATTATGCCGTTATGATAATATATGCAATCGCATGGAAGGAACCATGTGCACGGCACGCTTTGCAAGCGGCCGTACATTACTACCTCGCGACACGCTACCGGCCGTCGGCATAGTCCGCCATCACGTGCTCGCCATGGAGGCAACGACAGAAGCACGCGCCCGGACGCGGCAAGCATGCACATGTCGGCATGAAGCCGCCCGCTGCAATCTCAGATTACACCTCTTTTGCATCGATACATACATAAATGAAAAGTAATCGTGCGCGAACGATGAATCGCGGATGAATAAAGATTGCTAACGTGAGCGAAGAATCGCGGTTGAACAAGTGCTCGTGTGTGAACAAGAATCACGAATGAACAAGATGTCGTGTGAATAGTAATCGCGGATGAACGTACCGCAAGCATGAACAATATCATAGGTGAACGGTACTTGCGCGTGAGCGGTAATCCGCGGATGAACGATGCTCGTGGTGAGCGGTATTTGCGCGTGAGCAGTAATCACGAGTGAAAATCGATTACATATGAACGAGAAAAAATCTCGCGACGCCGCGATGCGCTGTGGTGATGTCGCCCAAGCCGCGGCGCTCGCCGGAGCGGGCCGCTTAGGCCACCTCCGTCAAAAACACGTTATCGCCGTCGTATCTAACGCGGCGCCGCCCATGCACTGTGAGCCACCTTTGCACCGCCGACCGCGTGCGCCATGGCATGAAGTAAAGAAGGAGGAAGAAGGCTCATTGCTGCGTGCCGTCGAACGCGCCCCCCACCTGCCGTCGCGACTGGCCGCAGTGCAGCGCGTACGCACCGGCCGTCGAATCGCGCCGCCCGCCGCTCGTCGCGGCCACCTCACCGGCGCCGCCGCCGAGCGGCCAGCTTCGCGCCCGCGCCGTGGTACGCCGCTTGCGCCGCGAAACAGCCCGCCGCCCGCAATCGTCCCCGCCGCGCCGCCGCCCGGTTGCCGCGCAGGCCGCATGAAGCGGGCCTTGAAGCGCCAGCCTCCTCGCCTCGCATGGCGCCACGCCGCCTCTGCCGCCTAGGCGCCGGGCTGCCTCCGGCCCCGCACGCGCCTCGCGCCGCCGGCCCACGAGGCCGCCTCGCGGTTTCGCGCGCCGCCGCTCGTCGCCGGCGCGCCCACCTGTCTGATGTTCCCTGCTCAAGATGGCTGTCATGCGCGGCCAGCCGGGGTGGCCGGATACTACTGGTCGGCCGATGAGAAAGAAAAAAAGGGGCGGAGCTGGGCGAAGAAAGGAAGAGGCGCCGGTGGAAAAGAAAAGAAAGTGGGCGGTGAAAATCCGATTTTTGCAAAAGGGCCTCGGAAGTCTTGAAATTACGCAAAATTGTCTCAACGATATTTTGCGTGTTAACCTCGAAATTGCGGTGCTAAGTGAAAAATCATTTTTCCAGAGAAAGGACTTCGAACCCAAATTTTTGCATATTTTTGAACTTTGAAGCATATTTATCCTTGTTATTATTTCTATATAATTTATGTATCGCATTTACTCGTTTTGATTATACGTGATTGTTTATATTGCTTTTAATCACCGGAAATAGCGAGAAATCATGAAAAATGCATAGAAAAATATGGAACACGAACCTCGAGTTCAAGAGCATTGAGAATTTTGTAACCATTTTATGCAGATTACGCCAGTAATCCTTTGAACTTTTGCATGAATATGAAGATGATCGCATCACTAATCGTGAATTCGAGAACCGACCCGGTATGGTCGAAATTTGTACGTAATTTATAACGCTTTCAATTACGTGGTAATGTAATCACGATGAGCGTAAGATTGAGAAGACTCTCTACCTTTCACGAACGCGGTGCAATCCGCAAAGCAACTATCGCCAAGACGGCTAAATTAAGTATGCCAAATTAATTGACATCATGCAAGTTGCGTAAACTCAAGATAATATTCTAAGAAAGAACTTCATCTCGCAACCACCTAGGGAGCAAGGCTGTGCCATGAAGCCATCGCTAGCGTAGCCTACAAGGTGATGAAGCCTCTCACGAATGAGAGGAACAAGAAGGGGTAAGGTTGCGGTCGCATTTATTGATGTTTTTCGGTCTAAGAAGAAGGGCAAATGATAGCATGAGGCATACCTCGCATTGCGAGTGCCTGCAGGATTCACATCCATTAGTTGCACTTATGAATGTGAACAGCCCAAGAGCAGCCCCCATCATCCCTCCTTTGACATCGCAGAGGCGCACTGTAGCTAACCAAGAGGAGAAGATCACGCATGGAGCCGATTTAAGCGGTTCTCGAATACTTCGCTATTAGATCCAAAGGCACGCATTGCACTCGAACCTTTATAGAAACTTGCGCTTGTAATTGAAGCGAATTTTGAATTATTGAATAATGGTTGCAAGCTCTAGAAGAGCAAAGCATTAAATTCTTATTATGAGTCCCGCAAGGCTTATTTTCTCGCCTTTATAATAGCAAGTTACGCTCGATATCCAAGTATTTTATTTATGTGTTGCTTGTTTTCTGCTACATATTAATAAAGTACATTATATTAGAACGCTGTGTGGCGCCCTATGGAGGAAGTGTGCTTAGCATGAAGCAACACAACGAATATCATCCCGAGATAAGTAAATTTTTCCAATGATCAATAAGAATGCTCGGTAGTCTTACGAAATGCAGCAAATGATACTTGTATAACGAGCTCAGGAAGGGTCATAATTATACTCCCAACGGGCACAACTTTGGTCATTAAAGAAGACTTATTGTACCTTAATCGACTAGAACTCTCACGATATTTGCGCTAACGTAGCTTTCCATGTAGAGACGAAGAAGAGTATGGTACAAAATGTCACTTCATTACAAGCGTGAAGAAAATAAAAATAGCATTAGAATATCTTCCTTCATATGAAATTGGGCTATACTACACTAATATTAAGGCACCTACAACCTATTCTTTCCGAAACCGTATTTAGAAGCTCTCAACTTTTCTATCTCTCATGATAGATTGTGCCGTCTAGGTCTTAGGATGATGAGAGATATAATTAACAATTCACAGGGACATGATATGAATATTAAGAATTTCTAATCAGAAGATTTTGTGTGCCCGTGATGTGCACGGAAATTAATTATTAGACCTTTGCTCAAAGCGAAGGATGAAGTCCTCGCATTCCCGGACCGTATCTAGGAGACTTTATGGTCCTATACAACCCCGTAAGGGCCAATTAAGTATTTTATGGTGCTCATCGATGCTTCCTCGAATGGTCGCACATATGTTTATTGTCTATGAGAAACTATGCTTTTGCAAAGCTAAATCTTGCGAGATAATTAACAATTGAAAAATAATTTCGATCATCACGTGAAGTCCATCTCAATGGACAACGCCGAGAATGTACTCAAGGCATCCGATGATTATTGTATGAAAATGGGAATTAAAGTTGAGTATTCTATACTGCACATCCGCACTGTAATGGACTAGCGTAACTTTGAAGAATTGTAATTTACCAACTATATGTTGGGGACACGCATCCCTCGTGCCAGAGCTCTCATCAATTTTAGACCGTCGGCCTATAACATCCATCCAACTATGTAACTAGCGCAAGGGTCAAGATCGAAAACTACTCATCTTCGCAGTTTGGTTGCAAGGGTTATATACCTATACTCACCACCGCAGTCAACCGCAATGGGTCTTCTCCAAAAGTCCGGGATATACGCTGGTTATGAGACAAAGATCCATAATCAAGTATTTGGACCATATGATCGAGATTTGTATAATGCCCGATTCACGATAGTACATTAGATGAGATCGCCTCCGTCATTAGGGGAGGAAATCAACCTGATAATAATGTCGGAAAATAATTGAAGTCTAGAAGACAATTGAAATCAGAAGATAATTAAAAATCTATGCATATGACTCACGCACTAGTGAAGCAAATAGAGAAGTCCGTAAGATAATTGCATCCGTAAGATAATTGAATTGAAGTCTAGAAGACAATTGAAGTCCGAAGATAATAGATTTGCAAATATTAGCAAATCAATCAGTCGCACCACTTTAGTGATTCAAGAGCGTGACCAAGTAGCATTTGCTCATGCGCAATGCACCGGAGAGGGTTGAAATACCAATGAAGGTATCCCTAATCCGTCGCCCGAGGCCTCGTAAAAGGATGAGAACTCCGCCCCTCGAATCTGGCGTAACCGGGACGCTGGTGAAAAAGGATAAGAAGGACTTGACACCCGATCACCAAGTGCCCCAGTAACCAAAAGGAGCCGTTGAGACCTGGTATCGTATGGAACCTTGAGCAGGCATACTGAATTGAACATCCCCATGAAGGGAGATATCGGCATGGATGTGTGCGCACACATCGAGCCGAAAAACTAAAGGACTTGCCTCGCAATTGGAAGCAAAGTGAGCAAGTAGAAGCATTAGAAGAATCAGCCTGAAGAAATAGCTATAAAATTTATGACCTCGGGAGAATCTTTGAATATGACAACGACCAATGTCGACATATACTTTGCAAAGAAACTTGCCACAATCATCAATCTTGATTCGTAGCCAGACGTCACGAATGAAAAAAGATCGGATTGAAAGAAGGCAGAGAAACTAAATTATTCTCTCCGAATAAAAGAAGGGCGTTTGGGCACATGTAAGCCGCACGCTCCCTTGTACCCTGTAGAGTATAAGTGGATATTTGTTCGAAAGAGAAATGAAAAGAAGCAAGGCTCGTTGCATAAGGTTTTATTGAACATCCAGAGATGATTATGAAGAAACCTATTCCCGGTCATGGCGGAACTCCTTTTAGATATTTATCTCAATGGCAAGAACTTGAAGTTAGAATTGAAATTGATGGATGGGGTACCAAAGATACCTTTATGAAATATTGATTCAGACATTTATATGAAGATACCTAAATGTATCCTGTCCCAACCAAGATAGAGCAAATAGAAATATGTACAAGTGTGAAACTCGTAAAGTCATTGTATGAACTTAAGCAATCAGTAGAATGTGGTATAATCGCCAGCGACTTTCTATGCAAGAAAGGCTACACGAACAATGAGAATAAACCTTGTGTATTTATACAACAATCCCGTAATGGATTTTGTATAATCTCGAGGTATGAAGATGATCTGAATATTATCGGAACCTCAAGGATATTAAGAAAACAAACTCTTACCGGAGTTGAGTATGAAATGAAAGGTTTGGGTAAAACCAAATATTGCTTAGGCTTGCGCTTGAGCATGCCCTCAAGGAACATTATTGCATCACTCACCTACACTGAAGGTGTTAGAAAGGTTCGACTTGGCAAAGACATACCCTTTGAAAGTGCTAATGGTCGAAAGATCTTTGCACAAGACAAAGACTCATACTGCACTCTAAAGAAGAGGGGAGAAAGTCCGGGACCGAACTCCCACACCGAGGTGCAATAGAAGCACTAATGTATTTAGCAAACTGTACTAGAACGGACATTGTATTTGCTGGGAACCTACTAGCAAGGTATAGTGCGAGAACCTACCAAAGGCATTGGCGAGGAATAAAAGATATCTTCCGATACCTCTAAGGAAGCAAAGAACTTGGTCTGTTTCTACAGTAAAGAACAAAGGCTTAACTATGAATGACAATGCAAAAACGGGTACTTGTAGGACCCAGATACAATGCAAATCGCAAAAGGCTATGAACTCCTATGTGGTGGAACCGCAATTCCATGAAAATCGTCTAGCGAGTCTTGTACCCACTTCGACGAACCACTGAAACAATAGCATTATACGAGGCCTCACGAGAATGTACTTGGCTTCGCGGATGATTCACTACATCCAGCGGCTATGTGGATTGAATACCGCACCAACCCCACTATTATCAATGAAGATAATGTACTTGTGTTGCACAAGTGCGGATGGGTTATTGTGAAGAATCCTCTCACAAAGCATATCAACCCCAAGTTCTTCTATGCTCATGAATTGCAAAAGATGAACGTAATCAAAGCATCGTGCATACTAGGTCATATGAGAATCTTGCAGATTTATTCAGAAGTCACTTCAAATGCCTAGCTTTGAAAGATGCATATGTGGAATTGGAATGATGAGACTTAGAGAAGTACAGATTCGTGGGAGAATCTTCACAAACTCATTACTAAAGCTTGATCATGAAGATCGAGTACCCAAAAGGTAAATCTCGAGATTAAATGAAATTGGGTGGATTGTACTCTTTTCCTCAACGAAGTTTCTCCCAAGTTTCGGCTAAGGTTTTTAATGAGGCAATTAGGCAAAGATAGCGTAACATGATTCATGTACTCTTTCTCCAAATTTTTCCCACTGGGTTTTTATGGAGTTTGTGACGACATAGACATGAAGGATGGGTGCCCAAGGGGAGTGTTGGAAAACTATGGGCTGACCTGCGGCCGGCCCATTAGTGGGCGCCCATCCCAAACCCTAGCAGGTCGTAGCCTATAAATAGGGGTGCTATTCATTGTAAAGGATTGATCGATGGATGAAGGAATAAAGAGAAGCAAGAAGTCCCCTACATCTCTCGTGTTCTATCTCTTATTCTGTTCTTGTGTTCATGCATTGTTCTTACGATTCTACGCTTGTTCACGCAGGTAATCGCTCGAATTTGGACTCGCGACGGTTCCTCAACAGGAACAAACAGCAGCGATGGCAGCTGAAGCATTGGTAGCACTATCGCTCAGGATTGTAGAAGGTGACGTCATTGCCATTGAGAAATTTCGGCCAATTTAACTAAAAAACAGTGTGGTTAGGGTTTGAACCCGAAACCTCCTTCTAGGCTAAGAAGGTTACCACCTGCGCGCTTGCATGCACACATGTGCTTAGACATGGTTACAAATATCTTTTATATTGGGCAAAATTGATCCAAAATCGATTTTTTTGGCCGGTTTGGGTTTGTAAGGGGCGGGGCGGTAAGGCCAATAAAACCAATTTTTGGCCGTTTTTTAGCACGGGGTGCGAGTCACAAGATGTGCTGAGAGGGCTCGGCGCTGTAGCAGAAATGAGACGAAGCCGAGATAAAAATCAGCAGATACGTTTTAGAAAACTGGAGGCTTTGATACCATCAAAAGGTTGCAAAATCGCACCCCTTAGCTATTGCATTGATCTCAGTTATATAGGTTACATATACATGAGCCCTTGTATAACAAGAAAAGAGACGAAGACTCGAAAACTATTTTAACCTATACAAGGAATAGCAGAGGGAAGCATGAGTCCCAATGCCGTACTATGTACGTCAGGCAATCAACAAAATGGATTCCAGCAGTGATACGGAGTTGGCTTCTGTAAATCCAGCGAAACATGTGTTTGATGTTGAGAACGTATTACCAGATTTAAAGGCTGAGAGAAAGCGCCGCTCCTGATCGTGTCCGCACGTGCTCTTTTTTTTAGAAAGGAAATATCATAGCTTTTATAGAAAGTTAATGTTCGTAAAATACAAGAACCGAACACAAAAAGAGACCAAATAAACTGGGGACGTCAGTTTACTCCAAGGTCTAAACATGACAAAGCAGAACCGAACTACACCTCCCAGTACAGAACTACAAAGCCCAACCTCAACAGACCAAATAACTAAGAAATTACAAAGTTTCCGTCGAACAGTAGAGTTTCATTCATCTTTCTGTTAAAGTAACTATGTTATCTAGCTTCATCCGCTGCTCTTTTTTGATCAACGCCCACCACCGCTGCAAACATGACATAAATTTGAAAATCACTGTACGCGCTCCTTGCGCCGTCAGATCAGTTTCGTGCCTCGCGGCTTGTTGGCCTGTCTCCGCGTGCTGTCATCGACCGTTCGATCGTCCCGCTTTCGCTTTGCACCATAGGATCCATTTAGTGCCTCGCGGATCGTCTCCCCATCGCGTGCGTGCGCTTGCTTTTCCTCGGCCGCGGGTCACAGGCATGTCGCCCGGTTTCTTACGCCTGTCCTCTCACGATCAAGGCCGCGATGTTACTCGACCCTGTTGCCCGTTGCTTGCTCCACCTGTCTATCCACACGTTCACACCGCCCAGCTCGTTTCGCTACTGGTGGCTCCCGCGTGACCGACGCCCACTGTGCGCGTCGTTTCGTCCTCTAATGGTAGTCCACACGTTGGTCGGGACCCGTTTCCAATGCCTTCCTCAGCTTCGTGCTGCGTGTGCGTTTGCTCTACTCGCATTAGGTGATGTGCGTCGCCACTGCGTGTTTTCCAGAGCATGCCGCCGCGGTCAGGCCTCTGTGTTGACTCGGCGTTGGCTAGTGCACGCAGTTCTACTGTTCGGCGCTCTGGGGATGCGTTCGCTCGGCCATAATAGCCGGGTGACTCATGCTTGCCATTAAAGACCTCTTCACCTTGGGTCGAGGAATTTTTTTTGATTTGCCCTCTATCGCCGTTTTGGCACTGTAGTTGCAAATCTAGTCCCCTTCAGAGTGCGGAAGTACGAGATGGCGATACCTGGCACATCGTGCGGTCGGGAAGCGTGGGAAGCAAGCGGCAGCGTGGAAGGATGGGCGAACGCAGGAGCAAGGCGACTGGCGCAGAAGGGAGTCGGCGGTATTCCGCGGAGCTGAAGTACGGGAAGGAATGAAAAAGAACAATGCCACTGTCAAGCAACAGAACATGAATATGTGAATCATAAAACATTGTTTTCAAGCAACAGAGAAGTGAATCAACGCAATGGCTCATTAATTACCTGCCGCCCACGTCCGGAGCTCTGGCATCGTGGAAGGTGGCCAGGCCCGCCACCTTCCATGCCTCACCGCTAGCTCTTGTTAAATATATAAGCACATGTAGGTTCAATTTATTCCATAAATTAATCATGACATCATGCACGCAAAATAACATAACCATCACAGGCATAACAGATCTAGTCATGTCAACCAGGAAAAAGAACATGAACAGATCTAAAACGGAGAACATGACCGCACGCATCGGCGATTCTCGCTCGATCGGTTTGTCGATGGTGACATTGCAGGCACGGTGTGGATGACACGAAGTCGATGACGATTCGCCGAAGCCGAAAGTGCGTCGAGGAAGACGAGCCAGAGCTATAGCAAGCAGTCGCGCAGAGCGCTCCCAAAACCTTATTCGCCTCTCCCGGCGTAACTTCAAGGCGACGGTTCCGAGACTGCTCTCCCGAACGGCAGCGGCACGCCGGCGAACGGGACGAGTAGACTACGGGGACGGCGCAAAGACAATGGAAGAGGCGAAACCCTAGATTGATTTCGTCAGATGGAGGCGGCGATTCAATATTTATGGAAGAATCAGACGCTTTGATCAAGGCGCCGCGACGTTTCCATAACTCAGAATCAAACGGATTAGTCTCGTAACCGATCCGGATTCACCGCCACACAAAACAGCAAAAGATAAAAACAAAAGGAAGCCGCGTCTGCGCAAGCACCTGACGCCGATTTTGGCGGACCATTCACGCAGGTGCCGTGCGCCCGCGGCCCCCCGCCGCCGCAAGGCGCGGCGGGCGCGAGCGCAGCTGCGCAAGGCAGTGTGTTCCTCTAGTTCTCTCCCACACATGCCTCAAGTGGCTAGGAGTGCACCATTCCTTTTAAGGTGGTCTTCCTCTCCTAGAACTAGCAATATGGTACTAAAGGTCACATGCAACCTTCCTTTGCATGAGTGGGCCTTTGAGATTTAATTTAGGAATTATTCTTCTTGTATGGGCTTGGCCCACATAATCCAACAATCCCCCACCAGATCTCAAAGTCCCACAGAGATTTGCCTGAATTCCAATGTACTGTTTATATATCAGTGTTTCGATGGAGACCAATTAAGGTTGAACATCCACCTAGAACTCCAAGCTACACTTACTCACAACTTGAACAATGGACTATGCCTTGAATTGCAAGTTTGGTGCAAGCAAGCTTCACTTGAAGACTTAACTGATACTAGGCCGCCAGTAGGCTACCCCTCGGTTGGAGCGTATAAGTCATACTCCTTGGTCTCTTCATGAGCTTAGTAGGAGATTTTCCCAAAATCTTCATAGATCGCGACTAACAATGGCTCATATAGGTGTGTTCTTTCAAGAACGTTCGCAGATAACGCTTCGCTCGAGAGCCAATGGAACACATTAAGGCCTTAACCAACCCGCTTTGCGCTTTTTGAGAGTATTGCATCTTCACATAGAGAGGGTTGAAATTACTCTCCTCTTAACTAATGGCTTGTTTTTCCTGATCCTAATTCACGGATCTCCGATCACATAGGTTGGGTTACTACCATAGATAACTCACATGGGTCTCATACCCATCTCCTTCGATGCACTATCTATCACATTTCGTGATAGTCCCTTTGTGAAGGATCTCGCTGTGTTTCTATCTATTTGGATGTAATCCAAGGTTATAACTCCGAAGTTTTTCAATTTCCTGACAGACTCAATCGGTCTCTTGACATGCCTAGACGATTTCATATTATCCTTAGAACTGTTCACTTTAGCGATAACGGTTTGATTATCACAGTTCATGAGGATAGCTGGCACTGGCTTTTCCACCGTAGGTAGATCCATCAATAGATCCCGTAGCCATTCTGCCTCAACAATAGCAGTGTCTAGTGCCGCAAGTTCTGCTTCCATGGTTGACCTCATCAAAATGGTCTGTTTGCAAGACCTCCATGAAACAGCACCACCACCAATAGTGAAAACATATCCACTAGTGGCTTTGATCTCATTAGCATCAGAGATCCAGTTGGAATCACTATAACCCTCCAACACCGACGGGTACCCAGTATAGTGAAGTCCAAAGTTCGAGGTACCTTTCAGATAGCGCAACACTCGCCAAGTGCCTTCCGCTGATCATCTCCGGTTAGATGTAAACCGCTCAACTTGCTCACAAAGAAAAGAGATGTCCGCCTTGTTGCACTAGCTAGGTACATAAGTGAGCCAATTATCTCGAGAGTATTCCACTGATTCCTAGCAATTTTCTTATTCTACGAAGTAACACGCTAGGATCATAAGGTGTTGGAGAAGGCTTGCTATCGTAAAAACCAAAACGGCTCAAGACCTTTTCCACATAATGAGATTGCAAAAGTGTAATCCCATCCTCACCTCTAACCAATTTAATGTTTAGAATAACATCACCACTCCTGCATCTTTCATATCAAAATTTTGAGACAAGAATAATTTGACTTCATTTATCACATTGATGTTTGTCCCAAAAATCGATGTCATCCACATACAAGCAGAGAATAACTCCTCACCCCCACCATAGCGATAGTATACACATTTATCTCGCTCATTGATACAAGCTCGCAGATGTCACTGCTTCTATCGAACTTTTCATGCCATCGCTTAGGAGCTTGTTTTAGACCATACAAAGATTTCAACAGCTTTAACACCTTGCCTTCTTGACCTTCTACTACAAATCCATCAGTCGTTCCATCTAAATTTCCTCATCCAACTCTCCGTTAAGAAAAGCTGCCTTAACGCCCATTTGATGAACGAGAAGACCATGTGAGGCAGCCAAAGCAAGTAGTACTCAGATTGTGGTCATCTAGCAACAGTGAGTAAGTGTCAAAGAAATCTTCGCTTCTTTCTCGAGTGTAGCCTTGGCAACAAACCGAGCCTTGTACTTTTCAATAGTACCATCAGCCTAAGCTTCTTTGAACACCCACATGCATCCTACAGTTTGCACCCATAAGGTCTATCTGTCGCCTCCCGTGTTGCATTAGTGATAATGGAATCCATTTCAAGACGACAGCCTCCTTCCAAAGAGTCCGCATCGAGGATGCATATGCTTCTAAAATAGACTTGGGAGTGTCGTCCACAAGGTACACAAAGAAATCATCACCAAAGGATTTGGTTATCCTTTGTCTCTTGCTCCTTCTAGGAGCTCCACTATCATCCTCCTCATTGACAAGTTCATATGTATGTTCAAAAGATTCAGGTGGTGTGATTGAACTGGGAATTATTTCATAGGGTTGGCTAGTAGTGTTATGTGTATCCTTCATTGGAAAGATATTCTCAAAGAACGTTGCATGTCGAGACTCCATAATTGTACCAACATGCATGTCAGGTACCGCAGTTTTAACTATCAAAAATCTATAGGCAATACTATGATTAGCATATCCCATAAAGACACAATCCACGCCTTAAGTCCAAGCTATGCTTAGTTATTGGCACATTGACTTTCGCCAAGCACCCCCATGTACGCAAGTAAGAAAGTGATGGTTTTCTCCCAATCCATACCTCGTATGGTGTTTTGTCCTTATTTATGTTAGGAACTCTATTTAATACATGATTAAACGTTAGCAAAGCCTCCCCACCATGCCTTAGGTAAACCCAAGTGTCAACATGACATTCACCAAGTCACCAATGTGCGTTTTTCCTTTCGCAATCCCATTTGACTCGGAGAATAAGGAGGCGCCCTCTCATGTATAATGCCATGTTCTCACAAAATAAGTCAAATTCGCTTGAGAAATACTTCCACCACGATCCGACCTAAGTCTTTTTATCTTTCTGTTTAACTGGTTTTCAACTTCGCTTTATAGATTCTAAAATAGTCTAAAGCCTCGCTTTTCGCTTTCAATAAATACACATAATGTAACCTAGTTGCATCATCAATCAATGTCATGAAATATCGCTTTCCACCCTTCATTAACATTCCATTCATCTCGTAAAGATCTCAATGCAGGAGTTCTAGTGGTGCCAATTTCTCTCCTGAACTTTATGAGGCTTACGAGGTTGCTTTGATTGCACACGCTATGACATTTAGAACATTTGGTGATGGAAACGTTTGAATTAAATTCATACCGAAAGCCGAGACATTAAACCAAAATTAATATGACATAGACGTGAGTGTCAAACGTTAGCCTCATCATCCACACCGCTACAAATATGGTTCACGCTTTATTGCGTAAACTGAAAGGGAAAAGCGAACAAGCCTCCGACTCATAGCCTTTACCAATAAAATGTCCATGTTTAGACACGACTACTTTATTAGACTCAAATACCAACTTAAGCCCGCTCTACATAAACGGAGCCACTAACGAGATTCTTGTCTATAGAAGGGACATGTCTGACGTTCTTCACCGCACGATCTTTCCCGAAGTAAACTTCAGATCTACCGTACAACACCATGAACAGAGCATGTGACCCATTCCCATTAGGATGGAGGAATCCCAAGCACTGATAAGAGGAAAACAACGAAATATCAAAGACACACATGTACATTAGCTCTGTATCAATCCACCAATTGGTAGATTGACTAATCGAAAGAACAAAGAGGTAAATTACCATACCCACCCCATCTCCGCCTTGCCAATGGTCACGCTGATGACTTAGAAGTCCGTCCCCACAGTGCCTTCTTTCCTTTGCTGTGGGCACTTCTTGGCCATGTGACCGTGCTCACCGCACACAAAGCAAGTTCTATCATCCCGATTGTTGTTGTTCTTCTTCTTCTTGAAGTTGGTTGTCTGCTGACTTTGTCAAATTTTCCTTTGTTCTTGCTTGAGGGTTTCTGCACCACATTGGCATTGGACCGCCTCCATCACCCTTAGACACAGCGCCCTTTTCCGAGCTTTCTCTCAATTTCAAGAGATCCAATCGCACTCTCAACAGAGTGCTCTTGTCTCTTGTGTTTGAGTGTCGTTCAAATTCCTCCATGAAGAAGGTAATTTCGCAATAATACATCCACCACAAACTTGTTTGTAAGGCACACTTCAGAGTTCGAGTTCCTTGCCAATGGATCAGATCTCATGAGCCCGATCTACTACGAACGGTTATTAACCATCTTGTAGTCATGAAATTGCTCCATGATATACATGTCATTGTCGCATCAGAGCACCGTATTTGGAATTCAAGCATCCCATAACTCCTTTGCGCTCTCACATGTGCATATACACCTCGCATGACGATCAAAGAAGAACACTAAGAATGCATCCAACAAAGAGAGTAGTGGCGCCTCGAATTCTTTCTCGCCAAAGATCAAGAATACATTCAGCTTGCCATTACTAACCCGTATACATTCATAGCAAGAAGCCACGTGAGTGACCCCGACCGCCATCTCTAAAGTGCACACCTGAGAACTTCTCCGCCTCGCATCGGCAAATCCAAATGCATAGTAAGACCACAAAGTTGCCTAAAATAAGGTTTTTGGATTGTTAAATATATAAGCACATGTAGGTTCAATTTATTACATAAATTAATCATGACATCATGCACGCAAAATAACATAACCATCACAGCATAATGATCTAGTCATGTCAACCAGAAAAAGAACATGAACAGATCTAAACGGAGAACATGACCGCACGCATCGATGATTCTATTCTCGATCGGTTTGTCGATGGTGACACCGCAGCACGTGTGGATGACACGGTCGATGACGATTCGCCGGCCGAAGGCCGAGGAAGACGAGCCGAGCTACAAAGAAGCGGCCGCAGAGCGCTTCCCAAAACCTTATTCGCCTCTCCCGTGTAGAACTGGGCGACGGTCCGAGACCGCTTCCGAACGGCAGCAGCACGCCGCGAACGGACGAGTAGACTACGGGACTCGCAAAGACAATGGAAGAGGCGAAACCCTACATTGATTTCGCCTCGTATGGAGGCGACGATTCAGATTTATGGAAGAATCGTGACGCTTGATCAAGGCGCCGTGACGCTTCTCCATAACTTGTAAATCAAACGGATTAGTCTCAGAATCGATCCGGATTCATCGCCACACAAAACAAAGAAAAGATAAAAACGCAAAGGAAGCCGTCACAAGCACCTGACGCCGATTTTGGCGGACCATTCACGCAGGTGCCGTGCGCCCGCGCCACCCGCCCCGCCCGGCGAGGCGAGGCGAGCGCGCGCGTGTGTGTTCCTCTAGTTCTCTCCCACACATGCCTCAAGTGGCTAGGAGTGCACAATTCCTTTTAAGGTGGTCTTCCTCTCCTAGAACTAGCAATATGGTACTAAAGGTCATATGCAACCTTCCTTTGCATGAGTGGGCCTTTGAGATTTAATTTAGGAATTATTCTTCTTGTAGGGGCTTGGCCCACATAATCCAACAGCTCCCACGCCCGTCCGTCCTTCCACGCTAGCCGCTCGCTTCCCGCGCTCCCCGACTGCACGATGTGCCAAGTGTCGTAATCCCATGCTTCCGCGCTCGGGAGAGAGTTAGATTTGCAAATACGATGTTGGAGGGGGTTACTTTTGCTATTGAGGTGACGTCAGGGGCCAATTAAAAAAACTGGTCGAGCCGCTTCGCTTGCGCCGTCGCCGCTTTGGTGCCGTCATTCTTTCGCTCGCCGCCTTTTCCGCTGTTCCCTCACGGTGAGGGCCTCACCACAGTGTCTTTGGTTCTTGCGATGGAGCCTTCGTCAGGTTGCCGTGCTTGCATTCGTTTCTTACTCACCACCGCCTCTACCGATTTCGTTGCTTCGCTATTGTTGCGACACGCTACGCCAGCGCAAACGCGATTTATTTATGCACATGTTTTCTTGAACGCTTTCGCTTTTCCCTCACCACAGTGTCCTTGGTTCTTGCGATGGAATCTTTGTCAGGATGCCGTGCTTGCGCTCATTTCATCGACTACCGCCTCGCCGCTGCCGCTTCGTTTGCGTCGATCTCGCTTACGCTTATGCGCAAACGTGATTTAGTTATGCGCATGGTTTTTTTGATGTTTGCTATCGTGGCTTCCTGCCTTTTTTTTTATTGAAGGAGCACGATGGGCTAGAGCACCAGCCGAGCATATATATAAAGAAGAAGAGAATTGACCTAGTTTATAAGGAAAATCGGGCCTGAAAACCTTAACAAATGCACGGTTTCAGAGAAAAAAACCGGCAGCCAACCCCGAGACGACAATACAGTCTCAACTTGAATAGAACGACACCCACACCAAAAAGCACAACCAGATGACAACCAAGACCAACCCAACTCATCTCGCACGTGAACCAACCAAACAACTAACTCCCTCACAACTCGGCCGGCGGAGCCCTGCTCCCACGCCGCACCTATCAGCCAACTCGATCGGTGTAGCCTTGCTCCCACGCCACACCTCTCTGCCACACAAATCACTCAGGGTGGAGCCCAGCTCCAATGTCACACCTCTCTACCACACAAGTCGGTAGCGCGATGCTTCGGACGAGCACGCATTGGACCTAACTGCTGTAGTGAAGTGCCAATCAGAATGAATAGCCGCCGTGAATCGAGGACGTAGGGGTAACCTACAGAAGAGGACGGTGGTTCAAAATGAAGAGAGCAGGGGCTTCTCGAAGTGACGCCTTCAGGAAGGTAACGACAACAATACCACCGTCGCCCATCCAGACACCTGCACAGGGTTTTCACCCGAAGAAGTATCCAAGGTGGAGGAGACGCGAAAATGTCGCCTCCAGGGAGGGAATGGCGCCCGAGGGCGTCAACGACATTGGCACTAGCAAGCCGGCCGAGCTGCCGCCGTGGCTCCCGCCCGAACCTCGCACAAAGGTTGTACGCTGCGACTCGCCAGCAGATCAAAGATCGGCAACCACCGCGCCGACGCAGTTGCACCACCGCGAACACGAGCCCCAACCCGCCGTGTCTACAAGCACATCCACAACGCAGCCGCCCGCGCCACCGCCACTCTCGGCGAGGCTCGCGATCGAGGACGCAGCACGTCGGGGCACGTCGGCACACCCCAACACAGAGGGGCCACAACCGAGCACGTCAGCACGCGTAGGACGCGCAACACGTCGGTGCACCTGCGCATAGAGGGGCGACAGAGGGGCGCCCGACGGCAGGCAGAGGGATGGAGGCCCCCTAGGATGGCCAGATCCGGCCACAACCACCACCGACGCCACGAAAAGACGGCAGTCGCCACCGAAGAAGAGATCGGCGGCCAGATGCCGCCAGAGCGTAGATCTGGCTGGAAGAGCATTGATCCGGGCGCCGAGACGCGCCGCCGGCCACCACCACACCGTAGCACCGGAGAGGTGTGGATCCGCGACGAGCTGGCCGCCAGGACACAGATCTGGCTAGCGGGTGAACCGATCCGGCCAGGCCGGAGCGGATCCGACGAGGACACCACAGGCCCGGTAAGCACCACTCGAGGTAGAAAAACCAGCCAGCAGGGGAGGAGAAAGGAGGGGAAGAGAGAGGGGCGCCGCCGGGCGCAGTCGCCGATGAGCGCGCGGCCGGGGGCCGGCTAGGCGGTTGGGTGAGTCGCCCCGAGGGGGACGACGCACGCGTAGGACGCGCAGCACATCGACGCGCCTACGCACAGAGGGGCGAGCAGAGGGGCGCCTGACGGCGAGCAGAGGGATGGAGGCCCCTAGGACGGCCGAATTCGGCCACAACCACCACCGACGCCGCGCAAAGACGACAGTCGCCACCCGAAGAAGAGACCGGCGGCTAGACGCCGCCAGAGCGCCGATCCGGGCGTCGAGACGTGCTGCCGACTACCACAACGCCGTAGCACCGGAGAGGCGCGGATCCGCGGCGAGCTGGCCACCAGGACACAGATCCGGCCGGCGGGTGACCCAATCCGGCTAGGCCGGAGCGGATCCGGCGAGGACACCACAGGCCCAGCTAGCACCACTCAATAGAGAAAAACCAACCAGCAGGGGGGGGAGGAGGGGAGAGGAGAAAGGAGGGGAAGAGAGAGGGGGAGGCTGTGGGGTGAGTCGCCCCGAGGAGAAAGGGGGCGGCTTCCTGCCTTGCGCCTCTTTTACAGAAAGCGTCGCTGCTGCTTACGTCTTGGGTCCTACTTTTAATCAATGTATGAGAGCATTTGTATCAGGCTTCTGCTGGAAACTTCTGTTGTTGATAATTTGCAAGATTTCAGCATGTTCTGGACTAATTTTTTTGTAATCAATTCAAGGCTCAATTTATAAGTTCTTAACCGATTGTAGTAATTTCTGCCAACAATGATGATCAAGTACATACACTGCTTCCTTGACTTCACTGCCTTTGCAAGATGTGATTAATCTTGAACAACAGATTGAGTTGTGATGGCAGTTTTTTCATTCCAATAGGAGATGCACATGTCAAGACCAACTATTTGTGATGGCTTTATTACTGAATAAACAAGTGGTAACTTGTATCAGGGGTATTTTGCTGTCAGACAAGAAAATGAGAACCAGTGTTCACCATCTTCAGTATTTGCTGCAATAGTTTTGACATATTTGTTTAATTTAGACAATAAGCTTTGACTGGAATTTATTTGTATATTGGTCCATTGCCTGCTAACATCAACACTAACAAAACGTACAACTCAGACACCCCTCCTTTGTCCTTTCAGTCTTTCACCCTTCTTTTCTTTTCCCAGTATCATAATTCTTAATGAACATAATGTTTGTTCTTAATGAACATAATGTTTGAACTCAGCACCTCCAGAGTGAAGGATGCTCCATAACTAGTAACCAAAAGTTTGATAACAATATTACACGAGACAACCCAAAATTATTGGTGTATATAGCTCAATTGTTTACTTGACCAGCTGATTTTTCTAAATTTTCGGTCCAGGATTAATGATTAGCCGATTACTCTGCCATTTTACAACTAAACCATCAGTTTAATCACATGTTTCATAAATATTTGCACATCGTTCTCTAAAAAAATACATATTTGCACTTGAGAAATTGGCGTGCTACCTTGAAGGTAGTGCTACAGTTATATTAAAGTTCCATGGACTCAGGTAAGCTTCAGATTGGAACAATCTTTGACTTGCATTGGAATGGCATTAGGCCAGAAATTGACCTAACCCTGATTTGATCTGCCAGTGCTTCTTCACCACTTGCAAAAAGTAAGTTCCGAATGAGTAGGGTTGTTTTTTATAGTTTGTATGAAACTTTGGTTGCAAATTATAGCTTGAAATCAACTAGGACTATGATTTCCGTATAATCTTTGACTATGTTCTTGTGGACAGTTGGTGGCACAAACGAAGATTATGATCCAAACGATACACAAACTATATCATTTGGAGGGCACAATGTCAATGGATCAGCAATTGATGATGGAGATATGGGTGTCTTTCGTGATAGTATTACTACTTTAATGGCCGCAAGAGGGTAAACAGATTATATTAATATGATATATACATATTGCGATGACAAGATAATTGCATCATATATGATTAAATATTATTTTGTTACTGTGTTATTTTGTTTGGTTGACTGATATTGGCCTTTCTATAATCATTTCTTCCATTGCGCAATGTCTAAAATAAATACACGCATGCGAGTGATATCTATTTTGGTTTCATATGTACAAATGCATGTATCGTCATATTTTCAGATCCCATGAAAAAAATTAGTTTAAATACATGCTTAACAAGGTCTTTTAAACCATTAAGGGTATAGACCTTTCATCCTTCACACACAACTCAATAAACCAACATTCTACAAAAAGTCTTACTACCAAACAACAAAGTTTGACTTATAAGCTTAGAGACTTATAAGCTGATTAAACCAAAAAACTGGTTTTAAACTATAAACCAAAAAACCTAAGCCTAAACAAAGAGGGCCTAAGTCTGCAACATTTTCGTGTTCGCCTACATTACTAATACATGATTCACAGCAAGCGTCGACTTTGGAGTTAACATACACCATGCTCCATTTCTAATCTGTCCTTGCATCACTCCTTCCTTTTTTACAGGAAGTCTTCCTTACTATTTGTTAAGTGAACTATACTATCGCCCTCAAAATGCCCTTGTATGCTCTCATTATAGATACTAGAACGCATTGCGCGCTACGCTGTACTTCGATTGACAGCGTTATAGCTATTGTACAAATAATTTTTCTTTGGTTCGGTCTGGAGTATAAATAATTTTTCTTTGGTTCGGTCTGGAGGATGTATCACTACCCGGAAGGATGCGCAGAGTAGGTCGATGAACGTGTTCAGTAGGTTCGACGGCAGGATAATATAGGTAGTTTTTCATGGTGAACACCCTGTTACACAATGGTATACATGGAAAGCTAAGGCATTGTCCGTAACACAAAGGTATATGTGGAAAGCCAAGGCATCGGCCGGTATTGATCTATAGAATACGTAGGCAGGGAAGCATAAGACATGTATAAACGATACTAAATATTGTGGATGAGCGTAACAGAACAATAGCAAAAGCCAAAAAAATAGATATAGCACAACATGGAACATGACAGAACTACACGCGACCAGCACAGATCGGTCTAATAAACAGACAAGATGTCTGGCGCATATTAGTAGGTAAATTTACACCCTTTTTTCATACCAAAGGGAGGTCTGACATAGTTTAACAAAAGGTATGTCTGAGCGTTCCGAGGCTATTGCCTGTACATAAGGTCTATGTATAAACGAAATAAATTCTAAACTGTCAACATAACAGGCGTGAGACAAGAAGTAGCGTAAGTTGTTTTAAACTGTGTAGGCATAACCTGTTGTTTCATTTGCTGGAAGGTTCATCAATGTTTACTTTCTTGATGACGTTGGCTCCTTTCTCGATGCATTGCGCTGTGAGTTGGGAAATAATAAGTCATATGATGGAAGAAAGAGGTATTAATAAACCGGTATTGGTAATGTTAGGGAAGAATTTACCCGATGCTATCATCACCGAAATGTAGTGGCAAGTCATTAGGCAAGTTCATTTTGCGGTTGGTAAATCATCCGAGACAAAGCTCAGAGCAAAGGAAGTAGGAATTACGCACACAACGCATCATTGACATGATCACTAGCATCAACAAAGAATTTAAATTGATGAGTCGCAAACCTTGGTAAGCTACGCACTACGATGCGACGATGAGATTATTTTGAACTATAAAAAAATTCTAGTTCGCAAAGCCTATATGATGTATATAAACCAAAAACGATCTACGATTTGCATAAACAACACATACACAGATTACTAAGTCCGAGAACAAAAGGATATGGCAAGAACTATTAAAGACAATATCCTTTACAAATGGAAAACAAATAGCATAAGAAAATCGCAATGCATAATTACATTCAAATGGGAAAAACCAATACCTTAGCAATATGAAACTGAATGTAAATAAAACTCGCGCTAAAGGTCCACAATATACTTTCCTTCTTCAATTGAAGTTCCTTGAACATAACCTTCGCTTCTCTTACAATTCCCGCAAAATTGCGCTTTATGTAAGATGAGTTTCATCTGCAACTGAAAGCACATCGAGAGAGTATGTACTATATGAATAAAATAACTAATAGACAATCACGCTGGCTGTTATATATTCTAGGATGAGCTGCATGCTAACAATTTTCAGAAGGAATTACGGCGTACAGTGTAGTCAATAGTTTTACAAAGCTGCAAGAATGACGATTGCAAGCACACTGTTTTTTTTCTTCTTGTTATCATTTCTCTATCAGAAGTAAACTGCTGCAAGTATTGATAACCTAAAAGGCTAACAAGTATAAACAAGATAAACCAACAGGGTAGCATACATGTGAGATGTTACCAACTGAAAACATGCTTAACACCATTACTCTATCGTTCCTTCCTAAAAAAACATCAGCAATCTGTTGTAACTAACTAAAAGAATGCAGATCAACCACGGGGCTGAGAGGAAGCATTCTAACCTTTATTTGATCCACAGTTGCCTTCCTTGAAAACGGCGAGAATCTATCAGCGTATATAAAGTGTAAGATAGGTATAAATCTGTTGTCAATTGGAGACCTGCAGGAAGCTTTCAAACTGAGATGCTGTAAGAGGAAAATGGAAACATATACCTACACTGCCAGAATGTTTGCTCCAACAAATGCTATGGCATCATGAGACTCGGAAGAAACAATGGTCGGCAACATTTCGTAGAAGTATATGGGTTCTATGTACGATACCTGACTATAAACGACCATAGGCACAAGCTCTGTAGGTGAAGGCTTTCGTCTGCTTCTCGACCCAAATGGTATCCGCACAAGAAACTAGTGGTTAACAAAGACCATGCAGCACACACTATAGCATTGCAAGAAGAAGAGCTGTGAAAAACAGTATGCAGTAATAAACATAAAACAGAGCATAATCAAGGCATAAAGGTTGAACAATTTGTTTTTCTTCGATTCCATATGCCGCTGAGAATCTGCACATCCGAGTACGGCCAAACCAAACTTTAGTATCCCAAAGAAAAGTATGATGTAAAACGAAATAGATGCACCAAATTTAGTCATAATATCTGCGAGCAAGCTTGGTACATGATTTAGAAAAGTTTCAGAGCTTTCATACTGCGAATAGCACATCCCAAGTTGATTCTACTCTCTAGAAGAGACCATTTACTAAGCATATGTTTTGAGGCAATACAATTAAATTGAGATGGCAGAGGCAATCAATTGAAAGTTTTGCCCTGCGAAGCGTTAGACAGGCTGTACACAGTACAGTCGCGCCCTTTTTTCCCACCTAGCCAGTAAGCATAGTGGAGATCCTAGGGAAAGGTAAAGATCCAAAAGTATATACAAATAATAAAATGACTATTAGCTATTTAAACATAGACTGGCTAAATCAGTTTCCAAAAAAACTGATGATGGATTAATTTGTAATTGACCCTTGTTACATGTCCAAACAACTGGCTCTTGGTTTCGTACCGCTCATAACCTGCTAAAGCATTTCAGAAGTATCAAACATCTGGACTTACATGTGATTACAATAAACAATTTGTAATTATCATTCGAATATGTCAAACATTGGAAGCATGGTACAGATCTCGGAATATAGGTTGTCGTAACAAGCCTACAATCAGACAATACAAGATGTTTGCGACCAAATAACCTGAGCTGCTAAGACAAAAAAGATTTTGTTGTACCTGGATGGATTTAAGTATAGCAGCTACATCATATATTGGGCTCCACTAATCCTGTAAGATATGTATGCATATGACTCAATTAGCATAAACTGCACAACATAAGGAAAATATGTTAGGATGACAATCCAGTAGAGGGTAGAAGATATTAATATCCTATGGTTTATGACAGAAAGATATCAACAAAGGAGAACGAAAGCTAAAGCTTCATCGGACAAAAATCACAAGCAATGCGTTAACGGAAAATTATGCTACAAAGGGTGCAGCATGCTTTCTTAATGCAAGCGAGCCAGGTGAGCGGCCGAGGCAGGGAGAGGAGCCACGGGCGCGGGAGCGCGGGCCGGCGCAGCAGGGCGGGCCCGAGCCGCACGGGGGGACCAGGGGCGCGCGCACGCGGGCCGGGCGAGCCGGGCACGGTGCGGCCGAAGGCGGCGGCGCAGGGAGCCGAACGACGCCAGGCCGAGCAGGGGAAAGGGGAGTCGGCGCCAAGCTTGGCGAAGACGAAGAACCACCAGGAGAGGAATGAGGATGAAGAGAGAAGCAAGACAAGCAAGGCAACGGGGAAGAAGCAAAACGAGTGGGCGGTACTGGTTCGGTCCACCTGCTGCCGGCGTCGAGCGCGTCGACCCGGCGCGATCGGACGGCCGGCCGCGCGAAGCCGAGCACGGCAAGAAAACCCCGAGGACGCGTGGGCGCGCGCATCTGGCCGGCGTAGAGAAAGTGGGCGGTGCTGAGAGGGGAGGAGAAGGCGGCTGCGCAGGGGAAGACAAAGCGCGCGGTGGGAGAGGGTGAGGCGGTGTCACAGCGAAGGCGGAGGCAGTGCTGCGGAGAGAGGAGCGGACAATGGCGCGGCAGGGGAAGGGGAAGCGGCGGCGCAGCAGGGAGTGGAGGGACGGGAAGGGAGTGGAGAGGAGAGGGTGGAGCGGCCGACACAGGCGAAGGGCAGCGGGCCTGCGGGGGCGAGGAGGAAAGGAATCGAGGGTTTTGCACTGGCCACGGCGGAAGAAGAAAAAGCAGACGGAGGGGAAGGGACGGGAAGAATCGAGAGCTTCTCTGCTGGATGCATTCGCCCCGTTGGATGCGATCGGATGACGAAGAGACGCTCGCACGCGCTCTCGTTCCCACGAGGCGATTCGACAGGCACGTGTGGCCGCGGGCGAGATCTGATGAGCGTCCTTTTTCGGTCGACGTGTACACGGCCGGAGGCCGGCAATTTCTCCGGCTTTTATTTATTTACTAGGAAGAAAGGGCGCGCTACACCGCGCGGGTGATGTTTTGAGCTGTACTGAAAAAACTAAGTTTGCATAAAGTCTATACGATATGAAGAATGCATGAGAGTAGCGTTCTAAACAGTTTAACGGCAATTGTGGAGGCGAAAATAATTTTTTTATGTGAAATAGGAAAGGCAGATAGATACGACGGTATAACCAAAATACGTGCAGATTTTGAAAATCATAATTTTTTTTATAAAAAACACAAGGTTTATCGGTATGATACAGCTTGTTGCCATTAACGTATTGTACAACGATATCATAATATCATTTTTTAAAAGATGGCATGAGTTTACGAAGGACAAATGGTCTCTACTATCAATTCAAATGTCAATGAATATGAATATATATTGTACAACAATCAGAAACTCAAACATATGGCAATATCAAACCTTTTTTAATTCATTCTACAAAAAAAAAGAGTATAAAGCTACACAACTACTTAATAAGTTCAGTTAAAATATATTACCCACTGAATTCCCGTCAAAAGAAGATCAAGCTCGTCAATGAGCAAAAATAATTGGTTGGTTCACTTGCTTTCCAATTTTAGTGCCATCCAAAAGTGCTCACCAAATAATGAAGAGCTTTTGTTAGTCGCTGACTCTTACTATTGGTGATAGCAAGATCCTTACTCTCATGGAGAGGATGACACTTGGAGATGGGGCAATTTTCTCTGTATATTTCTCTTCACAATGCCATACCAACCTCGAGGGGTTGGGGATACATATTTATAGGGCTAATTCACCAAGCATATGCCAAGCATATGCTAGTCTAAGATGCTCATCCTAGATGCTCGCCCTAGATGTTGTGTCCTAGATGCTCTGGCCCTAGATGCTCGTCCTCTAAAGCTAGTCCTAAAGCTAGTCCAAGATGCTAAGATGCTAGTCTAAGATGTTGTCCTAGATGCTAGTCCAAGATGTTGTACGCCCCACAAAGACCACAGTACAACAAAAGCAAAAAGGCCGACACAAAAGGCCGACACAGAAACTTATCCATCAATCTCCCCCTAAGTCTCGTGTGTCTCCTTGTGAGGAATCGAGCCATCCCGATCCTAGAGCGAGCGTCGTCCTGATTTCAACGCCGAGGCGCCCCTAAACTTGACAGAGCCTCGAACGCTCGAGTCACGCCGAGAAGAACTCCCGCCGCCGGCCATGTGGTGGGTGTCACCGTGTCGAGGCACCACCGGCCGGTCTTGCTTGCTGTTTAAACTTTCGCCGAGGAGGGCGTGTTTTTGGCTCGCAAGGTGGAGGAGAGCCGCGCGCCGTGCCGCCGAGGTAGTTCGATGCTCGCCGAGCAATGAACGAGCCGGTGCTCCTCCTCCTCCGCTCGGCGACGGGCCCGGCGGCCGCCGTGGCCGCCGACAACTTGGCCCAATGACCGATTTGCCGCAGCTTGTAGCAAGAGTCGCCTCGTCGCGCTTGCTTGCCAGCCGCGCGCTCGGGCGCCCACGGTCATCACCCCAGACGCCCCGCGCCATGCTCGGCGTTTTGCGCGCTTGCCGCGCTTATCACGCATGCGTCGTCTCGTCGTGGAAGAAGGCTCCTCTTCTTCCTCGTCACCTGGCCGGCAGCCCACTCTCCCGAGTGAGGAGGAGCTTCGCCAATGGTGACGGGTCCCGAGAGAGATCGTGGCTCATCATCGTTGATTTACCTTGAGGCGACCTATCGCCGCCGATCGACATCGTGGAGAGGTCCAGCAGAGACCGGATCGATCCGAGCCATCTCGCTTGTACTTCTGGGACGCAGCGAAAGAGCTTCGACGCCTTCTCTCAGAGGTGTCGCCGCCAACCGACCAACTTCGCAGCAGAGTGTTGAGACGAGAGCAAAGTCATCAACGCCTCACCGCTTGAAGGCCGTGGTCTCCCACTCCGCGCGGCGCTCGCAGCGGTGGACTTGCGCACTGCCGCCGGCGCGCGCCGCAGCGATGGCGCCCCAAGCCTCCTTGGCGCCGCTTGTTGGAGAGCGAAATCGCATCTCGCGGATCGCAGCGACGAGGGCATCCAGCGCCGCCGATCCCGGTCGAGTCGACGCCGCCGCACCGGATCGCTTCCCACATGTGCCGCACTGAGCCTCACCTTCATCACCGCGCCCACTCGACGAGTTGGCCTTGGTGAGGGTAGGCCACCCACCGCCGGGCCGGCGCCCCGACAACACTGAACCCGTGGTAACCACTGCATCGTCCGGGAGAGAGCCACGCCGCTCGTGAAGGCCGCGCTTCTATCGACCCGTCGCCGCCGTTGTCGCGGCGCGCTCTTCCAGGGCACCACCGCCAAGCGCGCCTCCAGAGCGCCACCGCCGAGCGCGCCTCCAGAGCGCCACCGCCGCGCGCGCCTCCTCCAGAGCGCCACCGCCGCGCGCGCCTCTAGGAGCGCCATCGCGCGACCGCGCCGCTCGATTGCCGCCAAGCTCGTGGGCGCGCGCGCCGCCATCGCACCGCCGCCGCGCGCGCCTTCTCTGGGCCGCTCAAGGTCCGCGCGCTGCCATCGCAGAGATGGAGCCGCCGCGCCGCCGCCGCAGACCTTGACTCGCCGCGCCGCGACGCCGACCGCCGATTCCGCCGCCGCTTCCACCTCCGCCTCGCCGCCGCCACGCTGCCGCCACCGACGCTTTTTGCGCCATAGCTGTTCGCTGCCCGCTGCCATACGCGAGCCGCGCGAAGCTCGCCGCCGTCACGACGCCAGGCTCGAGGCGCATCGAAGGCCGAGATCGCCTCGCGACATGGCGCGCATCGGGGTGTTGCGTGGAGAGAGGGCTGCCGACGAGCCGCTACCCGCCTCCGAGAGGAGGAGCAGGATACCGGAGTCGCCGCCGCACGGGCTGGGCCGCTGCAAGGCCGAGAAGGAGATGAGCAGAGATGCTCAGCACAGGATACACAAGCTCGATACCACTTGTTAGTCGTTGGACTCTTACTATTGGTGATAGCAAGATCCTTACTCTCATGGAGAGGATGCCACTTGGAGATGGGGCAATTTTCTCTTGTATATTTCTCTTCACAATGCCATACCAACCTGAGGGGTTGGGGATACATATTTATAGGGCTAACCACCAAGCATATGCAAGCATATGCTAGTCTAAGATGCTCATCCTAGATGCTCATCCTAGATGCTCGCCCTTAAAGCTAGTCCTAAAGCTAGTCCAAGATGCTAAGATGCTAGTCTAAGATGCTGTCCTAGATGCTAGTCCAAGATGTCAGACACCCCACAAAGACCACAAGACAACAAAAGCAAAAAGGCCGACACAAAAGGCCGACACAGAAAGCCGACACAGAGACTTATCCATCACTTTTTTCCATCCCACCCTATGCCCACTCAACTGTTCACATATAACCTGCGTATTTGAAAAACATGTAAACATTATAATTCCTTTTTGAAGGGATGCACCAGCTATGCTTAAGTAGGGCAGATCTGTCATTGGTCAACGAAAGTAGAAGTTTGTATACCTTGTAGATATTCTCTGGAGGAGCTAATTTAAGACCATTAATTTCTATAAAACAATAGGGCCACAGAGCCTGAATCTAGTTCATATCTCACCTCCTCATAATCGCAAGTGTACTCATAGTCTGCAGTCGATAACACAAAGTGTAAAATCTTGTTTAGCATTCGCAGACACAAGCAGAGGAAATCAAACAATCAAAGCAACAGAAAAGATGGTTGGTTACCTCGCAAGACTGTGTACACCATGAATATAAAGGCAAGATCCTAAACAATGGTTATTGCAAATTGCATCCTTCACAAATGCAGATATCTCCTCCATTTCTCTCGACATAAGACTTCTACTCAATGATGCTTTCATAAGAAGATAATGAAACATGCAAGAAAAAAAGAATAAACATACCTATCCTCGCAAGGCAATGACTTGGGAAGGGTTGGCAATAACAGTAGTAGCTACTTTCTCCAGATCGCTTTTGATGACACCGAACATGCTCAGGAATTTTTCTGATGCCAATTTTTTGTAGGCCATATATGCTCCCTTTTCGTAAATTCTGCGAACAATCATGCCATTTCAGTAAAGCAATGCAACACTGCAGAGGGAGAGGCCAAGAGGGAGAATAGGAGTTAGTGCCGCAGCCAATTCATGTGATCAATTCTTTCTGGCAGAGCAACATGTAGCTGGTTCTTCCTCTTCATCATATTCTGAATCCTCCCCCTCATATACTATTATACATAACAGTGAAACGGGCCAAATCCCGCAAGAAGTAAAACATTATTAACATTAACGGATCAACAGAAGAACCCTATCTCAGTGTCCTGATATGCAAAAGAAACTAAGAAATGAAACCCTGTTAGGCTCCTCAATCGCCGACACGCTGGAAGAAAGTCCCCGCCGAACTGCTTTCCCTGCTAACTCAAAATGCTTGAACTGCTAAAACTATCAATTTAGTGGCAAGCAGAGAACATGATTGTCTCTTTCTATATGTGAAAGAAGGCAAAAGAGAACTGGTTTTGAAGATCACCTCCTTTTTTTGTGAATGTCCTGACAATATCATCCAGTGGACCAGATTCATGATTACAGCCATTGCCCTGGTTTGAATAAGATGGCAAAAAATAGACCGCATCAATCTTAAGCAAGGACATCGTAGTTCGCAGATTTCGCCAGAATGACATGAAGGTGTCCAATATCTCACCTTCAATCAATTTCTTCAACTCGAGTTACTAAAAATGTCTTTGCTATCCGGATTGCTTTCCTCGCTAACTCGTAATGCTTGAACTAATCAAATCATCAATCGAGTGGCAAGCGAGCACGTGATAGTTTTATTTCTATATGCGAAAGAAGGCAAAGAGAACCGCTCTTGAAGATCACCTGTTTTTTTGTGTACATCGTGACAACATCACCATTGGTAGATCGCTTTTGAAGATCACCTCTTTGTACAGATCGACAATATCATCCAAAGGTAATGATTCATAATTACACCATTACCCGGTTTGAATAATCAAGAAAAAACCTCATCAATCCTAAGAAAGGACATCAAGTAGTCTCGCAGATTTCAACTTCGTAACGCCATGAAGGTATCTCAATATCTCACCTCGAACAAATTTCTTCAACTCGAGACACGTAAAAGTCTCGCTATCCGACGGCTCTCCTCGCTAACTCGTAATGCCCGAACCGATCAAACTATCAATTGAGTGCCAAGCAAAGCACGTGATTGTCTCTTTCTATATGCGAAAGAAGGCGTAAGAGAACCGCTTGACGATCACCTGTGTTTTGTGTACATCTTCACACTATCGCCAAGGGCGTATGGGAGTGGCGACATGGGGAGGAGAAGGGGAGGAAGCCAATGCGAGGGCGGCGCGACCGAGGGCAGGGAGGAGGCGAGGGATGCTAGGCGAGGGCAGGCGTGGGCGAAGGGGAGGGCGGCGCGGGCCCAGGGGAGGACGCGGGCGGCGAGGGGGAGCGACGCGGGGCGAGGGGAGCAGGGGGCGTCGCGGCCAAATGGTAGGAGGGCGGCGGGAGCGATGCGGACGAAGGGGAGGAGGCGGGCGGCGGGTGAGTGGGCGGCGGGGGCGCGAGCGAAGGGCAGGAGACGGCCGAAGGGGAAGGAGGCACCGAGGCAGGAAGCCTCTCGCGACCGACCAACGCAACACAAAGTCAGGCCGCGCGCGAAGGTCGAGGCGGTGTGCACGGCGGAAAGCGCGAGAAGGAACACGTAGGCCGGCTGAGGCACAACGCGCGACGCAAGCGATGGCACAGAGAAAGAGGCGCGAACGGCACGTGTGCAAGCGACGGCAGGCAACACAACGCGCAAATGGGTTTTCGCGAGACCTGGACTGCAGACGCCACGACCGGGAAACAGGCATCGCGCTGAAGCAGCCGGTAGCAACGTTGTCGAAGCGAACGTGGCAAGCTGCAGTTGGAGGACTTAACGACGGGACGCCTCGAGGCGCATTTCCACCAGGCTTAATAATAGGGAAGATTATAGATAAATAGATTTACCATGTCCATGTCTCTATGTCTATCGATATTTACGAACCATGCCCACTGCATCTGTCAAATTATACAACTAGAAAAACCTGGAGGCAGTTGCTTTAATTATAAGGAAATTAAATTAGCGTCTGCCAATAAAAAACTTATCCACAGCAAGAAAATGTGATCAAGTACGCACCTAGAAGTACATACTTGCTAACACTGTCCAATTAACACAGTGTAATAGAATACCCTTATATCTCTATAATTCCTTTAGATTATCAGCGCTTAAGATCCTATGAGCTTTAGTACTGTTCCCATTGATATATGTGCGTTCATTGTTAGTACACAGCACAACCGTCCAACCCTACTGCGTCAGATAGTTCTGCTTAGCTGCTTTTCCATAATCTTCCATCACTAGCATGTTTTTTTTTTCTGCTGTATTCTGCTATCGTCTGGTATGCTCTTCTCCATTTATATAACTCACGACCGTACAAAGCTGACTCTTCGAAGTGACGATCATCCACAGACTACACAAGTATCAGTAGAAAAAAAAAACAGGCCACAGCAACCACTTCCTCGAGGTATTTATTCTTAAATACGACAGCTTCTCGCTAGCAATGCCAACCGTCTTTTCGTCCAAGCACGTTTTGTCTATGTAACACACACTGATTACATGTTTAAAACAGTCCAGAGCACAACCCTTTATCACAACCTCTTCGTAGAGCCTTATTTCCTGAACACACTTCTACGAAACAGCCTATGGACACAGAGGCATGCCTGTAAATTTAGGATACAACAGTCGGTTCTGTAAACATATTGCCCACAGCGACATCATTTACAGATTTACACGGAATTCATATGATTCATAGTTTTCATACTCAAACAAGCCAGCTGTTTGCATACAAACCTACATACATTTGGTTGCTTCGTCTTCAGTATCTGCTACAGCACTAGGGATGACAACGGGGCCATTCCCCGTCGGGGAGTGGTGGAATATCCCCAACCCCGAGAGACGAAAAATTTTCTGTCCCCATCCCCGTCATCGGGTGCTATTCTCCCCCGTCCCCATCCCCATCGGGTTATCGGGGCCCCACGGAGACTTATACCCACAAGTTGGATCCCGAAAGAAGAGAAAATAAGATTCATAATGTTATAAAATGAGTGTGAACATTCACATGCAATACTAAAATGACAATATTTTTTGATTAATTAGCATCTGAAAAGTAAAGAATGCAAATAAGATTATCTGGCTATCGCCTTATCGGGTTGTGCGGTACCGAGCTAGTAGTCTACATGTCTTATCGGGCCCCAAGCGGGTAACGGGGATGGGGAGTAGGAGAATGTCCCTATCCCCGTTTCACCCGATGGGGAATTGTATTTGCATATTAGCATCCCCATAGAGGAAGAAATAGCCTCAACCCCGTCCCCTAATAGATGAATTCCCCGTCGAAGAATGAAGAATAGAGCCCATTACCATCCCTATACAGCACTGCCAGTTTTCTTCAATCATTTCTCATCCGCCAAACAAACTTACATGTATATAATACCCTAGCAGCAACTGTATTTCAGAGGTAACAAAAAAAAAAAAAACAGATCGTACAAAAACATCCAGTAAAAATTGTCCCAGCCACATGCAACTATCCCAGCTTTACTACCGTCAAAACCTGTCATTCACCGTCTTACATGCGTAGATTAATCTCTACTTTTTGCTCCTCCCTAGCAACCACTGTCACGACACTCATGTCCAGAGCAACAGATTCAAGAATCACGCCTTGAAGACCCTGTCATACCAGCTGCAACCCCTTCACATACTCCTTCAGCTAAGAGGTATAGTATCCTAACAGACTATATCATATGCAGTGTCAGAGATTCCATCAATTTGATTCAGCTTATTTCATTCAGCATACTACTTCATATTGGTTTCATACGCAGGCCCGCATCACCACCTTGCCGTCCTACACTTGATCCACCCAGTAAAAAAACAAGGTCGACCGCAGCAGCTAAGAAACGCTAGAAGAGCTCTACACAAAGCAACACGATTTCAGGTATAACAAACTACTTTTTTTCTCTCTAGGAAGTGCAAAAGCATTGCACATCTTTTCATTAAAAAGAAGAAACAGAACAAAACACATACAACGAAGCAAAAACAAGAGAGGGAACAGACAGCCCTCAGGACGACAACACGACCCAACAAAGAAGACTAACGGGAGACACGGCGGCCGCACCACAAAGTGCACATTATGGTAAGAAGCGACAGACCGAGGACGACCGAAGAAACTAGTTTAAAGCAAGACACTATTCATGCTCCCCGGGCGCCTCCTGATCAGTAGCCGCCGCCATGCACCAGTGTTGGTGCTCTTCATGGATCCGGATAAGAAGCTAATTGATAGGAGTGGTGACATTATTAAAAATCCTTTGGTTGTGTTCTTTTCAGATCATCCAAGAGATGAGAATAATGCACGAGTCGAGTTCTTTCCTGCGATGCTTTGGTTCCAAGTTCCTTGCTGCAATCCAGTGATCTTAGAGGGTGGTCTGGCCAATAGGGGCTGCTGCTCGGAACCCGACCTAACTTAGGAACTGCACCTAGACTTGTCTGGTTACCGCGCATCCAACCAATGAGGATGTGGTCAATGGTTTCCTGCCCATGCCCGCAGAATACAAAACACCTTGGTTTACCAGTCCCCGGCGTTGTAGGCGATCAATTGTCCAGCACTGGTGGCGGATTGCTAACCAAAGGAAAATTTTGCATTTGAGTTGGGCCTGTGCTTTCCAGATGACCTCCACGCAAGGAAACTCTAGTGAGCCAACAATGAACGCTCGATAGGCCGACTTTGCGGAGTAACAGCCTGAAGATTCCCACCGCCAAAGCACTGAGTCGTTCTCATCCCAAGATAACTGAATAGACCGCAGCGTGCCCCATAACCGAAGAAATTCTAGAATGTTAACGTCCTCTGGGCGACCCGCTATGTCCGAGATCCATGAATCCCCTGAAAGGGCGTGAGTGACTGTTGTATGCTTTTGAGTCGATTGATTGACCATCTTTGCAATGGATGGCGCCAACCCATGAATGGATCGGCGGTCCAGCCAGCGGTCCTCCCAGAATAGCGAGTTCTCATCGTTGCTGATCCTAACCATAGCTGAAGCTTCAAACATGCTTTCCTTAGCCCAGGAGGTTTGGTTGTGCAGGCTTGCCCACGGCCTTGCCGACCACGACTGCTGTAGCTATTGCCAGCGAATACGAAGAGCACGACCAAGAATGTCCAAGTTTGGCAGACCAAGTTCCCCAAGATGGCGGGAGTGGCAAACCGAAGACCAAGACACTAAGCAATACCCACTGCCACATTCTGTGATCCTTTTCAAAGAAATGCTCGACGCCTTTTATCTATTTCTTTGATTGCCAAGAGGGGTGGGTTGAGGGCCATAAACCGTATATCGGCATAGTCGACAACACCGCCTTAACTAACAAGACGACCTTTGGGAGAGCAAACCGTTTGCAAGCTTGAAGGCGATTAGCGACCATATCTAGAAGAGGTTGGAACTCTGTCCGGGAAGGTTTTCTGAGAGTGAGAGGCAATCCCAGGTATTTGCAAGGGAAAGCGGTCATGTTGCATTGCAAACAGTCGGTGATGAGCTGGATATCATTGTCGTCGCACCGAATAGGCGTGAAGGAACTCTTGGCCAGATTGGTTTGTAGACCTGAAGCTTCGCCAAAGATCTTTATAATTTCTTTGAAAGCTAGCAAGTTTGAGCTGATTGGGGATAGGAACACAACCACATCATCTGCATACAGGGACATCCGGTGTGGTAGACCATGGTGCCCACCTATCGAATCAATTAACGCTACGTTTTCCACGGCGAGACACATACTATTGAGAGCGTCCATGGCGATGATATACAAGAGTGGAGATAGAGGATCTCCCTGGCGAAGGCCACGACCGTGCCTGATCGGTTGTCCTGGCTGGCTGTTGACAAGCACTCTAGTGGTCGATGAACCGAGCATGATGCTTAACCATGCGCACCGCCTCAGGCCAAAACCTTTGTGTCGCTGAATTTTCAGCAGAAATGGCCATGACAAAGTGTCGAAGGCTTGTGTGATATCAAGCTTGAACAGGAGAGCTGACTTTCTTTGCTGATGGAGGAGGCGAACTGATTGCCTGACCTGTAAGAAGTTGTCTTGAATGGATCGACCTTTGGTGAAAGCGGATTGATTTTTGGCTACTAGGTTGGTCAATTCTGGTGCTAGCCTTTAGCCAAGACTTTGAAAATATTTTTGCAAAGCTGTGCAGCAAACTTATAGGCCAGTAATCACCTGGTTCTTGTGCCTCCTGTTTCTTCGGCAGTAAGGTTAGTAATGCCTGATTCAACAAATTGAAACTTGATCCTGCTAAGCGACCGAGAGCGTGGAAGGCCACCATAATATCTGTCTTGATAAGATCCCAGTAGCATTGATAAAATAGTCCGGTGAAGCCATCAGGTCTCGATGACTTTTCGGTTGGAAAGCTCTTGATAGCTTCCCAAACTTCATTTTCAGTGAAATATGTTTCTAGGCTGCGGAGATAATGGTTAGTTAGACCCAAGAAACTGAAGTCCAAGGAATGAGCGCGAGCCACCGGTTTTCCAATGAGGTTGACAAAATGGTCATGAAAGGCCCCTTCTAAGCCTTGTTGTGTGTGAACCCAAGAACTAGCGACCTTTGTGCTCGCAATGAAGTTCGCACGCCTTCGGTGATTTGCATGTAAGTGAAAAAAAAACCGTGTATTTGCATCCCCTTCCCGCGACCATTTGATACGCGACCATTGGCGAGCGATAGTTCTTTCAAAAGAGCAAAGGCCTAACATTTTCCTCTTAAGCTCCACTCTTAACCAGTGCTCTCTTGGTGCAAGAGTTCTATTTTCCTCGGCCAAGTCTAGACGACAGATTATCTCTTTGGCTATCCTGATTTGCTGGCGAATGCTACCACACTGGCGCTGGCTCCAGCTGTGCAGCACGCAACCTATGGTTGAAAGCAGGCTATGCAGTCGTCGCAGCGGATGGACATATAATCGGAAATGTTTATCAGCTAATTGTGCTACTTCTTTTTAGCTAACAGCTTATATTCTATTACAATTCCAGAGACAGCTTCAACGACAGGCACCAGGACCGAAGCTTCCACCAAAAAAAAAAAAAAAAAGAAGCAGGCTTTTGTGTACATGTTTAATTAGTACTCTCCACCAGCACTCTAGAGTTCCTTGATCATCTTTGTGAAACTATTACTCCTTTTTAGCCTTATCATGTGAATGTTCCCATCTCAGCTACGATCAGTAAGACTACAACCTCAGTACTAATCAGGCTTTCGTATCTTGATCATTATACTTTACATGCTATACTACACATAACTACCATGTTTCTGTATGTACGTTTCCTTCAGAATGTCAGATAGATTCGTGCTCTTAGAGCTTCCATTGTTTCAGCAAAAAAATGCACATTATTCACCGTTAAAAAAGATCCAGAAAGCATCACTGCTCCTCAAAGAAAAAAAAAACATATCATCTTTACTACATGCTAAACCATACGGCAGTGCGCTATACAGCGCGGAAAAAAAACACGAAACATAGACTCAAGACACTTAAAACGTCGTTTTGAGGATCCCCATAAAGAAACAAAACCCAAAACCAGTCGATGTTTAATGCTCACACAAGCCGTCGGGCACGCACTAAAAAAACCCTTATAAACTGTTTACACACGTATCTGCGCCGGCTGGCGCGGGTGAGAATCATCTTCTAACGAGGAATGTTAGATACTATCTTCCCAATGTATAATTTCCCAATTATGATTTCTTATGGTGTAGTATCTTAAGCCGTTTCATTTAATTACATGCATGAGGTTATTTTGCGTTGGATTTCGAGCCGAACCGGTATCTAAATTAGATACTAGAGTACCCTCTCTCTTCATTAACTATAGTGCCACATCATTTTTTTGCTTACATGGCAAGCTAAGATACTAGCCAAAGTGGAGCATTGGGAGTAGCCTTAGGCCAGTCTCAATGGAGGTTTCATGGGGGTGTCATGCACATTTATTAGGGTGCCACATCAGCAAAAAGAGAATCTTTGTATGAAACTAGGAGGAAAGAGAAGGAGAAAGTTTCATGGGGATGAAACTTATCAGCGTTGTTTCCAAAACGTTGGTAATCGTGTGAAACTCCCATTGAGGACTCAATTCGTTTCATCACAGCACCATACTAAAATGTGATTGGGGCAGATGGGACCCACGAATACTAAAATAAGCTATGAAATCGTGCAATGAAACTTACATTGAGAGAGAGCCCTGTTTCATATCAAAGTTTCACGTGTTGGAAATTAGAAGATAAAACTTGGCATTGAGACTGGCCTTAGGCAGCCGCAGCCGGCCAAGTAGGCAAGGAAGGACACGGCTGTGGGCTTCGATTAGTCTCTTTCTTTTCCTCATAAATACGGGTCCGTTTTTGGGGAAACAAAAAGTTTGTTTGATGAACAAGGCAGCACGAAAACCATACAATTGATAATGCATGGACGCACTTAACGCACGATCGGTCGCGCTAAGTGCAATCAGGCGCTGTCGGAATCAGAATCCAACCGACCCACGCTAATGGCACGGAAACGCGTACATACGAGAATACGTGCAACGTGCGTAGTGGCGTACGTATGTTGTGCGTGTTTTGGTGGATGCATACATGGAGAATCAAACGGGTGGTGGATGGAGGTCTTTCTCCCTGGTTTTGAGATTCGTGCGGAGGATTCTTAATTTGCTTGGCCACCAATTTTTTGGAGATATTTACTTGTTCATCGTTTGTTGCTTAAAAACACCATATTTAATTAACCAAACATCCGATTTGCATTCTATTAATTTGCACCCATGTATTCCATACGACCAACAGAACAAAACAAGGCCTATATTGGATACATGTTTTAATGATAATGTTTCTTCACAACTATATATTGCTTGCATTTCTCTATATTAGTTGCTAACAGCTCTACATGTTACTTGCTAGCATCTCTATTACATCATGATAATTATCAACGATTTTGTGCAATCAACTACCAGTGGTGACCCTATATTAGTTAATAGCTACGTACTCTACATTAGATGCTGTTTCTACATGTTACTTGCTACAATAGTTGCTAAACTCTACATGTTATTTGTTACATTAGTTGCTAGCTCTACGTCTTACTTGGTACGTTAGTTACTAGTAGCTCTAAATGTTACCTGCTACATTAGTTACTATTAGTTCTACATATTACTTGATACAACAGTTGCCAGCAGATCTACTTATTATTTGCTAGCGTAACTCTGCTACTTGATGATAATTATCAACGATTTTATGAAATCAACTACTAGTGATGGCTCTACATTAGTGGCTAGCTTTACATGTTACTTGTTACATTAGTTACAAGCAACTCTATATATTACTTGCTACATTAGTTGCTAGCAACTCTACGTATTACTTCCTAAAAGCGAACACCTAGAGTTGCTAGCAACAAATGTTGTCCTGCCAACAAGCTCTACCTAGAGTTGCAAGTAAGGGAAACCTAGAGTTGCTAGTTGAGAAATAATTTTTATCAATATATATCCAAAACATATTCAATACATGTTTTATTTTTTTAAGCTCGTCGTATAGATGACAATGGTTTAAATAGTATATAAAACAAACACTCAGTGGAAGAGATATAACCATTTAAATATAGAACGACGAACAAATACCAACTCTATCACGTATCGTGTTGTCTACGCTTCCATTCGTTTGACCCGTGTCACGTGTGCTCAAACGATTCTGGCTCCCCCTAGTGAGTTGGGACCTCCAGCCGCCTCGATCCAAATTGGCCGAGCAGGATCCGATGCTCATGTGGGCTTTCACACCTTCACACTTAAAAGCATGTACAATGGAGTAACATCAGTCGTCTGCAATCTTTGCCACATGTGATTTTTGATGATGTGGATGTGAAAGAAAAGGAGAGAGAAAGAAGCCGTCTGACATGCAACAAACAATCTATAAGACATTTAGAGAGTGTACAATGGTATGGACGATCGTTGTCTGTAATACTCTTCATGTTATCTATTGACAAAATTAAAGACAACTCATACAACGTAACTTATGTATACATGATCCCACAAACTGTACAGACAACATGTGTACAACAACAAAACATTCGTCTATACAGGTTTTATAGACTGTCTATTGCATGTTAGATAGCTTCATTCTCTCTATCCATATCATTAAAAATCTTATATGGTAAAGATTATAGACTGCTGATGTCACCACACTGTACATGCCCTTATAGATAACTTTTTGTTGTTGTATTAACGCTGCCTCAGAGAAATTGTGAGGTTAACTTAGAAACAACCCATTATATGAGTCGTCTTTAGTTCTATCTATAGATGATACGAAGAGTACTACGATAATAATCTTTTGTACTATTGTACATACTCTTAATTAGTCTTTCACACTAGATATGTTGGCACTATAATGGCCTCACCAGCATACCCCAGATTTTTAGGATGGGTATTCGGACTTTGGAGCTAAGTTGTCCAGATATACTGATACTAATACATCAATACCGTGAGATGTCATTTCCCTCCAAAAACACTGATACGACGATACACGTATATATAATAAAATATAAAAAATATAAAAATGAATGATTTCATACAAAGAATTGGGCGATATAAGGCAAGCATAATGGCATGAATTAAACAGCAAATTATAGACATCAATGACAGTTGAGGAGGTAGAAACCAGGAATAGAGCTATTTTTGCTCCAGGCTTCTTATTTTGCTGAGTTATGTTATTATTGCAGCATGCTGCCAAGACCTGTGCTTGGTGTTTGACCGTTGTTGTTTTCTCTATTTTTCTATTCTAGGCTGTAGTATCTATACTGCTAAATCTTATTTTATTTCTCTAATAGTGATTGGCGGGGGCCATGTCTTCTTTTTCGAAAAAAAAAACTTGTGATTGGTTTTGGTCGTTATTGTTTTCTCACTTTTTTTTTGTTCCAAGTTATAGACTTATTTTCTTCCTCTAATAGTGATCGACAGAGCACCTACCTTCTTTTTCAATTTTTTTTTGACATATGCATATCTTGCTGATTGTGCTCTTTTTGTTTTTTTTTTCAATCAACAAGAACCCTATCTAAGAATACTCCTTCCATACAGCAAAAATTACTATGTAAATATATGTAACAAGGACCCAACTATCTGTTTATTGTCCAACATCCATTGGAAAGAATGAAGAAAGCAGAGGAAGAGGCTAGACTACAGAAAGAACTGGAGCTGGAGCGAAGCAGAGCCCGGGAGAAGAAATGGAGTGCGTAGAATACACCTAGATTTGGAGAGAGAACAATGATGGTGAGCTGGATATGCTGCTCTCTTCCCGCCACCACGCTCTCCTGGCCACCGCGTTGCTCCTTGGTGCTATTCGCTCTCTTCCTCCTTATTTGTCGCGCTACCATCCACTTGCTCACGTGAACATCTCTGGTCTCGCAGCAGTGCGCTGCGCGACGCTTGCTCTCGCCTGCTACGCCACGCCGCTTGCCGTCGTCAGAGCGCCGCGGTCCACCGATCGCCGCCTCCTTCGAGCCTGTGCCTCCGCCATTCACCACATGAGGCCGGACCCTCTCCCCAACACACATGCACAACCACGGATGAGAGAGAGAATAGAGGTTAGGGTTTGGTAAGCTAAAGTAGGAAGAAAAATAGACCTAATGTGTTACATGGGGAGTGCGAGCTGAATTCATTTGCAGACACAAATATATAGTTTTGATCTAACTAATAACATATACATATTATATATCAGATATTTTGAAGAAAAAATGGGAGTTTGGCTGAACACCCACAACCTCTTGAGGGTCTGCCCATGGCCTCGACTGGCGCTGGAAAGGCCATGTATAATTTGAGGCCATCCCCTATCTAGGCAGGCTGTGGTCGCCGGCAACTGCCCGTCGAGCTGGTTGCGCGACAGGTTGATGTACGGTAGTGCGGGGAGCACGAAGATGGAGGACGACATCCACCCTTGGAACCGCCTCTAACACGCCCAAGAATCGAGCCGCCCAGCGCCACCTCCATCGGAATCTTCTCGGCTGTCGGACTCGGATTTTTAATCCAATCTCTCAGGAAACATCGTATATTCCCGAATCGTAGATAGCACTCACGGATACATTGTCGAATCATTTCATACATGGCGAGAACCATCCTATTCATTAATTTACTACAACAAAGTTTACATAGACCTCGCCGGTCGAGTTTACAATACTACCAACGTGCCAAATTGATTACATTACAAAAGCAAGCGACAATGGAAGCAAAAGGGGTGAGAGCACATCTCTCCACAGAAAGCGATCGAGAAACCCGTGTGCGTCCGGAGTATTAACCAAGGCTTGATAATAGTGGATGCACGCAGCATCGACGGAGTCAATCGGATCAAGTAGACTAGAACAACTAAAGACTACACAACGCCTCATCGCTCTCGACCTCCAACTTCGGATCCTCGTGAGTAGTCGTAATTTCCAAGATTTCCGCTCGAGGATTTTGGGGAGAGAGCGAGGATGAGCACAACTTGCGTGTCGCGAGCCAATACGCAATGCAATAATATACATGCAAGGCTTAACAAGGATGGCTCGGGTTCTTTTATTTGCTAAAGCAAGGTTTTCAAATATCATAATTACAAATTCCTAGCACTTAGCTGCTTAACAAATTGTATTTTATTAAAGAGAGTAGTTGTGCAATAGTTGATATCACAGAGGTTCCTCCATCTAAACTCTACCTAATGCTTAGTTTGATTGGGGCTAACCCCACATATTAACATCACTGAGTCTGAAAACTCAGGCAAAATCCAAACCAGGGCTAGGTGAGCCCTCCACATTTTCATACCACCCACAAAGGTTTTTGAAATAGAACTAACTCAAGTTAAGTTCCCATGTCCCTTTGACTGTAAGCACGGCTATTCGAATAGTTTATTACACTCGCAGAGGTTGTACACTTTACCCACAAGAGATAATCATCCGGATATGTACACACGCTTCGTAGACATGTGAATCAGGAGATCATCACAAGGCCTTTACAATGCATCCAAGAAGATTAGTTACACACACTAATTCGCCTTGAAGGGTTACGTCCGCTTAGATCCGTTAACCCTTACCTAGACCCCTCTTGCGCTCTCTTAACGACTTACGTCAGGCGCCTCGACACCCTTCGCCACAGAGGCTTACTGGCGTCGCAGACATCTACCGTGCAACTCGCATCGAGAGATACAAATTATTTAGCCAGTTGTATTTATGATTTGTGGTTGCACTTGTTTTACACGGGGTCATGACAAGATTAAGTCCTTAGGGTTATCTCAATGTTCATTCCACATTCCAAACCACAAAACGACATTCCTTGGGCTACATTAGCACCCATTGTCACACCATCCATCTTACCGTCCACCCAGGCGGGGTAATAGCAAATTTTAGGGTTTTGAGGAGTAAAAACCAATTTACCATATTTATCACAGTCATGGACCACCAATGACTACCCAAACTATTTTCATGTTTGAAGAGATGATGATTGGAACATTTTAATGTCCCGGTACTTAAGCAAGACTAGCATGTCGCTTAAGTACGACCTATAACTAGTATTACCATATAGTTACTAGGGTGACAATGGTTAAAGGATTCAAGTTGTCAAGGATGACATAATAATTAATTATTCGTCAAATGGGTATTTAACTAACTTAAGCTTTAACATACATTTGTTTAAAGAATTAAAGCATGCAATTTGCTATTTTAAAAGAATATAATTTGCATAAAATGTAGGCTCAATATGATCAAAGTATTGACTCGCCTGGGATATAGGCTAGAGGATCTTGATAACCTTGGGCTTGATCAACTTGGGATCTCCTGCACGTCTTCAAATCCTAGTCTGACGAGCGGCATCGGAAAAGACACTCTGACAAGCAAAAAGAGCAATTAAATACAAATGAACAACAAATGAACTTCAAATTAAACAAGACCTATGCCATTAGCAAGATCTTGAATTAACAAATTTTTAGAAATTTATTTTATAATTTTGGAGTTAAAATAGGAAGATACTAATTTTGAAGTCTAGCTTTTGAATTAAAAAGAAAAAGGAAAAGAAATCAAACTAAAAGAAAAGCAGGCATGCCCACAACACAAAATCAGCCCGCCCAAAGCGCGGGTCGAAACGGGCGTGGTCTGGCAGCAGGCATCACCGGCGCTTGGCCTACAATGGGAGGGGGCTCAAAGCGACAGAGTGGGGAAGAGAAAAGGGCGGCGGCGGCGCACGGGGAGGAAGGCTCGGCAGGTTCAGCACGCGGCGACAACGGGAGGGAGAGGATGGATGCGCGCACGGCACGCGGGAGGAAGGGGAAGAAGCCTAGGGGCTCACGGCGGCGGCGCGATGGAGATGACGACGACGACGGCGACGTCGACGGGGAGGTGGGGGGGTGGCATGGGCGGCGGCGCCACTGGAGGTCAACCACGTGGCGGCGGCGACGAGGCTTTACCGCAGGTGTCCTTCCTTTCTTTCTTTGTGGGGTGAAAGGGGGAAGGAGGAGAGGAAGGGAGGGTGCGGGTTTTTAAAGCCAAGAGGGGAGGAGCGGGAGGCTCGGGAGTCCGGGCGAGGAGGAGGACGAGCGTGGCGCACTGTGGCAATGATGGCGCGGGAGGCGATAGCAGCAGGGCGTGCGGTGGCGCACGCAGCTGCATCGCAGAGCACGCGAGCGGGAAGGGAAGGGAGGAGGGGTCCGGCGATGCGATGCGGCGCACGGCGAGAAGAGGGAGGGGTCTCATCTGGGCGGGTTGACTCCCGAGAGAAGAAGAAAAGGGGGTGTCACAAATCCTACCCACCTTAAACGGAATCTCGACCCGAGATTCGAAAGCTATCTTGATTAGACAGAGAACGCGACATCTCATTACCCGACGCGCTTAAGCTTCGCGCGATGACATGGTTGACATGTCCTTGGCTTCGCTTTGGCTTGGAGTGGAAGCGCCTCGATTCCTGCGAGACTTGATAACTTTTTGCTTGCACAAGTCCGCCCTGAGTTTGCGTGGCTCCCTGAGTTGAACTTTGTAGACGTGTTTTGCGCCAGGGCACCTGCTGGCAAAGTGTCCTTTTGTCCACACCGCAACGAAGGTGTGCTACCGGTTACGTGTCGCAGTCGTCCGACGGGAGGGGAGCACTCGAAACATTCTCGGCCGACACAGGTTGCGACCGGAGTTCCCGAGACAAGGCACACCGTGGTTGAAAAGACGAGCTACCCTAAAAGCCGACTTCTTTGTGGAAGGCTACCTTGTGTCCTCCGAAATAACATCTTCCTTTGCGTGCTAACCTCTCGTAGTTCTCGCTTTCATTTTCACGTATGAGGCCTTATTAACCAATTGGTGGAAGCTAGAGTAATCGTGAGGATGAGTTGTCCTCTCATATCTTCCCGCATTCCTTCCACCAAGCGATCGATCTTTCTTCTTCATCGCCTACGCGTTAGGAAGTGAAGGGCAAGTTGGTTAAACTTGGTTAGATATTCATTAATCGCCATCCGACCGCTTAAGAGCTCGAACTCGCTCTTCTTCAATCTCATGGTAACGGCCGCACGGTTGGTTCTGAAGCGACTTTGAATTCCGCCAAGGAACCGATCGCCATCGCGCAGTTCAATTTTTCCGGGTCAGATTTCAAAGAACTTCTTCTATGGCGTGCAGTGATCTTGTGGTTCCATTTGTAGATGCTACTTCTTCTCGCTATATCGCTTCTTCTTCTTTTGATCTGTCACCACCTCGCAACGAGGTAGTTCTCCACCAGCTGCTGGGGCCATCTTCGGTGATGGTGGCAAAGTCCACTTTGTCTTCTTCTCGAGCAGCAAGGCAGACAAAGCTTTCTCAGATCTCTCGAGCCGCTTCTTCACTTTCATGGGTTCCATCACGCGCTAAGGTGGGAGGGTCTTGTCTCAGAAAGTCTCAAGTTTGAATTGCACTACTGGGTCCATTTTTTGTCGATTCAGCGAGCAAAGCTTGAAGAATTTAGCGTCACTGAACATCACTTGTGCCATTGTCGGGTTGCCGGTGGAGGAGGAGGTAGATCTTGTCCACGCCATGACCACTGCTGCCGCCACGCCTCTTCCTCGGCCACTGCAAAGGCACCACTTGATCAAGCGGTGGTTCTTCTTGGTGATCTCAAGATACACCGCAGCCTAGAACGAGGAGGGTAGGGGTTTATATGAGGGTTCTCTCGCCCTCTAGAGGACAAATGTAAGAACTTCAAACCAACGAAGAAAAAGAATCAAACACAATACAAAGCCTAGAACGCATCGCATTATATTAGAGGGGTTAGGTGTTACATGACTCCATGAAGCATAGCGAGTAGGCTAGGCTAAGCCATGACACAAGGTACAAAACACAACGCTCCATCGACCGTAGAAGAAAGAAAAATGCTTGCGTACTCAAAAGGTCGCCTAGCATCCGCTTAGCTAACCTCGCTAACTATTTCATCTAACGTGTTGACCACCCGAAGCGGGCAATGTTCCGTGAGCGAGGACGGAACGGTTGCGCCCTCAATTCGGGCAACCGGGAACAAAAGCGCGAACGAAAGGCTACGCCCTCAACCGGAGTCTTCAACGCTGATGACGCAGGGGATGTGGGTCCAAGACGATCGCTCGCAGGTCCAAGACGCCCTTCTGCCCGCTGGTCGCCGAGAGGTGGCCGCCGGTGCAAGCTTAGCCGGGGCGTATCACGACGCCATCGCAACGACGGTGTTCTTTCACGTGAGGTCGAAGATCTTCTGCAGTTTTGCTTCCGGAGACGCACGAAGGAAATGTATGGCGACTCAACAAAGATCCTCGTGCACCCGCATGCGGGAGTCAAGGCGGGCGCGCTATGTTCTCGGAACGAAACCGAATCAATGGCCTCGGAATGCTCGACACGGAAGGTGGGAGCGATGAACTCAACTCCCAGGAACGAGACTCTCGATCCGAACTTAGGTCTTCCACCTCCTCAAGATGGGCCGTGACGCAACTAAGGTACTGCTTGAGTTTGATTGGATACCGGCAAACTTGTCGCCGTTTCTCCATGAGAAAAGAAATCCCACAAGCCATCGTGATGACTTATATGGTAATCTAAATTTTTAAACAAATGAAAGAGCGCCACTTGGAGTAGGCTCTGCGTAAGGAGGTAAGCAAAGAACTAGGAGGGATGAGTAAGAGCAATAATATGCTATAATTTGCCAAGGTTTTTCTTAGTTTTTGAAAATAAACTCAAGTCCTTAGGCTCGATCGCCTAGCTAAGGTCTTCCGAGAGTCGAATGCTCATGATGATTTCATTTGACCCGATTTTCTAATCCGAATCTCTTAGAAAACATCAGGTTATTCCTGATCGAAGATAGCACTCACGTATTAATTGCTTCAATCATTTCATACATGGCGAGAGAAACTATCCTATTCATTAATTTAGCACAACAAAGTTTACATAGACCTCACGGGTCGTAGTTTACAATACGTACCAACATGCCAAATTGATTACATTACAAAAGCTAAGCTTACAATCTAAGCTAAGGGGTGTAGATAACATCTCTCCACAGCAAGCGATCGGGAAACCTGCAGCGTCCGAGCACAACCAAGGCTTTGATAATAGTGATGCACGCGCATGACACGGAGTCAATCGATCAAGCAGACTAGAACAACCAAAGACTACACTACGCTTCATCGCCTCTCGACTCTCCAACTTCCGGATCCTCGTAGTAGTCGAATTTCCAAGATTTCCGCTTTGAGGATTTTTGGGGTGAGAGAGCGAGGATGAGCATCAGAATCACCAAATTTCAAATTTAATGAAATTAAGGTTTAATTATTTTATTGGTTTTGTGGATTTTTAAAAGCTTTTCCTTAACCAAATTAAAGCTAAAACAAATTTATGTGCAAAATATATTACGTGATAATAGCTGAAATATTTTTCTTAAGTCCTAAATGCTCCAGAGAATTTCTGAATTTTTCAAATTCTTGGACTTAATATACTATATTCTAAAGCCTAAATGAATTATCATCGCAATTAAATTAAATCGAAATCAAACAAAATCTTCCAAATGTTGTTTGGGCCAAAACCCAGCTGCCCACGCCTTGTCCGCAAGACGCCCAAGATCGCCGCGCCATCGTTCCCCAACCGCTGGATTAAACTAACGGCAGCTCTCGGATCCCCACTTACCATTCTCGTTATATCTCAACCATTAGATCGAGATCGAACGGCCGCGCCGACCTCAGCTTACGGCGTTCACATGTTCTATATCCGTCAGATCAAAATCGGACGGCCCGGCATCATCGTCTTCCTCACGTTCGTCCCCGCTGGCGCGCGGTAACCGCGCCATTAAGCCGCTGTAGGGCTCCAACTCCGCCCATTTCTCTTCCACACTCCCCTCGCCATCGGCGCATTGAAGACCCTCATCACGCGCCCCGCCCGTTTTCCCTTTTCGCCGTGCCCGATCGCGGAATCTCGCCACTACGCGCGCTGCGCGCACCTGATCTCCCACGGCCTCCTCGCTATAAAGGGAGCACGAGTGCCTCGACTCGAACACGCCGCCACCACCGGTACCCTTCACCTCGCTCGTAGCGCCCAGTTTTGAGTTTCTTGGCGACCTCGGGAGCTTCTTCCGATTCAAGCGCCACGGGCTCCGACTCGCCGTCGGTACCATCAGCATCCGCGCGCATGCTGCTACCACCTCGCCAGCCAAGGACCTGGGAGCGTCTTCTTAACCGTCGCGGCCAAATGCGCGCCGTCGCCAAACCCGTCGCCGGCGACCTTTCGCCAACTCGTCGCCGTTTTGGTAGTCCACGAGTTCGCATTGTTCCCCTCTGCATTATGCACACACTCATTTGACTGCATGCGGTGTAGAAACGTGACGAGCAGCGCCATCGCGCTCACCGGACCTCGTGGCATGACCGCGTAGGTGCGGTCAGCGCCACCTCGGCTAAGCGCGTGGCTGCCCGCGTGGTGGCCACCTCGACCACGTCCACCTGCCGGGTAGAAGTTCATAGGCCCGGGTTCATGTGGACCAAGTCACTTACGATGGGGTCCACATGTCGGAAAAATTAATTCATTTCTTTTAATTCCGAAAATTCCTCATTGGCGTCGACGTTGCGCAATAAATGGAATTTCGGTGAAAAATAATTGATAAATTCAATAAATTTGAATTTAGTTTAAAACTTCTAAAATTCATAACTTTTGCATACTAACTCCAAATTGGGTGATTCAAGTTGCAAAATTTATCTAAAATCATAATCTAGCTATTTAAACCAAAATAATTCAGTTTAGAGTTCATTTGAGCTATGTTTTGAATTTATTTGAATTTGAATTTGAATTTGTCGTATTTTTGCGTATAGACTTGACAACTCAGGAGAGTTAGATCATTCGACGATTTAGAGTTTCAAAACTTCAACGAAGGCAAGTTACACTATTGATCATATTGTTCCTATTGTTTTAAAGTATTTATTTCTGTTTTCAAATTACTATTGCATGCATATGTTTATAAAAATGTCTGAATATCACGATTTAGTATATAGTTGTTCCAAACTCCTTGGTATGGCCAATTTGATTATCAAACCTGAATACCTTGACACCTTAGATAAAATTTGTCAAATGCTTAGCCTTGCTTAGATAACATTTACAAATTTGGGAGAATTAGTCAAATCTTTACAACTTAATTTAAAATGTGTTTTGTGGTATTGTTTTATCACGAAAGGTTTATAAGAGAGTTTTACTCTAAATAAAATAAAATGGGTTTGGACTTGAGGCGAGATGGATGGATGGTGGAGTGCGAGTTCATGCAGACCTAATCTGGTTAGGATTACGACCCGGGTTTTTAATTGGAAGTCGCATAAAGTCGATTAAGGACCGGTCTTTGAGCGTATTTTACTCGCCGTACCACCACATGTCTGTATGGGCGGATTTGGTTAAATAATTTGTGGGTCTTAGTGTTATTTGTGCTATGTTGTATGTGTGGGTGTTGGTTAGACATTAGTCCCACAGCAGAGGGCTCCGGAGGATGGTTAGTCCAATGGTAGTGAAACCTTAGCGGGCATGAATACATTAAAACAGTACTTTGTAAAGGCCTCATGGTAATTGCTTGTCGCACACCCTCGGAGCGTGTATTGGCCGAGCATTATAAGCATATTATCTCGTGTGGGTAAGGCTGTACAAACTACTGCAGTGTAAAACTATTCGAATACCGCGTCATGATCATGGACATGCTAGCAAAAGCCACTCTAAGTTAAATTGTTTTGATTTATAAAATGTGTTCATGAGATATTTTAGGATGGATAATCCTATGGTAAAAATTAGCGGTTAGCCAAGTGTTAGGAGGATATCCTTCACCATTCAACTAGTGGAGGTCATTCACTAATCCTTTGTCATTTTAATCAACGATTTGATTGCAATATTAAAGCACTTTAGAAAAGTATTAATAATATATAATCACGAAAATCTTTGTTTATGCAAAACCACCACTGCCATTACCTTTGTTTACTTTATGCATGCATTAAACTTTCTATATTGGGTGTGACTTGCGAGCGGAGGTTGTGCTCACTATTGCTGAATAAATCTTATTCGGGAGAGCGTTTTCCGACGGTGAGGATTTTGGCGAATAAGGTGCGTCCCAGACGATTGCACATGGCAAGTCGTGTGGCCTACTCTTTGCTTTACTTCATTGTGTTATTTTTTTTTTAGTTTTGAGGCCATTTTTGTAATAAACTCTGAATTATTATCAAGAAATCGTGATATGATTGTGCTATCACTTTTGTTTAGCTGTGTACACTAGAAATCTGGACTAGTGTATGAATCTGAAGAATTTGAGATCCTTCGTTCCGGGTTAGACAAAAGTGGTATCGAGCCATATCGATTGTAGGTCGTGGCCAGTGTCATTAAGGACTTATTTTTAAAAAAAAATCAAAATTATTTTGAGTCTATCAGAGTCATCTCTCAAACCTTCTCTTTAAGCGGTTCTTGACTCGTCTATTCCTCAAAATCGTAGATGGCCAGGTGCACGAGCAGCGTCTCTCACGGTCATTCTTTGAATCTTGGTGAGCTTCTGCAGGAAGTGATGCAACACTTGAGTACAAGAAGAGGCCAACGTTCGGGGCTATCGATTACAAGGTGGGGAAACGGCGTCTACGGAGGTAGAAATCTTCGATCTACTCGGGCTGTCACGAAACGGTCTTCCCACCTTCACGCTCCGTCGAGCGTGACACCTTCGCGGATGGCATCCGAGGATCTTTGCGAGAAGCGGTTCGTCGAATGCAATAATATACATGCAAGGCTTAACAAGGATGGCTCGGGTTCTTTTATTTGCTAAAGCAAGGTTTTCAAATATCATAATTACAAATTCCTAGCACTTAGCGTTTTAACAAATTGTATTTTATTAAAGAGAGTAGTTGTGCAATAGTTGATATCAGCAGAGGTTCCCTCCATCGGAAACTCTACCTAATGCTTAGTTTGCTTGGGGCTAACCCCACATATTAACATCACTGAGTCTGAAAACTCAGGCAAAATCCAAACCAGGGCTAGGTGAGCCCTCCACATTTTCATACCACCCACAAAGGTTTTTGAAATAGAACTAACTCAAGTTAAGTTCCCATGTCCGCCTTTGACCGTAGGCACGGCTATTCGAATAGTTTATTACACTCTGCAGAGGTTGTACACTTTACCCACAAGAGATAATCATCCGGATATGTACACACGTTTTCGTAGACATGTGAATCAGGGGAGATCATTACAAGGCCTTTACAATGCATCCAGTAGTATTAGTTACACCCGCTACGGTTTCGCCTTCGAAGGGTTACGTCCGTTTAGATCCGTTAACCCTTACCTAGACCCCTCTTGCGCCTCTTAACGACTTACGTCGTGCGCCCGACACCTTCTCGCCACGAGGCTTACGGCGTCGCAGACATCTACAGTGCAACTCGTCTTGAGAGATACAAATTATTTAGCGAGTTGTATTTCTGGACTTGTGGTTGCACTTGTTTTACACGGGGGGTCATGACAAGATTAAGTCCTTAGGGTTATCTGGGCGGTTCATTCCACATTCCAAACCACAAACGACATTCCTTGGGCTACATTAGCACCTTTCACCACACCATCCATCTTACCGTCCACCAAAGTGGTAATAGCAAATTTTAGGGTTTTGAGGAGTAAAACCAATTTACCATATTTATCACGATCATGGACCACCAATGACTACCCAAACTATTTTCATGTTTGAAGAGATGATGATTGGAACATTTTAATGTCCCGGTACTTAAGCAAGACTAGCATGTCGCTTAAGTACGACCTTGTAACACCCCAACTCAAAGATAAGCCCGAATGCTACTATCTAAGCTAAACCACAAAATTTCGACATAACCTCTTTGGTATCTGACGATACTGGAGGTTTCACAATAAGTCATAAAACAATAATAACATCAGTTATAAGACTTAATCATAAATCCTAATAAACCAACTAAGTTAACACCTTGGCTATTCAGAAGTCAAGGTGCTAACCACCAATTTAACATAAGCCATACATCATAAAACTTCTCAATAACATCGATCAATCCTCAAAGATCATAAAAGAATGCCATCCATGACTAGATTTATTTATTACAATCTGAAAATTAACATAATAGAGTCTTTATTCATTCTTGCAATGGAACTAAGGTGAAGTGCATTATTCGAGTAGTGCATGTCTACTCCCTCCCAAGATAACCTCATCGATCACCTAGAAATAGATAAACAAAGCAAGGGTGAGTCCATGACTCAACCAAGTACAATAATTAAAAACACATTTATCAATACGAATAAGACCTACGGCCTTGACATTAATCATAACACAAATGAGTACTTATGATGACATGAAATGAATGCTTAAACATCAAGGGAATGGACTGCACACACACATATACGGTATAGTCGGTGAACACCGTCGGTGTTCACTCAAGCCCGCATCTTAACAAAAATGCGGGATCCACTTCCGTATGAAGAACGTTTCATACGGGTGTCCAACATTGCCCATATTGGAATTAATGGGTCTTACTCAACCATCCCGAATTGATGGTCTCCTCATCCACTCCGTGGGCGGCAAAAGATAATGAATGCATGAAGCAACTTAATGAATATAACATTACCATCATTTCTATTCATGAAACCAACATAGAAACAAAACATGGATATTTCACTTCATACTACACAAGAGTTATCACATACGCACATATCAACAACCACAATGCACAAGCGTTTAGATCAACAATGTACTTGCCTTCCGCGTTGAGACGCGTTAGTCGGAAGCGATGGCGTTCCTAAACTCGAAGCTCCGCCGCCTAACCAAGGAAATAAACCAATAAGAACACCAAAATTCCCAATTCTACTAATCAACGCTATACACCGCTTCCCCGAAGACTCTAGTCGATAATACAAAACTTAAACTGAAATCAACAATTTCTGTCATAACTTAATTCTGGACAGCGGCACGGTAGTTGACATATCTTAAGATCTGGAAGTCGAAAAGAGGTGAACCCAATTTCTGTAGCTTCTTAACTGACCAATCTACAAAACTCTAGTTGACGTGATAAACCAATTTGGCCAATTTAATGGGTTAATAATTGCTTGAACTTTCAGTACAGAAACTGTCTACAGAATGAACAGCGGAAATAAAAAGATCATAACTTTCATTAGGTAACTCCAAATTGAATGTTCTTTACCAATCTGAAAAGGTCATCGAATCCTCTACAATAACCTATTTGGGTGAACTTTCAGTTTCAACCAATTTCCCTTTCAAAATTTAGGAAATAACCAGACAGTTTATTCTCGTCAGATTTCTGGCAGCAGGTACTAAAACATCCATAACTTTTGACTCGGACCTCGGAATCCAGTGAACTTGGTGGCCACTGAAACTTAAGAACGAGGCCTAGATATCTCTAGGAGACCAAACCTTCAGATTCTGCCTAAAAACAACCGAAACAATCCCTCCAACATACAGGACAGAACTGAACGAAACACGGACAGACTGGAAATTAACAAAACTACTCGCTCGCTTTAACGAAAGACTTCTAGAAAACCCAAGAACACATCGTTACCCTTGACGACGTGGGAGAAGATGCTGGCGTGCCTCAAGAAGAAGTTGGTGGTGAATTCCTCTCCTTGAACCACAGCCCACGATCGTCGTCCCCGATCCTTGCAAAGACCGGCAAAGGAGGAAGATCAACACCGCAGCGGGGAAGACGACTTGAGGGGCACCACCATGGGAGAACACCAGGAAGGGGAGGAGGTTGGGCGCATGGGAGGGGGAGGCCAAAGGGGGTGGCGGCCAAGAAAGGAGGGGCGGCCAAAAAGGGGGAAAAAATTAGGGTTTGGCAAAGGGGAGAAAAGGGGTGGAGTCCCCCCTTGGCCGGCCACTAGGGGGGCCAAATGGGCCTCTAGCCCAGGCCAGTTGTCATTAGTGTAAAACCCTCAATTCGAGACAATTCATTAATCCCAATGCTTCCTCTCCCTAAAGATCAATACTCAATCTCAAAGTTTAATCCGGAGTATTACAGACCTATAACTAGTATTACCATATAGTTACTAGGGTGACAATGGTTAAAGGATTCAAGTTGTCAAGGATGACATAATAATTAATTATTCGTCAAATGGGTATTTAACTAACTTAAGCTTTAACATACATTTGTTTAAAGAATTAAAGCATGCAATTTGCTATTTTAAAAGAATATAATTTGCATAAAATGTAGGCTCAATATGATCAAAGTATTGACTCGCCTGGGATATAGGCTAGAGGATCTTGATAACCTTGGGCTTGATCAACTTGGGGATCTCCGGCGTCTTCAAATCCTAGTCGGACGAGCGTATCGGAAAAAGACACAGACAAGCAAAAAGAGCAATTAAATACAAATGAACAACAAATGAACTTCAAATTAAATAAGACCTATGCCATTAGCAAGATCTTGAATTAACAAATTTTTAGAAATTTATTTTATAATTTTTGGAGTTAAAATAGGGGAGATACTAATTTTTGAAGTCTAGCTTTTGAATTAAAAAAGAAAAAGGAAAAGAAATCAAACTAAAAAAAAAAAAGCGCTGGCGGCCCACAAATACAAAATCAGCCCGGCCCAAGCGCGGGCGGCGCTGGCATGTGATGCAGCGCCCACCGGCGCTGGCCTACAATGGGGAGGGGGCTCGGCGGAGAGGGGAAGAGAAAGGGCGGCGGCGCACGGGTAGGAAGGCTCGGTAGGGCGCACGGCGGCGACAACGGGGAGGGGAGAGGGATGGAGGCGCGGCGGCGCGCGGGGAGGAAGGGGGAAGAAGCCTAGGGGCTCACGGCGGCGGCGCGATGGAGATGACGACGGCAGCGGCGGCGGCGACGGGAGGAGGAGGGGGTGGCACGGCGGCGCCGCCGAGGTCAACCACGTGGCGGCGGCGCAGGCTTTACCAGTAAGTCCTTTTTCTCTCTTCTTTCTTTGTGGGGTGAAAGGGGAAGGAGGAGAGGAAGGGAGGGCGCAGGGGTTTTAAAGCCGAAGAGGAGGAGCGGGAGGCTCGGGAGTCGGGCGAGGAGGAGGACGAGCGTGCGGCACCGGGGAAATGATGGCGGCGGGGAGGCGACAGCAGCAGCGAGGCGGCGGTGGCGTGCACGCAGCAGCAAGATCGCAGAGCACGCGAGCCTTGAGGAAGGAAGGGAGGAGGGGTCGAGGCGGCGGCGTGCGCCGCGGCGAGAAGAGGAGGGGTCGGTCGGCGGGGTTGACCCCGGGAGAGAAGAAGAAAAAGGGGGTGTCACAAATCCTACCCACCTTAAACGGAATCTCGACCCCGAGATTTGAGCTACTCGGATTAGACAGAGAACGTTACCTCTCATTACTCCCGACGCGCTTGGGCCTGCGGCGATGACATGGTTGACATGTCCTTGGCCCGCTTTGGCTTGGTGGAAGCGGCTCTGGATGCTGCGAGACTTGATAACTTTGCTGCGGTGAAGTCGTCCTTGAGTTTGCGTGGCTCCTGAGTTGAACTTTGTAGACGTGTTTTGGCGTTGAGAACACCTGTTGGCAAAGTGTCCTTTTTGTCCACAGCTGAAACAACGAAGGTGTGCTACCGGGTTACGTGCTGCAGGATGTCCGACGGGGAGGGGAGCATGGGAAACATTCTCGCTGGGACACAGGGTTGCGACTGGAGTTCCCTGAGATAAGGCTACTGGTGGTTGAAAAGACGAGCTACCCTGAAAAGCTGACTTTTGTGGAAGGCTACCTTGTGTCCTCTGAAATAACATCTTCCTTTTGCGGCTAACCTCCGTAGTTCTGTTCTCATTTTCACAGATGAGGGCTTTATTAACCAATTGGTGGAAGCTGGAGTAATCGTGGAGGATGAGCTGTCCTCTCATATCTTCCCGCATTCCTTCCACAAAGCGGTCGATCTTTTCTTCTTCATCAGCTACGTCATTAGGGGCGTAGCGGGCAAGTTGGTTAAACTTGGTTAGATATTCATTAACTGTCATCTGACCATGCTTAAGAGCTCTGAACTCGTTCTTCTTCAATCTCATGGTACCGGCTGGTACGAAGTTGGTTCTGAAAGCGACTTTGAATTCCGCCCAAGGAATTGACTGCCATGCGAGTTCAATTTCTTCTGGCTGTACTTCAGCAACTTCTTCTATGGCGGCAGTGGGCTCTTGTGGGGCTCCATTTGTAGATGCTACGGCTTCTGCTACTTCTGCCTCTTCTTCTTCTTTTGAACTCTCACCACCTCGGGCAGCGAGGTAGTTCTCCCACCAAGCAGCGGCTGCTCCTTTCAGCTGATGGGTGGCAAAGTCCACTTTGTCTTCTTCTGAGCAGCGGGCGAGACGAAGCTTTCTCTCGGTATCTACGAGCTAGTCTTGACTTCAAGGGTTCATCGGCCGCGCGAAGGTGAGGGGTCTTGTCCTGAGAAAGTCTGCAAGCTTGGAATTGCGACCGGCTGGTCCATTTTGCTGATTTGCGAGCAAAGCTTGAAGAATTTGCGTCTGCTGGAACATCCTTGTGCCATTGTCGGGGTTGCTGGTGGCAGAGGAGGTAGATCTTGTCCACAGCCATGACCACGGCCAGTGCCACGGCCTCTTCCTCGACCAGCTGCAAAGGCACCACGGACTGGGGCGGTGGCTCTTCTTGGCGGCATCTGAAGACACACTGCAGCTTAGAACGAGGAGGGTAGGGGTTTATATGAGGGTTCTCTGGCCCTCTAGAGCACAACAGAAGAACTTCAAACCAACGAAGAAAAAGAATCAAACACAATACAAAGCCTAGAACGGCTGCATTATATTAGAGGGGTTAGGTGTTACATGACTCCTGAAGCATAGCGTATAGGCTAGGCTAAGCCATGACACAAGGTACAAACACAACGTCTACTGACTAGGGTAGAAGAAAGAAAAAGATGCTTGCAGACCAAAAGGCTGCCTAGCAAGCACTGTTAGCTAATCTCAGCTAACTACTCATCTAACGGGTGTTGACCACCGGCGAAGCGATTGCGGGAGTGAGGCGGGAGCGGTTGCGTGCGGTCGAACGGCAACCGAACAAAAGCGAACGAGAAAAGCTGCGTCCTCAACCCAGTCTTCAACGTTGATGACGGGCAGCGGAGGATGTCGCATGCTCTTGCGTGCAACGATCTGCTGCGAGTCCAAGACGTGCCGTCGGGCGCTGGTCGCCGAGGGTGGCGGTGCGAGCTTAGGCGGGGCGTGTATCACGACGCCTACTGCAACGACGGTGTTCTTCACGTGAGGTCGAAGATCTTCGGGTAGCGTTCTTGCTTCGGAGAGCGAGAAGGAATGTATGGCGACCTCAACAAAAGATCCTTGTGCACCCGGCACAAGGGAGTCAAGGCGGGGCGCGCTATGTTCTGAACGAAAACCGAACAGCGGCTCCTGGAATGCTCGATACGGAAGGTGGGAGCGATGAACTCAACCTCCAAGGAACGAGACTCTCGATCCGGAACTTAGGTCTTCCAGCCTCTGAAGATGGGCCGGTGACGAACCAAGGTACTGTTTGAGTTTGACGGGGATACCGACAAACTTGTCGTCGTTCTCTCCATGAGAAAAGAAATCCCACGGGCCATCAGATGACGATATGGTAATCTAAAATTTTTAAAACAAATGAAAGAGCCAGCGACGGAGTAGGCTCACAAAAGGAGGTAAGTAAAGAACTAGGAGGGATGAATAAGAGAAATAGTATGCTATAATTTGCCAAGGTTTTTCTTAGTTTTTGAAAATAAAACTCAAGTCCTTAGGCTCGACCAGTCTAGCTAAGGCTCCTATAGTCGTATGCTCTGATACCAGCTCTGTCGGACCCGGATTTTCTAATCCAAATCCTCTGTGAAAACACTATGCTATTCGCTGGATCAGTAGATAGCACTCACAGATACATTGCTGAATCATTTCATACATGGCGTAGAACCATCCCATTCATTAATTTAGCACAACAAAGTTTACATAGACCTCGTCGGGTCGAGTTTTACAATACGGCCGAACATGCCAAATTGATTACATTACAAAAGCGGAAGCGACAACGGAAGCAAAAGGGGGTGAGAGCACATCTCTCCACAGGCAAGCGACTGGGGAAACCCGTGTGCGTCCGATATTAACCAAGGCTTGGATAATAGTGGATGCACGCAAGTACCGATGGAGTCAAGCGGATCAAGCGAGACTAGAACAACTAAAGACTACACTACGCTTCATCGTCTCTGGACCTCCAACTCGGATCCTCGTAGTAGTCGTAATTTCCAGATTTCACCTTCGAGGATTTTGGGGGAGAGCGAGGATGAGCATCAGAATAACCCAAATTTCAAATTCCAGTTGAAATTAAGGTTTAATTATTTTATTGGTTTTGTGGATTTTTTAAAAGCTTTTCCTTAACCAAATTAAAGCTAAAACAAATTTATGTGCAAAATATATTACGGATAATAGTTGAAATATTTTCTTAAGTCCTAAATGCTCCGGAGAATTTACGTGAATTTTCTCAAAATTTTGGACTTAATATACTATATTCTAAAGCCTAAATGAATTATCAACAATTAAATTAAATCGAAAATCGAAACAAAATCTTCCAACGGTGTTTGGGCCAAACCCAACTTCGGCACGTCTGTCTGCAAGACGGCCGCATCGCGCGCGCTATCGTCCCCAACCGTTGGATTAAAATCCAGCGGTTGCGCCGATCCCCACTTCCCGTACCCGCGTTATATCTCAACCATTAGATCGAGATCGAGCGGTGCGGCCGACCCGGCTACCATCGGTTCACATGTTCTATATCCACCGTCCGATCAAAATCGGACGGCCCGTATCATCGTCTTCCTCACCTCGTCCCGCACACCGCGCCAATAACGCCGCCATTAAGCCGCACAACCGAGCTCCAACTCCGCCCATTTCTCTTCCACACTCCCTCGCCATCACGCGCATTGAAGACCCTCATCACGCTGCCCCGCCGGCCGTTTTCCCTTTTCGTGCCCACGATCGCGAATCTCGCCACTACCGCCGCGCGCGCCGCACACGATCTCCACCACCCGGCCTCTCGCTATAAAGGGAGCACGAGGTGCCTCGACTCAACGAACACGCCGCCACCACCCGGTACCCTTTCACCTCGCTCGTGGCGCCCAGTTTTGAGTTTCTTCGCGGCGACCTGGGAGCTTCTTCCGGTTCCGACACCACCAGAGCTCCATCGACTCGCCGTCGGTACCATCGGCACCGCGCCCGTCGCGGCTCGCTACCACCTACTTCGCCAAAGGACCTCGAACGTCTTCTTCGTCGACGACCGTCGCCGCGTCGCCAAACCCGTCGCCGACGACCTTCCGCCCGCTCGTCGCCGTTTTGGTAGTCCCCGAGTTCGCATTGTTCCCCTCTACATTATGCACACACTAATTTGACTCGCGCGGTGTAGAACGCCGCGAGCCCGAGCCAGCGCCATCGCCGCCACCGGACCTCGTGGCATGACCACGTGGCGCGTGTCAGCGCCACCTCGGCGCCAAAAGCCGCGTGGCTGCCCACGTGGTGGCCACCTCAGCCACGTCCACCCCTCGCTCGGAGCCGAAAGTTCATAGACTGGGTTCATGTGGACCAAGTCACTTACCAGTGGGGTCCACATGTCAGAAAAATTAATTCATTTCTTTTAATTCCCGAAAATTCCTCGCAGGCGTCAGCATTGCGCAATAAATGGAATTTCCAGTAGAAAAATAATTCAATAAATTTCAGAATTTAGTTTAAAACTTCTAAAATTCATAACTTTTGCATACTAACTCCAAATTGGGTGATTCAAGTTGCAAAATTTATCTAAAATCATAATCTAGCTATTTAAACCAAAATAATTCAGTTTAGAGTTCATTTGAGCTAAGTTTTTTTAATTTATTTGAATTTGAATTTGAATTTGTCGTATTTTTGCGTATAGACTTGACGACTCGGAGAGTTAGATCCTTCTGACGATTTAGAGTTTCAAAACTCCAACGAAGGCAAGTTACACTATTGATCATATTGTTCCTATTGTTTTAAAGTATTTATTTATCGTTTTCAAATTACTATTGCATGCATATGTTTATAAAAATGTCTGAATATCCTGATTTCGTATATAGTTGTTCCAAACTCCTTGGTATGGCCAATTTGATTATCAAACCTGAATACCTTGACACCTTAGATAAAATTTGTCAAATGCTTAGCCTTGCTTAGATAACATTTACAAATTTGGGAGAATTTAGTCAAATCTTTACAACTTAATTTAAAATGTGTTTCTGTGGTATTGTTTTATCACGAAAGGTTTATAAAGAGGTTTTTACTCTAAATAAAATAAAATGGGTTTGGACTTGGGCGAGATGGATGGATGGTGGGTGCAGGTTCATGCACGGGCCTAATCTGGTTAGGATTACGACCCAGGGTTTTAATTGGAAGTCGCCCGAGTCAGTTAAGGACCGGTCTTTGAGCGTATTTTGCTACGCCTTACCGTACCACCACATGTCCTGTATGGGCAGGATTTGGCTAAATAATTTGTGGGTCTTAGTGTTATTTGTGCTATGTTGTATGTGTGGGTGTTGGTTAGACATTAGTCCCACCTGGCGCAAGAGGGGGCTCCCGGAGGATGGTTAGTCCAATGGTAGTGAAACCTTAGCGGGCATGAATACATTAAGACACTACTTTGTAAAGGCCTCATGGTAATTGCTTAGTCGCACGCCCTCGGAAGCGTGTATTGGCCGACATTATAAGCATATTATCTCGTGTGGGTAAAGCTGTACAAACTCTGCAGTGTAAAACTATTCGAATAGCCGCGCATGGATCATGGACATGCTAGCAAAGCCACTCTAAGTTAGAATTGTTTTTGATTTATAAAATGTGTTCAACAGATATTTTAGGATGGATAATCCTATGGTAAAAATTAGGCGGTTAGCCAAGTGTTAGGAGGATATCCTTCACCATTCAACTAGTGGAGGTCATTCACTAATCACTGTCATTTTCGTCACTGATTTCAGTTGCAATATTAAAACTACTTTAGAAAAGTATTAATAATATATAATCTGAAAATCTTTGTTTATGCAAAACCACCACGCCATTACCTTTGTTTACTTTATGCATGCATTAAACTTTCTATATTGTGTGACTTGCGAGCACGGAAGTTGTGCTCACTATTGCTGAATAAATCTTATTCAGGAGAAGACGTTTTCCCCGACGGTGAGGATTTTGACGAATAGGCTGCGTCCCCAGATGATTGCCTGTAGCAAGTCGTGTGGCCTACTACTGCTTTACTTCCGCTGTGTTATTTCTTTTCTTTTGGTCGCAGGCCATTTTTGTAATAAACTCTGAATTATTATCAAGAAATGCGTGATATGATTGTGCTATCACTTTTGTTTAACTGTGTACACTAGAAATCCTGGACTAGTGTATGAATACAGAGAATTTGGGATCCTTCGTTCCCGGGTTCGACAAAAGTGGTATCAGAGCCATATCGATTGTAGGTCGTGGTCCCACAGTGTCCTTAAGGACTTATTTTTTTTTAAAAAAAAATCAAAATTATTTTGAGTCTATCCAGAGTCATCTCTCAAACCTTCTCTTTAAAACGGTTACTGACTCGTCTATTCCTCAAAATCGTAGATGGCCGAGGTACCGAACGCTGTCTCTCACGGAGTCATTGCTGGATACTGGGCTGAGCTTCTCTGGGAAGTGATGCAACACTTGGAGTACAAGAAGAGGCCAACGTTCCAGGGCTATCGATACAAGGTGGGAGAACGACGTCTCTGGAGGGTAGAAGTACTGATCTACTCCGACCTGTCACCGAACACGGTCTTCCACACCTTCCACGCTCCGATCAGGCGTGACACCTTCGCGGATGGCATCCAGGATGCTGCGAGAAAAGCAGTTCGTCGACTCCGTCATACCTACGACGGCTACCTCAACGGCACCGGGTTTCACTATTACCCGATGCATCTTCCGACCCGACTCGACAACGTCTTCCGCACCGCCAAGGAAGAAGACTCCCCCGAGCTGACGCACCAGGTGGACTTAACAAAGCCTTTGGACTATGCCTCTGAAACGCCTTGACAACTTGCGTACTACCCGTGATAGTTTAGAGTATCTGAAGACGAAGGCAGTCGAAGAGGAGCTGGCTAGTTACAAATCAGGCCAAGGCAGTACCAACAATTCCCCCGAATACACACCATCCACCCCAAAGATATTAACTTTTTCTTTAGTTCGTAACAATACGCAATACGCAATGCAATAATATACATGCAAGGCTTAACAAGGATGGCTCGGGTTCTTTTATTTGCTAAAGCAAGGTTTTCAAATATCATAATTACAAATTCCTAGCACTTAGCGTTTTAACAAATTGTATTTTATTAAAGAGAGTAGTTGTGCAATAGTTGATATCGTGAGGTTCCTCCATCTAAACTCTACCGATGCTTAGTTTGATTGGGGCTAACCCCACATATTAACATCACCGAGTCCAAAACTCAGGCAAAATCCAAACCAGGGCTAGGTGAGCCCTCCACATTTTCATACCACCCACAAAGGTTTTTGAAATAGAACTAACTCAAGTTAAGTTCCCATGTCCGCCTTTGACCGTAGGCACAGCTACTCGAATAGTTTATTACACTCTGCAGAGGTTGTACACTTTACCCACAAGAGATAATCATCCGGATATGTACACACGTTTCCGTAGACATGTGAATCAGGGGAGATCATCACAAGGCCTTTACAATGCATCCAGCAGTATTAGTTACACCCGCTACGGTTTCGCCTTCGAGGGGTTACGTCCGTTTAGATCCGTTAACCCTTACCTAGACCCCCTCTTGAGCGCTCTTAACGACTTACGTCGTGCGCCCCGACACTACTTAAGCTTTAACATACATTTGTTTAAAGAATTAAAGCATGCAATTTGCTATTTTAAAAGAATATAATTTGCATAAAATATAGGCTCAATATGATCAAAGTATTGACTACTTTGGGTTCTGAGCTAGAGGATCTTGATAACCTTGGGCTTGATCAACTTGAGATCTTCTGCGTCTTCAAATCCTAGTCTGACGAGCGTCTTAAAAAGACACGGACAAGCAAAAGAGCAATTAAATACAAATGAACAACAAATGAACTTCAAATTAAACAAGACCTATGCCATTAGCAAGATCTTGAATTAACAAATTTTTAGAAATTTATTTTATAATTTTGGAGTTAAAATAGGGAGATACTAATTTTTGAAGTCTAGCTTTTGAATTAAAAAGAAAAGGAAAAGAAATCAAACTAAAAAAAAAAAAGCGCCATGCCCACAAATATAAAATCAGCCCGCCCAAAGCGCGGGCAGAACGCCGCTGCTCGCAGCGCGCCCACCGGCGCTTGGCCTACAAAGGGAGGGGGCTCGAGCGGCGAGGGGAAGAGAAAAGGCGCGCGACGCACGGGAGGAAGGCTCGGCGGCACGGCGCGCGCAACGGGAGGAGAGAGATGATGAGCGCGCGCGCGGGAGGAAGGGGGAAGAAGCCTAGGGGCTCACGGCGCGCGCGATGGAGATGACGACGACGACGCGGCGGGGAGGGGGCAGCACGGGCGGCGGCGCCACTGGAGGTCGACCACGTGGCGGCGGCGACGGGCCTTTACCAGAGGTAAGTCCTTCTTCCTCTCTTCTTTCTTTGTGGGGGTGAAAGGGAAGGAGGAGAGGAAGGGGAGAGCGCGGGTTTTAAAGCCGAAGATGGGAGGAGCGGGGAGGCTCGGGAGAGGGGGTCCGGGCGAGGAGGAGGACGAGCGTGCGGCGCCGGGGCAATGATGGCGCCGGGGAGGCGACGGTGCAGAGGGCAGGCGGTGGCGTGCATGCACGCAGCGGCATCGCAGAGCACGCGAGCGCGGGAAGGGAAGGAGGAGGGGGTCCGGCGGCGTGCGGCGCACGGCGAGAGAAGAGGAGGGGGTCCGGTCCGCGGTTGACCCGGGAGAGAAGAAGAAAAAGGGGGTGTCACACCGGTGGAGTTGTAATCAGCCAGGACCAGCCTCACCACCACCTCCCCACCTTCGGGAACAGAAGCACGAACGACAAAAGAATTAAGCGAGACCACATGAATTCATGAGTTGGGCTGCTAAAAAACACCTAAAACCACGCCACAAACATAAAATCACAAAATTAGTGCCTAAAATCACTAGCTCTCCGGCATAGTTAATCAAACAGTTGAAAAAAAACCACAATTTGACCCCAAAACCCCTACAATCGGAAGGAATTCCCACGATTAGCCATCGGAATGACGTAATTAGCCTCTCATAGCAACTGCACTCCCAACTTGTCAATGATCAAGTTGATGATCTTACGAAATAAAAAGAGAAAAATGACTAAGAGTTTTTGGAGGAGAATAGGGTTGCTCTTTATTGCAATGAACTGGTTATTACAAGGGTGCTTTAAGTATGACGATAGACTAGCCCTAATTATACTGAGAGTATTACTTGATATGCTATTGCTTCAATTGTCTTCAGATCGCTGGGTCTTGTCTCCTTTGATCCCCTTCAATTGCTTCTTGATCTCCCTTTTAAATAACTAACGAAGAGGTGACAGTTACTTCTGGAAAAGACGCCTATTGGAAGTGCTGTGTGTGGTCGGGGAGGCAGTTATTGTTTAGCAAACTAGCAACTGTTCACCGGTTAGTGTTAGCGGAAGACAAAACTATGTAGTGGTTATTGTCAGTTACTCAGGGTTGTAAAACGTCGTGTGGTTTAGGACTGTTAGGACACATGCTCAATTCATCACATAGAAAGGACATACTTGGAATTAGGTCCAAGTACTAGTTCAATATCTTTACGAACAGTTATCTGGTCTAGCGACGGATACAGGGTCTCCTCCAACTAGGTTACTCGCTGAGAAACCTCTGGGATTCTAACGACCATAGAGGTTGTTAGCCTCGAGGTTTATGACCACATAAACTGTGTAGCTTTTGGTTTGAGTGTGAAATCAATAATTAGGAATTTAATTCTCGTCACAACTCGGCACGGATAAAGCAGTCTCAGCCGTGTCAAACCGACACAAAGTGATTACCAAAAAAATATAAAAAATGGCTGGAGCAAGCGCAACAAGCCAATTGCAACTAATCAAACGGTGTATCAAATCCATCTACAAAAAATCCCAAAAAATAAACCACCAAACACTCCAAAACCCAAGCCCCTGGAACAAATCCAACCACCCACAACGGCGCACCTGCCTCCAATTCCTGATTCACAATTCGCAACCTCCAGATCATTCACCGTATCATCGCTTCGCAGCCTTCCGTCCCAAAAATGCCTCAAACCGAGACCTGCATTCCCCTCCGAATCCTCGTACCAGATCACCCACGCTCGGATCCGAGCCCACAACTGCCCCAAACCACCACGGCTCCAAGGGACGACGCTACAATGTGGGAGGAGGGAGCACTGCGACGGCGCTCTGGTGAGCGGCGGGGAGGAGGCGAGGTGAGGAGACGAGGGGAAGGGAAAAGTGCGGTGATATGAATGAGCGATAACTACCAGTGCTGAGGCTGTGTGGTGCTTGGGTTTCTGTGGGTGCCGTTGATGCAGTTCCTCGAGGAACGCTAGTCGCCGGAGGGGCATAAATGTCTTTTGGCGTGGCTGGTAACGGAAAATGCCCAACAATTATTAAAATATTGCAAAGAATGTATTTAATCAAGCAACACAGTAGGGGGGAAAATGAATTACGTCAGAAAGAAGGATATTTTCTGAATACAGATCTAACAGGAGGATAAATATTGAAGGCGAATTTTGAAATATACCACTCCTCAGTTTTTTCTTTCAAATATGCCACTCTTCTTTGTACTGAGGAGTGACATATTTCAAAGAAAAAACAAAGAAAATAGCGCATTTTAGCCTCAGGAATTCAATATTTTGAAATATACTACTCCTCGCTTTGATTTGAATATGCCACTCCTCAGTTTTTTCTTTCAAATATGCCACTCTTCTTTGTACTGAGGAGTGGCATATTTCAAAGAAAAAACTGAAGAGTGGTATATTTCAAAACCACAAACTGAGGAGTGGTATATTTCAAAATATTGAATTCCTGAGGCTAAAATGCGCTATTTTCTTTGTTTTTTATTGAACAAAATGGAGCAGACTAGGCCTGTGAAGGTGAATTATTTCGGTGCTTGTGAAAAGTTGGCACGTCGTGATCACGCAACTCATGTGCGGTTTTTTCGTGTCTTGTCAATTGTGGATGTCTCTGTCTATATCATTTTTCAGCTTTTGTAAAAGGTCACGCTACATCATTTATCTGGTCTTTCGTTTAGATGAATAATACATCTTTTACATCACATCACAATTCACATGGTAGTCATTTTCTCTTATAAGAAAAGGATTACCTCCATTTACGAGTGTATATCGGCCTCAAGATGGGCGCGAAATACCAACTAGGGTTCAAAATGATTATATTCATATAATATGTATGCGTTGTTTCTGTTAGAAGTAGATGTGTAATCAACCTAAGGTAATATATAGTGCACGTGTGAGTGCACGAGCCAAATATAAAATGGTTTATCCTGTGTATGGATACACCGGATAAAGCAAAGGAAATAAAGAAACTTGCTGAAGGGGTTAGCCATGAGCAGGGCATTTTGTCGCTTTTTTTTATTATAAAAAACAGAGGGTGTTTTCACCCTGGTTCCATTTTATTTATGCAATCAAGTTCCAACTGTTCCCGGTCTGACAACCAAGTTTTACAGCAATGATATAATGCTATGTCTACACAGCTCAGGGCATCACCAGCCTATAACAATTTTTTTTCCAGCTTCCTGAATTAGCACCACAATGCCTGACCTATCACATTCTGATCTTGGATCATATTTTTCTGGACATGACATTCCAGCATCACCTTCCATCCCTTACCTTTTGGGCACAACATCGCCAAACTTTTGTTTCTTTAGGAATCCACTTCACCTGGTCTTCTCAAATTCACTCTACGGATAGCTAGCGATGCTTCAATTCGGCATGCTTGCCACGCGAAGAGTTGGTTGTGTATATAGGTATGGAGTAAATGCTTGGCATTTAAATCCTAACAATTTCAGTGATCCATATAAGTTTGTATCGACAGGGTTTCATACAAAACTACATTTAGGGTTTTTTGGTTGATGGCCGAAATAAGGCTAGCTAAAACCTAGGTAAAGACAAATATTGGCCAAAGAACGTTTTTGGATTGTCACAAAGCCAAACCTAGTGTATGTAAAATCCCAAAAAATCAAACTCAAGTTTATTGTACTGATAATAAATGTTGAAATATTTTGAGCAAGTTTTTGAAATTTTTTTCTTAAATCAATCATTGCAATTGCATGCAAATAGTGACACTAACAGAATTTTAGAGAATAATTCAAGACCATTAAAATTCTAGGAAAATTTAACAAACAACCACACTGCGTCAGGAGCTTCCACAAAAAGTTTTTGAAGCTAATTTACTATATTTACAAATTCCTCAAACAATCAGCCCTCTTCGGAAATTTCAAAACCGAATTCAAATTCTGCCTCACTTTTGGGCCTAAATTGCCGCAGCCCAGCTCCTACGCACAACACAGCAGCCCTTGCAGCCCGCCTCACTCCCCCTCTTGCTAATGCATCGGGCCCACTAGTCATACTTCATCATCCACCTCGCGCTCGCCCTGCTCGCCAACGTGCCTGCACCAGCTCCGTCATCCGCCCCTGGTTCATGATCGTCGCCAACCGTTTCCCGCTTGCTTGACATGCCACCAACTCTGCTAGGCCCCATCCTGTCACTACAGCGTCCAACTGCCTTTTGTCGCCACCTTTTTCTCGATCGGGCGGAGAATGAGAGCGTGCGCTCTCGAGTTCTCGCCGCGCCCGCAAATTTCTCACCATCGTCTCGCGTAATTCTCTCCACTGCATAATCTCCTAACCGTGTCATCATCTTCTCTATTTGCCCTTTGTTTAGTCTCGCGCAAACTCCATGCTCCTTGCTCTCTGAATTGCTGAGAACGATAACGTCATTCTCAACGCCAGTGAGCGCGCCTGTAATACCCCAAATGTATTCGAGAGAGAAGAAATAAATTAGAGAGAAGGACCAATTAGAAAAGTGTTTTAACAAGAGATTAGAGGGGGGTTTATGCATAATTTGGATAAATTAGGCTGTGGGCTTCCGGCCCACAGCATTTATGCCCAAGGGAAAGGGGCAGCTGGTCACATAAGAAGAAGAGGGGGCAACCCTAGGGTTGCCACAGTAGCTCAGCTATAGTACCACCACTGTGCTACACTGCCACACCGTGCTACAGTGCCCTCCCACCCCTAGCTTTTTGTAACATCCCAATTTTGGGCTTGTGTTTCAAATGTAAGAAAATGAGTAGAAATTAAAACTTTTTCTTACATCATGTATTTCCTGTGTCTACTAAACAATTATTGTACAAGAGCTATGGAAATACAAAGTCACAAGTCTTTGATCCAAATCTCGATCCTTCAAAAACAATCTTGTCAAACCTTTTGATCATCCTCCGGAAATATTTTTCCTAAGTTCTTGGGATGGTATGTGACCCCTCTGAAAAATTTCACAATTTTTAGAAATTGTTTGAATATTTTGAGAGGCAGTCAAACCTGTTTGACTTTCAGTCAAACCTTAAACCAGTACCTTGCAGAATTTTTGGAGAAAAATTCATAGCATTAAAACCTCTAAAATTTTTACACAAGGTCAATAACTCAGCTAGCAAGCTTCTGTAAAAATCTCATAATTTTTGGAGTGAGTTTGCTATCCCAAACAAATCCCCAAACTTCAGATCAGTTCAAAACTCAAAATTGGTCCAGTCGACTTTGACTCAGAGTCGACCTAGCCATTGGACTCGGTCGGGCCACCGACTAGGCCTTCTCGCTCGATCTCGCGCGCGCGGTGTTGGCCCTTGATTTCAATCCGCGGTCGACCTCCCGAGACCTCCTCATCCGCTTAAGACCTCCCCACTCGGGTGATGGGACGCGTCCAGACCACCCGATTGCATCCGGGCGCCCAGACCTCCCCTTGGCTCGTCTTCTTCCTCGCGACCTCCTCGGAGGTCCAGTCGTCATGATTTTTCCCGCACTTTGTGCTTGTGTCGATGTCGAGCGGTTGGGAGCAAGGGCCTATCACTTTTGGTCCTTCCCAACGTCTCTTTCTCGCCATGCATTGATTGTATGTCGTAACTTTGCCCTAAAAGAAGTCACCCTACCGGCTCACATCACGCCTAGCAAGTCCATGGCGGTGTGCACCAAGCTTGCCTCTGTCCATGGCTTTGCTCCTTTGTCTTCTTAAGACCCCGAGCTCCTCCTTGTCTCCCTTAGTCTTCCTCTCCCTCCACCAAGCTTCATGAACACCACCATTGTCGGTTTTTGAAGTTCTTCAAGATCAACCGAGCTCCTGTGGTTTAATTGTGAACTTGGTTTTCCAACTTGTTCAATTATCCACCTTGGGCATCTTGTCTAAACCAAATCGGTTGGTTTCAGGGGGAGGCATTGTGGGTACCTGTTCTTCAAGGTCGTCCCTGCTTTCTTCTTCGTCTCCGGCGAGCTTGGTCACCGGAGCACCTCCTTCGGCATCAACCTCTCCTTCGAGCTCCTTTGGACCTCACCTTGGCCCTGGTGAGTCCTCTTTAGTCCTTGAGAGCTCAAGGTTTAGCTAGATTAGAGCGTAGCAAGCCTTTTAGTGTTTGTCGATTTTGCCGAAGACCTAATTACCACCCTCTCGGCCGCCGGCGTTCTGAGCCGTCGCCGCCGTCGAGTTAGCCCAGAGGTCCGCGGTGCTTTTATGAGTTTAGTGGTGCCCTTGGTTCCCGCCGCGTGGTCCATGTCGCGTGCGTGCTTTTCTTTGACTCGGGTGTTTTGCCGTGTCATACTGGGCGATATGAGATCAATGATTAGCATTAATGGTCATCCGAGGTTGTCCATTAATGCCGTTTGTCTTCTTGGCGCTCGCGCGTGCCTTCTAAAGCCCCGACCTCCCTGGTAAATCATGGCCGCCTAAGACCACCCCGTGCTAGATCCGAGCCAGAGCCGCTTCCGGCAAAATCGCTAAGTCCCGCACCTCCTAGGGTAATCTCCGCCGTTAAGGACCTCCCAGGTTAGTTTTAGCCGTTGGATCTGCCTGTGTAAAATCTTGCGCTAGGACCTCCCTAGTGTCGATCCTAGCCGCCTAGGACCACCCGGTTAAATCCTAGCCGCTTAGATCTTTTCCTGCTCAAAAGACCTCCCTTGGTCATTTTGCAAAGACCACCTCGGGGTCCTCTTTGTAAAAGCCACCCCGGTCTTTTACAAAGACAACCCGCTCAGACCTCTTAAGCTCAATCCTAGCCGTTCACGACCTCCCCGGATTTAGATCTGCGCGTTAGATCTCCTTTGTAAAATCCTTAGTCTCAGGACCTCCCTCCGCATCGATCTGGACCGTTCAGGATCTCCCTAGGCCTAACCTGAGCCGTCCAGATCTCCTCCCGTTAAAACCCTATCGTATAGGACCTCCCCGAGTAGATCTTGTCCATCGAAGACCTCCTCGTGTAAATCCCAGCCGATCAAGACCTCCCCTGGGAGATCTTGACCGTCTAGGACCTCACCCTTTAGATCCGTAGCTTTAGGACCTCATCCTCTGGTCTAAACTGTTAGATTTAGATCTAACGGGCTAGACCTCCTTTCTTAGATTGAAAGCCTAAGGACCTCCCCTAGTGCTCGGGACCGCCAGATCTCGATCTGACGGTCACGACCTCTGTTAGGCGCGAGGACCTCCTTTGCGTGCGCTGTGCATGCACTGGTCGTGGCCATCGGATCCAATCTCAACGGTCCAGACCTCCCCAGTGCGGGAGGAGGTATTTTGAGCGCTGAGTTTCGAGGTCTGTGGCCCTGTGATGCAAGATCAACGGCCCACGACCTCTCCTTTTTCTTTCAGTTCATTTGGACCTCCCGAGAGCTCAAATCTTCTAAGTCTTTTAATGTTTCAAATTTCAAAAGTGCATAACTTTGTCATTTTGACTCATTTTTGAATGATTCCAGTTGCTGTAGCTCTGTTAGAGTATGAATTGTAATCTGAGAATGAATTTAGGCCCTGTTATGTAGCAGAAAATGACTTTAACTGCATGAACTTGTTTAATATGAAATGGTTGTTTAGAAATTATCTCAAATTTGTAAAATACATAACCTTTTCTCTGTAAATCCAAACTGAGCAAACTCAACTTGGTAAAATTTATCTGTAGACATACTTTAAATATGAACTAGGCCTTGTCTTTACTCATGTTCTTGAAAAGTGATATATGCTAGTTTTAGAACTTAGGAAATTCATAACTAATTCATTATAACTCCAATTGAAGTAAACTCAATTTTGCTGTTGTTAGGATGACCTTATCTACATACCCTAAAAATTTCAAATTCCAGATCATTCTAGAAATTTTCACCATGAACAGTAACCGAAATTAATTTAATCAGGATTTTTCAGGCTGAGAGAAATTGTTTAGGGCATAACTTTTTCATACTAAGTCCAAATGAAGTGATTCTTGTTTCTAAAATTGTCTAAAATCAACCTATAGCTGCTGTAGAAATTTCATGGGATTTGGATGTTCTTTGCTGTTGAGTTCCTTTTTGGTGTTCTTCGTTCTTATCGGTTTTTATCGCCTTTTCGCGTTAGGCTCCGAAGAAAACTTTGAACCTGAGCACTCCCCTCTGCAGCAAGATACATCCCAGCAAGGCAAGCAGTTTGATCATGTTAATCCCAGTATTTTAAGTATTTATGTTGATTACAAACTCTATGTATGCATTGCTACTTTGTGTTAAACTATTGTCGTTAGTTGACCTAGTAGATGCATTTCCTTAGCCAATGATTATTCTCTACTACTGTGAGCCTAGGTTATTGCTGTGATTTAGAGTTCGTGGATGAGCTCTTGTCACTTAGTAGTTGCGAATTAATTGCTTAGCTTCCGGTAGAAATGGGCGGTTATCGACTTGTCGATAACCTTGATCACATAAAACTTATTATCACTTATGATTTCAGCCTTGTGCCATGTCTACTTATGAAAACTAATACTGCAAACAAAAATGATTTAGACTTGGGCACAATGGTATGATTGGTGTGCTTCGGTGTGGCTGAATGGTGCCCGGTCATTAAGGACCGAGTTACTTGCGCCACCGTCATCGAGCATTTTGCGTGCTAACCACACTAGAGGGTATGGGACCTCTCTTGACTTAGTACTTTGGAGTGTATTGGCTTCGGGTCGCAGGGAGTCGCAGAAGGGATGGTGTTGGGAGCATTGTAGTGTCCGAAAGGCTTCCCCCGTGATGGCTGGTTGTCTTTCGGCTTGCAATGTAAGCGTATGTGTTTCTATCCATACGAGCGGCTCGTAGTTAATGCACAAGATTGGAAATGTCTCGTAGGACTTAGCCGTGCCGGCATACCTTCGGAAGTGTGCTTTTGGGCTTTAAGGCGGTCTGAAGTGTGGGTACATTGGTGCACCCCTGCAGGATTAAAACTATTCGAATAGCCTCGTCCTAGGTTATGGACACACTCGGATACGCCCTGTGAGAACTAGACTACAACCTTTTAATTAAAACTTGATGGGTGGTACGAATCGGGGATTCGTGCTATGTTGTGGTGACTATTGGGATAGTCACTTCCAAGTGGTTACTTGTATGTATCTTTTTTTTTGGCTGTTATTTTGACAACAAAACAGATTTGCAAACTTGCTTTTAAATGTATTACATTATTGCAAATAAAGTTGGCTTTATGCAAAATGAGACATACAACCTCCACCTAAATAAGCTTGCATGTAGTTTACGAATAGGTCTGCTATTCCACACGTCAGTCTTGCGAGTACCTTTGTGTACTCAGTTATCTTGCTTAAATGTAATTGTTGAAGAGGAAGAAGGTGAGCTTGAGGGCCTCACTACGTGAGTTGTCTTTGTGGTAGCTTGCGGCGCCTAGCTTGCGGTCTCCTGGCCGGTTGCCTTTTGGGTGGTGTGGCTAACCGGTCGACTTTTGTTCTAGCCATCTTATGGCATCTTTTGCTTCCGCTGTCATTCTTGTTTATTGTTCTATTTGGCCGGTCGGCTCTTTTGTAATAACTTTACTTTATGTATGTCGTTGATGAACTTAGTGGTGTATGTTGTATGGAAATGATGTGTAATTTTGTGATGATGTGCATATGCTGCAATTCTGGGAAGCATATGTCCATCGAGGCTTAGAATGTTTAATTAGTAATGCTAGAACCATTTGGAGGTTAAGTGTTACTAGTTAAATATTCCGGGTCCTCACACTTTTGCTGTCGGCCAAGAAGGAGGAAGGGAGAAGCCTCCTCGGGTGCTGCCGGCCAAGGAAGAGAAAGGAAGAAGAAGGAAGGGAAGAAGGAGAAAGGAAGGAGAGGATCACATGCTGGTGCTGCTCATCAGCGGTTCTACAAGGTAAAACCCAATCCCTTTTGATTAGTTGTTTAATTGTGTAATTAGGCGTTACTGTATTAGATCTATTTAGGACAATCAGTTTGGCTTGATGATTTTGATGAGGTTAATCATGAATCTGTCCCGGATGTCTCCTAGAGAGTTGTAGGCGATGTTGCTAGGTTTTCATAGAGTTTTGGATCACGTCGTTTGGACGAACGGTTTAGGAGTTATGAATTTTGTAGCGTTGCTGTTCTGCAGTTCTATCTTATTCCTGACAGTTAATGGTAATCGGTCTGTAGCGAATAGTAAATGGAATATTTAGAATATCTCACTACAACGAAAGATGTAGGTATTTGGATTATCTTTCCAAAAAGTATGAGAATGCTACATTTGGATCTCTGGTCGAAAAGTTATGAATTTTTGATTGGGACTATCTGTTAAGGGAACAGACTGCTGTTTAAGATTTTGGAGTTGGGGTTGCGCTGGAGAGTGTAGCGATTTCATAATTACTTCTAGTTTTGTTTTGTCCATTATTGTTATCTTGGAGTGCTTGTTAACTTAATTCAGGTGGGGGATTGGTCCCGGGGCAGCGCCCTCTTCGCGTCCTCTATTTTCGCACGGTTGAGGCAAGTACATTTATTGTTAGATAATCTATGAGTGTTTGATCATGGTTGCAAGTTATATGTACATATTCGTTATGCATGGATGCTAGAATGATATGTATGCTAACGATTGTGAATGCTGGAAGTATGAGTAAGTTTATCCATGTATGATGCTGCTGCTAATACATGTTAATGATGGATAGTGTAATTGTTCATGTGCATGATGCTATCATATTTGAGGCTTGGTCACGTGGTGACTAAGCATTTCTTTGAGGTCCTTGTCATGTATATGACAGGCTTGTGGTCTCCACACTTGTGGAGTGTAGGCTTGTGGTCCCCATACTTGCGTAGTATAGGCTCTTGGTCCCTGTGCTTGAGAGCGCTGGCATGGGTATGCATCGACGGTTGCATACCCTGTATTACCAGTAAAATGCAAAGAGAGTTAAAGAGAAAGGATGCATTGAGCATTGCATAAGCATGTGATATGATATATTGTAAATATTTGAGAACGGTTGCTGATGTTATAATTGCGTGTTATGATGTCTTATTATTTGTACTTTGCTTAGTCTGTGGACTCACTCTTGCTGTTGTTTGTGGTTTTAGGTACCCCTTACAAGAATGGCATGCATGGGAGGGAATAGTCATAAGAGTGGTTGCACATTGGCATAAACCATTCACATTTGAATATATTAAATCATTGAATTAGTATTTGATTAATCTGCTTAAAGAATCATTTATGATTACTCCCTATGCTTAGAATAATTTGTAATAGAGTGGATTAGAAGATTATGGATGCTCCTTTGGTTTATGCTTTAGTTGTTTAGCATACCTTGGATGATCTATGATGATTAGTTTACATTGGATGATTGGAATATCGAATTTTGCTAGAATAATCTATTAGAACCTCCGGTATAGCCACCTACACAAAGGAGGTTCTGCCGGAATTTAGTAAAAAGACTTAGTTTTATTTTGTTTTCTCTATTTGTTTAGTAGCATTCTAGGCTCATGTCTTTGGTGGGGTTATTCTTGTTGATATCGAGCGCGGTCAGAGGTCCGTGGTATTTGAATTATTAATTTTGACATACTATGCACGATGGGTGGGATTGGGTTATTGCATTGCATCTACGTTTCCGTTATATCGTGTTAATGATTGCCGATATGAATATAGTATGATTGCTTATTAGCTAATTATATGATTGTTATGTATGAGGATAGTAGATGTTGAGAGGTTGAGGTCGTGGTTGTGGCCCCGAGCTTTACCAAAGTTACACCACCGTTCGTAGTAAGAGAGTAGTGAAGTGGTTACTTGGATATCTTAGTACAGGTGTGATAGTGAGTATTTTAGAGAAGCTGTTCTCTTCTTTGAATTTGAAATTGGTCAACTCTTATCCAGTTGTGGTTGATGAATTTCTTTTGGATTGTTAGTTCATTGTGGTTGATGGGGTTGCTTTGAGAAAGGTTGATGTGTTTCCATTACCTTAATTTGTCCCTTAAATTAGTTATTGCTTTCCCAACTGTTGAGTTAATCTTGTGGCTGGTGAACTTAGTTAATTGTTAAGATTGACTTTTGTATTGGAGTTTTGTCTTCTTATTGGAAAATGTAACACATTTATTTCGCTTGATGATTTGGATAATGAAAGTTTTCTTTCGCAAGTCCTTTAGTATGTGGAAACTTTGACTTAATGTATTTCTTTTGGGTATTTTGAGTGTTGAAGTTGAATGCTTCTCTTTTATGAAATAATCTACTGTGTTTTTTTGAAAAGGTTTATGATGGGATTTAATAGGTTACCTGTATGCATGATAGTGAAATTATTGGATATTAGTTTGCCCTTGATGAAAGGATATTGGTATAACCTTTTATATTGTGTAGTAGGTTCCCTCTAAAATATAGTGGTTGTTGTAGTGAGGGTGTAAGAATTTGGTATACACTAATTTGAGGATGAGATGATAAAGGGGTATTTAGCATTTTGGTAAGCCTTTGGGGGGCTTTATAAAGGAAGAGTTGATAACGAATCTTGTTAAGAGTGAATTATTCTTGATGTTAGTAAGATTGTCCACAAGAGATTCTGACTCGTTGGAGTGGTGATGATTCTTCTAGAGAGAAAGTAAGTTGATTGTTTTTCGTAATATTGGTCAAATGAAATATTTGGAGTTTTGCATGCGTGATCTTTTGGGAGTTCATGATTTATCTAGAAGATGAAATTAGTTTGAGCAATGTAACGCATTGGAAGGTTCTATTTGGTTCCTAAGTGATTAGTGTGATTTGGTTTTAAAGGTATTTCTTGTTTGAGTTGGCAAGTAATGTTGTAATCAAAGAAAATTGCTTTCTTTGTTAACAGAAAATGTGTACCATAAATATTTGAGGTTAGGGTTAAGAATTATAATCTGCAACTTTTCTGTCGTTATAGCTTAGGGGTTTCTTGAGTTCCCATAGCAATGTTTTATTATGATTTATGGAGGTTTGAAAATTCTTTCTTGTGGGACATGTGCCCTCAACTGTGGACTTGTATTTTGTTTTTCGAGATCATTGCTATTTGACTGTTTCTCTTGGTCTCGTACTCACTCCGAGGAGCAATGTTTTCTTGTGTGTTGAAACTTGTATTTGTTTGTTTCTTCCTTTTGAGAAAGGAATGAATCAATTTGTGTTGCCAAGTCTTTTAAAGTGTAATATGGCGACTGGCTGGTGGTGGACAAGTATATGGTAGTGGTGAGATTTTAAGAACCAATATATTTGAAGAATAGTAGAAGGTGAATTGGTTTTGACCCATAACTCTTGGAGAGAGTTCTATTTAAATAGAATGTTTGTCATTGGAATACAATTGATTAGTGTTATAACTAGTGGAACCTATGGCGAATTATAATCCAAGAACCATTGTCCATATTGGAATGATGGGATTATCGAAAGTATGAGATCTTGATAAATTTATGAGAGTATCGCGATTGGGTAATTATCTTTGCGAGGTTGTGTAGGTTATTTATGATGGTGTGGTTTAATGAGTGGGAATTAGCAAAGTAATCTAATCATCGTGTTAATTAATGGTATAACAGGGATTGTTGAGTTATTGTCAAGCATAACCCGGCCTCAGTGAGTAACCCCGTGGGAGTTAGATTATCTCTAAGGATAACCTGGTCAAGAAGATATTTATTTATTGGCGTTAGTGATTGAATATGTTTGAATCTTGGTCAATTAGTGAGGGTATGACGAATGAGAATATTGTGGTCATGTAGCTGAATTTGATTGGTGTGGTTTAGTGAAGGACCAAGATTGGTGAAATGAAACACCTTGGGCGATTACTTGATTAGTGAGGAATATGGATATTAATGATTGAGATTATTGTTGAGCTGTATGAAATTTTAGTAAATGAATTTGATGATTTTCTATCAATTATACCAGAAATTCATTGTAGGAGGCTTGGAGGTTGAATTTGGGCTTTGCATTTTTATGCTAGGACCTTGGAGGCCCAATATTATGTGTAGAAGTAGAAGAACAAAAGTGGATTCTAAATAGTGTATTGATTATTGATAGAATCCTTTGGGTATAGTAAATGAGTATGTGTGTCGAGAATTTCGAGTTGATTACGCTTAACAAAATGAGGTGATATGGTTGTGGGTGAACAATCTTTATTGAGGTATTGGAAACGATTTGTCAAAAAAAATTCCTTTAATATAGGAATGGACTAGAGAATCCTTTTGTGGTTAGTAAAGTCCCTCTAGATAAGTGTGGATGTTCTTTCGGTTTGAGAATCATTTTGGGGTTGTGGATTAAAAGGAAGAAGTTAGTGTGATGATTTGGAAACCCATGATTTGGGAAAGGGTTATTTCTTAAAATAACATCTGAGAAAAGAATATTTTCTCGAGTAGAGAAGTGCTCTATTGGTTCTTGGTTGAGTTGGGTTTTATGACAGAGAACATGTACAATTTGAGTTGACTCTATGTTGGCAAGGTGGTTCTTTCCGGTTCAGGAAAATAAATGAAGTGTTTGATTTGAGCATTCGAGTGATTTCTTTTTGGCTTTTGTGGAGTTCTTCATTTGCAAACTGCCTAGTTGGAATGTGAAAAGGTTTTCATGAGGAATCTTCGATTTTGGATTTGAGTGTTTTGGAGGAAAGTTGGAATGGCATTGTGAATCCTTTGTTTCTCAATTGAATCTGATTATTAAAGTTTGATTAAAATAAGTTGTGTTGTGCGTCCCTACTTAACGGAGGTTCTCCTTGTTATGATGAAGAGAATGACTGAGAGATGGAATAAGAGTTCCATATGTTTACGTGCAAGTTATGTGGTTTAGTCCCAAAGAGAAAGATAGCCCAAAGTATATTTGGTTTGCTCTGGAAGTTACGGGGGTTTTGGATGATAGCCATTCGCTAGAACCGTCTCGAGTCCTAAAGTGGGGTATATAACATTTTGTATAAACCAGTGTTGAGAGAATGCTTGAGGTATTTGGAGTGTGAGGTTTGGTAAGGGTTATTGACCAGCGAGAAATACCGCATCTTCGAGTCATGTCCGTTGAGTGATTCTGGTCAGGTCGGTATGAGTCATGAGGCATAATACACCAGTTACATCAAAGTGCGGTGGTCGATCGCATCGAGAGATAGACTACTTGGGAATTAGAGTCTCGCATGCAAAGCTATATCCAAATTATTCACGTGGGTATGTGGTAATGTCGAGAAGTTTCTAGCTGTGATTATTCTTTGGTGTTAAGTATGATTAGAATTCGGGGTCGAATTCCGTTTAAGGGGGGTAGAATGTAATACCCCAAATGTATTCAAGAGAGAAGAAATAAATTAGAGAGAATGACCAATTAGAAAAGTATTTTAATAGGAGACTAGAGGGGGGTTTATGCATAATTTGGACAACCTAGGCTATGGGCTTTCGGCTCACAGCATTTAGGCCCAAGGGGAAGGGGCAGCTAGCCACATAAGAAGGAGAGGGACCAACCCTAGGGTTGCTACAGTAGCATGGCTATAGTACTGTCATCATGCTACAATGCCCTCCCACCTCTAGCTTTCACTGCAAGCCAAGAAGGAGGAAGGGAGAAGCCTCCTTGGGTACTGCCGGCCAAGGAAGAGAAAGGAAGAAGAAGGAAGGGGAAGAAGGGAGAAAGGAAGGACAGGGATCGCAGGCTAGTGCATGTTCATCAGCGGTTCTACAAGGGTAAAACCCAATCCCCTTTCGATTAGTTGTTTAATTGTGTAATTAGGCGTTATCGGTATTAGATCTGTTTAGGATAGTCAGGTTTGGCCGACGATTTTGATGAGGTTAACTGCGGAATCTGTCCTGGACGCCTCCTAGAGAGTTGTAGGCGACGTCACTAGGTTTTCGTAGAGTATTGTATCTTGTCGTTTGGACGAGCGGTTTAGGAGTTATGAATTTTGTAGCGCTGTTGTTCTGCAGTTCTATCGTATTCTTGACAGCTAATGGTAATCGGTCTGTAGCGAATAGTAAATGAAATATTTAGAAGATCTCACTATAACAAAAGATGTAGGTATTTGGATTAGCTTTCAATAAAGTCTGAGGATGCCACATTTGGATCTTTGGTCAAAAAGTTATGAATTTTGATTTGGGTATCTGTTAAGGAACCGACTGATGTTTAAGATTTTGGAGTTGGGGTTGCAACCGAGAGTATAGTGATTTTGTAATTGCTTCTAGTTTTGTTTTATCCAGATTCTTATCTTAGAGTGCTTGTTAACTTAATTCGGTGGGGATTGGTCCCGTGGCGCGCCTCTTCGTGTCCTCCATTTTCGCACGGTTGAGGCAAGTACATTTATTGTTAGATAATCTATGAGTGTTTGATCATGGTTGCAAGTTATATGTACATATTTGTTATGTATGGATGCTAGAATGATATGTATGTTAATGATTGTGAATGCTAGAAGTATGAGTAAGTTTATTCATGTATGATGCTGCTGCTAATACATGTTAATGATGGATAGTGTAATTATTCATGTGCATGATGCTATCATATTTGAGGCTTGGTCACGTGGTGACCAAGTATTTCGTTGAGGTCCCTGTGATGTATATGATAGGCTTGTAGTCCCCACACTTGTGGAGTGTGGGCTTGTGGTTCCCATACTTGCAAAGTATGTGCTCTTGGTCCCTATGCTTGTGAGCACAGCATGAGTATGCATCAACGGTTGAATACCCTGCATTACCGGTAAAATACAAAGAGAGTCAAAGAGGAAGGATGCATTGAGCATTGCATAAGCATGTGATATGATATATTGTAAAGATTTAAGAATGGTTGCTGATGTTATAATTGCGTGTTATAATGTCCTATTATTTGTACTTTGCTGAGTCTATGGACTCACTCTTGCTGTTGTTTGTGGTTTTAAGAACCCCTTACAAGAACGGCATGCATGGGAGGGAATAGTCATAAGAGTGGTTGCACATTGACATAAACCATTCACATTTGAATAGATTGAATCGTTGAATTAGTATTTGAGTAATATGCTTAAAGAATTATTTATGATTACTCCCTATGCTTGGAATAATTTGTAATAGAGTGGATTAGAAGATTATGGATGCCCCTTTGGTTTATGCTTTAGTTGTTTAATATGCCTTGGATGATCCGTGATGATTAGTTTAAATTGGATGATTGGAATATCGACTGTTGCTAGAGTAATTTGTTAGAACCTCTAGTATAGCCACCTATATAAAGGAGGTTCTGCCGGAATTTAGTAAAAAAACTTAGTTTTATTTTGTTTTCTCTATTTGTTTAGTAGCATTCTAGGCTCATGTTGGGCTGGGGTGTTATAGCGCCTGCACGCCATTACCAGTCTGGTGAGCTCCTCTTCCCACGACACGCTCATCATAACTTGTCTTACACCTTCCTTATGCTACTTGTGTGCTTGATGTAGACCCTTGAGCTCTATAATGTTGTCATCGTCTTCGTTGGTCACATGTAATCATGTGCATACATATGCCAAAATAAAACACAAAATCTCTAATCAAAATATCTCGTTGTTTCAATTTTAATCAGAGATAAAACATAAAAATGAGGTAATAATACATTATTATTGGGAAACAAACATTAATTAAATCAGTGCATAAAATAAACAAACTTAAACATAAAAGAAAAATGCACTAGAAAAGGAGAAAACCAACTGTAGCAGGTTCCAAAGACAACTCGGCCCAGCAGCCATTTGTGTGGCCCATCAGCACTCAGTCGGCCCAAAAAAAAGCACCAAATCATGACAGCCGTTAGATATGAACAGATGATCGAGGATCAACTGGCCCAACGCCTTCCGCTGGCCCGCAAAGCCACGACCGTTGGATCTGATCGGACGACCGAGGCGGAATCTCGAGCGATACAAAAAGCCCAAAGCGGCTAACCTTAGTGTCATTTTACCCTCTTCTCCTGCCAAAAAAGTTGGAGCGACGGCAGCGGCGCGCACGCGGGGAGCAACACGCGTGATGTGGCATCAGTGACAGTGCGCACGTGGGGAGCAGCATCAGCTCCAATGGTGATGGTGCGGGGAAGAGTACATCTGAGCGCGGAGCGGTGGCTTGAGGCGATGTGGCATGAGGCGGCGCCACCACAGCCCTACTCGCCGGTGCATGTGTGCGACCGAGGTCACGCGCGCAGCCGTTGAGTGGAGCTATGGAGGCGCCCGAGACCGGAGACTCGGCGGTCTTCCAAAATCGTAAGTATCCGCCGCACCATTAGGGTTCCGATTTGGGTGTGAAAACTCAAGATTTCTTTAGGATTTCGTAAAAATTTCTTAAGTCTCCTCCTTCTAAATGCTAAACTGAGCCACTAAACTTTAGATCTAGGCAAAAACAAGCTCGGTTGGGGTTCCAATCGAGACTAGGGTTGGCTCTGATACCAAATGTGGGCATAAACTTAAGGCTAATATAGATCTAGACGACATTAACCCTAGCTCAAGAAGAACACCTAGACTAATCCTTAGAGCAGAAGCGAAATTACATACCTGAACTTGAAGATGCCATTAGGTTGTAGATCCGGTCGATGCTGAGCCGTCGAGTGGTCGCAGAGGTGGTCGTGGACGAGGGCGGCGATGTCGCGGTGATGATGGGGCCTTCGGTCTTCGCTCACCTTAGCGCTCGTAAGAGATTGGGTCTGTAGGGATGTTCATAGCCTAAAACCACACTCAACACAAGGCCTACCAAACCCCTATTTTTCTAGCACTAGGCGAACGGGACCGAAACCAAGTGGCATTGGTTGCGCCCCCGATCAGGGCGCGAGTGGGGCATGGCCCCTTGAATCTCGAGAGGTTGTTAGCCGAGATCAACCTAACAGTATATAGGTATGGAGTAAATGCTTGTCATTTAAATCCTAACAATTTCAGTGATCCATACAAGTTTGTATTGACTAGGTTTCATACAAAACTACATTTAGGGTTGTTTGGTTGATGGCCGAAATGAGGCTAGCTAAAACCTAGGTAAAGGCAAATATTGGCCAAAGAATGTTTTTTGGATTGTCACAAAGCCAAACCTAGCGCATGTAACATCCCAAAAAATCAAACTCAAGTTTATCAGACTGATAATAAATGTTGAAATATTTTGAGCATGTTTTGAATTTTTTTTCTTAAATCAATCATTGCAATTGCATGTAAATAGTGACACTAACAGAATTTTAAAGAACAATTAAAGACCACTAAAATTCTATAAAAATTAAAAGAAACAACCACACTACGTCAGGAGCTTCTACAAAAGTTTCATAATTTTTGAAGCTAATTTACTATATTTACAAATTCCTCAAACAATCAGCCCTTTTCGAAATTTTGAAACCTAATTCAAATTCCCACCTCACTTTTGGGCCTAATATGCCACACCCAACTCCTCGCACAACATAGCAGCCCTTGCACCCGCCTCACTCCTCACGCCTCTTGCTAATGCGTAGGGCCCGCTAGTCGACTTCATCATCCACCTTGCGCCGCCTCGCCGCTAACGCGCTCGCACCAGCCATCGTCCGCCCCTGGTTCATGACCGTCACCAACCATTTCCCGCTTGCCTGATGTGCCACCAACTCCGCCAGGCCCCGTCCTGTCACTATAGCATCCAACTACCCTCTGTCGCTGCCTTTTTCCCGATCGGGCGAAGAACAAGAGCATGCGCTCGTGAGTTCTCATCGTGCCCGCAAATTTCTCGCCATCATCTCACATAATTCTCCACTACATAATCTCCTAAGCATGACATCATCTTCCTGTTTTCCCTTTGTTTAATCTCGCGCAAACTCCATGCTCCTTGCTCTCAATTGCCAAGAATGATAGCGCCATTCTCAACGCCGATGAGCACGCCTGCATGCCATTGCTGCTCTGGTGAGCTCCTGTTCCCACGACACGCTCATCACAACTTATCTTACACCTTCCTTATGCTACTTCTGTGCTTGATGTAGCCCCTTGAGCTCTATAATGTTGTCATCGTCTCCGTCTCTGGCGCGTGCCCGATCTAAGCTGCCATTTCCTGGCAATTCTAGTAAGTTTGAACCCATCTGACTGTGTCATCACGTGTTCCATTCCCTAATGATGCTTTTCCCCTGCTTAATGTCGGGCATCTCGCAGAGAATCCAAGCATCCCCGTCTTCTTCCCCATTCTCGGTCGTCATAGCTATTTTCATCATTTCTCGCAGACCGGTAAGTCCTCGATCAATTACTTTTGTCTTCACCATCCTTAGCATACTAGCGAGCTAATGCATGGCTCCTTGTAGCTTCTCCATCGCCGTCGTGCACCATCACCTTGAAGCCGTCGTCGCCACCTCTGCCCATCCCTTCTCTACCCTCTCTAGCCATCCTCTGTCGCCATTAACCACCTCAGTGAGCTCCTAGTAGTCCGCTAGTACTAGTGCACTCGGTAGAATTGAAGATTAGCATGCGTAGCATAAATTTCCCCTAGCCGTTCATGACGCCGCCGTGGAAGATGTTGTTGCCACTGCTCAGATAACATTGGTCCCCATGCTGCCGCTAGTAGCATCATGGTCTCCCCCTTAAGCATTCGCTTACCTTCTTTTATGTTGCTTCTGCAACGTTCGCAAAAGCTATCGCAACCCCATTCCGCGACGCCTTTGGAAGTCGTCGCCGGTGATGCTTCGGCCGCCCATTGTCCCGCTGCTACCACCTAGTTGGTCCACCATCGAACAAGCAATCCATTTCCCCCCTCCCCGAGCCATGCCATTGTGTCATTCGCCGCCGACGAGCTCGCCTTCCCGCACAGCTGTGCCATGCTCGCTCGTTTCTCTCGCGGCTTGGGCTTAGGCGATTAAGATTAGTTTAGCACCAATGACAAATGTTAAAGGTGATAAGTCAATGACATGTGGGATTGGCCCTAAAACAAATCAAAATCTAATTTAAATGAGTTTTAGAAAAATGTGTCACTCACATGCAGGACCCACCCACTGTTTTCATAATTAAACGTATTAAAAACATGAGAGCCTGACAAGTGGACCCCACCTATCAGAGATTAACTCAGGATAAAATTTAGTTAAGGTTAATTTAAGTTCAAATAAAATATGCCTTCTTTGTTAGAAAGCATAATTTCTGAAATTATGCCATCGACGTCATCACTTTTTCGATTTTCTAGAATTTCAAACCAAACAATTTTCAAATGCTAATAACTTTTACAAATGAACACCGAATGAATCTTTTTTATAAATTCATCTAAAATCATGCTATTTCTGAATATGCAAAAATATTTGAATTTTGTTACTGTTGAATTTATTTTATTATTTATGGTTTTTTTCTCAGTTCTTTCGAATAGTCGTTGGGATCGTGAACAAGTTTATGTATGATCAGGCAACCCTACACTCAGAGCAACCTGAGTAAGGCACACACCTCCTTTTATAATTTTAAACCTACTATTTTTATTATTGTATTTCGTTTGCAAAGATTGTTATGCATGCATGTATATTTGGCTAAAAATTGCTATATTTATGGGTAACGGTAGTTAAATTCCTATTATATGCATGAATCCTCCTTGTGATATTGTTATCCTTACTATTGTAGCCCTTAGGACATGGTGTAAACATTATCTAATGTCAACTTGGGTATATTTCAATTGCAAGTATTGTGTAGATGCTTAGTTGTGCCCTAGTTTTCACTAGGTTTGGATATTCGGTAAAATTTGCACATGGTTTTGGGTGATTTTGAAACGTTGGACTAGAGGGGCAATGTAACATCCTAAAATATGGGCTTGTGTTTCAAATGTATAAAACTAAGAAATATTTAAAAGTTTTGATGCATTCCTTGGTCATTTAATTTATCTAGATTTCCATTCAAAGTTTAGTTGATTTTAAAACCTAGACATCAATTCTTGGGAACAAAAACCTAATGGATAAATAAAACAAATGGAAAGGAAAGTTGACAATTAGAAATCCAAACTTAGCATAATTGTATTAAATATAAAATAGAAATATTTAAAGTATATTTTGAAAGTTCCCAAGTCAAATCATAAAACAGAAAATTATAAGATTTTATGAGAAAAATATGGAACAAATAAAACCCTAAACAAATTACACAATGATCCACTATATGTCCTAAGCCTCCACAAATATTTTTATAATTTTTGGAGCTAGGTATCTATATTTAAAAATTCCTAAAACATCCTCACCATTTTTGAAATCGAAACCTAACTCACCTCACCTCTCATCGACCGGCTAGGTTCACTGGTCGAGCTTCTCCTCCCATGTGGCGCAGCATGTGTGCCAGCTCTCCAGTGCCATTGCTAGTTCTGTCGCCCATGTTGCGCTAACGCATCAAGCTCGCTCGGATTTGGCCGCTACTAGTTTTCCTCTACATTTCCCACATCGATCGCGCCTAGCCATGCCTTGCTCGCCCACTCTGCCGGTGTCTCATCGCCACACCAAGCGCATTGTTGCTTTGTTGCCCACGCTCACTCTCCCTCTCGCGCTCCGCCCATTGCCCATTTAAGGCCACCCGAGCCTCACTTTGGACCTCCCTTCCTCGCCATTTTCTACTCGGACACTCCTCTACCTCCTCCTCTCCTCCTTTGAGCTCAAGCTCAAGAAAAGAGTAAGCTCCATGGGCCAAGACACCACCCCAATGTCGCTGCACACCAGTGAACCTTACTCCACGCCTCTTGCGTCATTCTGTGTTTCGTGATCTTATGAGTGTTTTCCCCAACCTAATTTTTCCATTCCTCCTGAGAACCACCGCATTGGGTTTCTTTCCCAACTCCGGTGACATTGCCCCTCTCTCCCCGCCTTTAGCAGAGTGAGCTATTTCCCAATTGGTTCCTCTCGAGCATCCTCTTGACCCCTTGAGCTTCCCGACCTCTCTTTTCCTCCTCCTTGCTCAGTCATCCTCTCCACGGTTGACTACCTCGCCGCGCTCAGACGTCATCGTTGGCTCAACTCCAACCATCTCCGACCATCCTCATTGCTCTGGTGAGTTCCTAGTGCTACGTAGGAGCTCATGCGCATGCTAATTAGCATGAAGCATCGTTGGGTTGCGAAATGGCATGTTAGCCCGAACTCCACCTCAGATCCTCTCTAGCGCTCCATCACACGGCCACCATGGGCCTCTGGCCCGCACCATGAGGTGTGCAAGCATGCGTAGGTTCCATTTTGGGCACTCACCCGCGTCGCCATGCCTTCTACCGCTGGCGATGAGCGTGGCTGTGAGCACCTTCCTAGTTCTCTGTTTTGTCAGAATGGGACACGTACTGTAGCGTGTGTTTAATGCACAAATCTCAGTCGGGTTAGGGCAAAGCCTGATTAGTATAGAGTTAATGATGTTCAGTTTCATTGATGTGTGGGCCCGTGAACAGAAATTGAGGAAGAGTTAAAAATCTGGTTTCACTTTAAGTCTATGACACGCGGGCTCGAAGCCATTAATTGCACAATGACCACCATGTGGACCGAAACACTGCGCACATGAACTCGGGTCCACACATTATTCGTAGACCTAGTCTATGATGAGAGGGTCCCACATGTTAGTAAAGGATTTTCTATAAAAATTAAAATGAAAAAGAAAAGAAAATACATAAGGTCCACTGTCATTCTCTGGTATATTTCCAAACTAAAAATAAATCAAAAGAAAAAGAAAAGGGCTGCGGGTCCCACCTGTTAGAGAGAGATTCTCTCCCCCCTTTTCTTTTTCTAGGATTTTCCAAACCAAGCCAAATTGAATCTTTAATAATTTTTGTATACAATCTCCAAATTGAATGATTTTTGTTTCTAAATTTGTCTAAAATCATAATCTACTAGAATATGCAAAAATATTTGAATTTGGTTACTGTTGAATTTATTGGTGTTATTTAATTTGTTTCAGGCTCTTTTTGTAATAGACGTTGATTTCGTGAACGACATTTTCGACGACCAACTATCCACATATTCAGAACAACAAGAGTAAGGCAAGCACCCCCTTTGATCATGTAACAACCCAAATTTGGGTTTGTGTTTCAAATGTAAGAAAAAGTGTATAAATTAAAACTTTTCTTACATCTTGATGTTTTTGAACTATTTTGAAATTCTTGTAAAGGAATTGTGGGAAATCAAAAACCTTAATCTCCAATTGACTAAGTCATGACCCTCCTTTTTCAATCCTTGTCAAATCTGGTGGTAATCCATTGGAAATAAGTTTCCTTGGTTCTAGAGATGTTGTGTGACTCCTCTGAAAAATTTCACAAATTTTAGAAATTGATTGAACATTTTAAGAGGCCAGTCAAACCTGTTGACCCTTGGTCAAACCCTAAATCAAAACCTTGTAAAATTTCTAGAGAAAAATGCTATGCATAAAAACCTCTGAACATTTTATACAAGGTCAATCCTAGAGTCAGTAAGCTCTTGTAAAAAATTCAGAATTTTTGGAATTAGTTTGCTACCTCTAAAAATTTCCCTAAGTTTTCAGCTTAAGTTCAAACCTAGTCAACTCTGGTTGGGTTTGAGTCAAAGCCGAGCCTAGCCAGCCCACTTGGTTGAGCCCAACCAACTAAGCGCACCCTCAGGTCCATTCCTTAAGGCGCGTGTGTTGTGGGCCGTTAGATTCTCATCGGGCGGTCCACGTTCGCGGGAACGTTCGAATCACCCTACCGTTGCTTGCAATCTAAACCATTGGATCTTTATCGGATGCTCCAGATTTGCTGTGCCATTCAGACCTCTGAACGCCCCATTCAATCTTAGCCATCCATTTCAGATCCAACCGCCAAGAACTCCTGACTCGATCTGTGGTCTAAACCTAACCCTTTTTGTCTTTTTACCCAGCCACCTTGTTTTCTCTCGATGACAGGTGGGCCCTCACTGGCCCTGGTCATTGTCTTCTTCCCTGCACGTGCACCATGGTAGGGGAGAGGTAGTGGCTTGTCACTTCATTGAGTCCTTTAAACGAATATTTGCTGCAAGCATTAAATGCGCATCAGAGCTCCCCCTCCGAAAGTCCTGGTCTTACCTACTCCCGTCGCTTCTTTTCGCCCATGTCAGTGCTTGGACCGAGCTCACCCGTGGAGCTCTGCTTTGCTCAAAACCCCAGCTCTCTGGCTATATAAAGCCCTTGAATTGCTCCTGGTGTTTTTTTTAACACCATAGTAGCCTTGCATTGCTCCTTCTCTGTTTGTTAAGCTCAAAACATAAAGAGCCCTTTTCCGCCATTGTCGGTGTGGAGCTCTTCATCGCCGATGATGCTCGAGGGCTCTTTTGTCAATCTGTTGCGCCGCTTGAGCTTCTCATCATCTTCATCAAATCCCCTAACTTGGTTTTGGGTTGCTTTCACAGGAGCTGCCAAATTTTGAGTTGTGGACCTCTTTGGCTGAAATCACCCATTTCTTCCGCAGCTCCGGTAAGGGCATCTGTGCTTCAATTACTTGCCCCTGGACCATCTAGGAGGTCTTTTGAAGCTATCCTTACCGTTGTTTCATTTTCTTTTTGCTCAGGACCTCTTCTCCACATTACCTCCCTTAGCGCCGACGTTGGTCACCGTCGTCGGAGCTCCTCCGTCCTCCTCTGGACCTCTCTGTGCTAAGGTAACCTTCTAGTAGCCCCTAGGAGCTTGGCACCTGCTTCTCTGAACCTCTACAGAGCTTCCTTTTAGCTTTTCATTTTTGGACATGTTTGTCGTCACTGCCGCCACTTTTCGGCTCGTCGGCGTTTGAGGCCGGTTCAGCCGTTGAAAGTACTCCCATTGTGTGCGCAATGTTATTGCGAACCTGTTGTTGTCTTTGGTTTGCGCGTAGTGATCGAGTCGCCAAACAACGAGCGTTGTGCAAAACCAGTGGTACTTGTGTTTTGTAATACTCCAAAAAATCGGAGAGAATAATTAAATCGGGAGAATATTTATTTTAGCAAAGCGATTGAACAGGAGAAAGAGGGGTTTTAATGTAATACTCCGATTTATTCTACGAAAGAAAGCATTCAAAAGAGAAATTAAACATAAAAAGAGAAATTTAATTACCTTTTCAGAAAGTCCAAGAACATCTTATTTGGACGCCTGAGCAGAAAGTTATGTATTTTAGAAGTTGACTGTTCACAGGGTGCGCCAAACAGGTCTTTTGAGGTGTTTAATAATTGTAGTTGTGAAACTGTGGGTTGTAAGTTATTCGATGAGCATTGGAGGATGAAATAATTTCGTAATATCGTTCCTTGAGAGAAATTTATCTCAATAGAAGATTGCCTTTGGAGGTTAAACTGATTGCATTGTTACAACTAGTAGAACCTATAGTGATTGTGATCCAAGATCTTTGTTTCACTTCGAGTGGAACATTAGAATTGTCGAAAGTATGAAAATCTTGATCAATTCTATAGAGTATCGCAATTTGGTAGTATTGTGAGGCTATGAAAGTTATTCTTGAAGATGTGGTTTAATGAGAGTGGAATATAAAGTAATCGAATCGTCATGTCAATTAATGGGATAATGGAAAATGTTAAGTTAATGTCAAGAATGATTTGGCTTTAATGAGTAACCTTAAGAGTTATAATCTTTGTAGAGGTAAACAGTCAAGAAAATATTTTCATGATGATGTTAATGAGTGAGTATGTTGGAATTGTGGAATTTTAGGGATTTAATATGAGGATTTCCCTATCTTGTATATGAGAATTTCGTTGCAAGAGTCTTAGAGGTTAAATTTGGGCTTTGCATTATTATGCTAGAACTTTGATCGCCCAATGATAATGTGAACAAGTAGTATAAGGGTGGATTTGAATAGTGGGACGATCATTGATAGAAATCTTTTGATGAAATACATGAGACTATGTGAAGTGAATTCGAGTTATTCATTCTTAAGGATTGAGGTAACGTGATTACGTGTGAAGATCCATTTTAGGATGCATCAGTTATCTATCAAAGTAATTACAGCCGGAAGAGGTGTTGACTAGAGTATTGTTTCGTGGGGTTGATAGAGCCTCTCTACGAGGTGTGGTTGATGTATTTCCGTTTGAGCATAGCGTTAAGAATGCCAAGTTAAGAGAGATGGGTTAGTGTGTTATGCGATGAATCGGGATTCCAAAAGTTGAGAGAAATTTTATTTCTAAAGGAGAAATTGAGAAAGATTATTTCCTCGAATCATCAAACGCTCTCTTGATTCTTGTATGAGCTATGAGTTTATGACGGGTGTCTTTCGCCAATTGGGCTTGACTTTATGTTGGCATGTGTGGTTCTTATCTGTTTAGAAAGAATAAAAGAAATGATGGATTTGGATATTCGAGTGATTTCTCTTTTAGCGACGTGGTGTTTATTTGCAAATTTTCTAATCAAGGTGGAAAGATTTTCGTGATAAATCTTCGATTCTGAATTTGATTTTTTAGTACCGAGTTGGTAACGTTTGGTTGCGATGAGAGTCCTTCATTTTCGTTGGGCTATGTTGGTAAAGAGTGTGTTTAAAGCGAGTTCTTGTGTGTCCCTCGTTAAAGGAGGTGATTTTGGTTTGGGTGAACAAGTCCAATTGAGAGGTGGAACAAGAGTTCAGTGCTCTATGCGCATGTTGCGTGGTTTGGTACCACTGGGGAGGGTTGCCCCATGGTACATTGGGTTGTTTTCGCTAGTTGGTGTATCGCCAGATCGTCTCGAGTCCGTGCCGAGTACATAACATCTTGTCCATTCGGTGTGAGTGAGTACAGGAGATCCGAGTTTGAGGTTTCGTTAACGCCGTCGACCACGAACAATATCTCACCTTCGAGTCTCATCCGATACTTGTCTTTGGAGAGGTCAGAGAGAGTGTTGAGGTAGACATGGGTATACGTTATGGTGTTTTGGTCACGTCGGTCTGAGCGAGAAGAGACTTGGGAAGTAGTGTCGCATGATCGAGCTTTAACCAAAGTTGTTCACGTCGGGTACATCTTGTTGGTTATTAATTTTCCAGTTGTGGTTGTTGTTGTTTTTCGAGTAGATGACAGGTAGAATTCGGTCGAATTCTGTTTAAGAGGGTAGAATGTAATACTCCAAAAAAAAATCGGAGAGAATAATTAAATCGGGAGAATATTTATTTTAGCAAAACGATTGAACAGGAGAAAGAGGGGTTTTAATGTAATACTCCGATTTATTCTCTAAAGAAAGCATTCAAAAGAGAAATTAAACATAAAAGGGGGTTTCTGCAGTTCTTCGACAACTTGGGTCTCGTGCCTTGGCCTAGGAGGCCCATGAGGGTCGACCACCAATAAAAGGAAGGGGAAACCTAACTTCACTGTAGCTACAGTGCCGCCGCCATCACTGTAGCACGCTACTTGTAGCACGCTCTCTCCTCCATGGTGGTGCCCTCCATTGGTGCCTCCTTCCTCGCCGTCGGTGCTCCCTCTTGCCGATCAAGTGAAGAAAGGAGAGGAGATCAACTTCACGGGGAGATTTCATCATCTTGCTGCGATTCTACAAGGGTAACGTCGCGTGTTCTTCGTTGGTTGATGCGTAGTAGTTGCGGTTGATGTTGTTTGGTATATTGATTTGCGTCGGTTTAATAGATCGCGTTCTGTCCAGATTATTGCGCGGTCAGTTTCATGTGTTTAGAGGCCGAATTAGGAGTTTTGATCTGCTAGAGTTATGTAGGTCTTGTTCTTAGCTTTCAATGTCCGCCAAGAACGCCCAAATCCGACTAACGGTTAGAAAGTTATGAATTGTTTAGTGCCGCTGTCTGGTTAATCTATCAACATTCTGCCAGTCTGTAGAAAACTGAGTTAAACTGTTAGTTAAAGACAAAATCAGAGGATCTCAATATAACGAAAAATGTATTTAATTTTCATACCTTTTCATAGAGATAAAGAACGCAAGATTTGGACTTTCGTAGAAAAAGTTATGGTGGTTTTAGCGTACTGTCCAGAGAACCCGACGTGAATTCTGATGTCTGAAAGATTGATTTGCTAGGGGCAGTTAAGGGCAGAATCAGAAGGGCTCCCCAACTAGGTTTATTTAGATAATTTAATTACCTTTTCAGAAAGTCTAAGAACATCTTATTTGGACGCCTGAGCAGAAGGTTATGTATTTTATAAGTTGACTGTTCACAGGGTGCGCCAAACCGATCGTTAGAAATTGGAAGTTGGGAAACACTTGGGGGGTTTAGCAAGTTCATTTGTGTTGTTCTTTTGCTCTTGGTTCAGTATGTTGGTCTTAGATTGTGTTATCTTAATATTCAGGTGGGAGCGTGGTCCCAGGGGCAGCACCCTCGTCGCGTCCACCGTTCTCGCACGGTTGAGGCAAGTATTCGGGCTCTAATATATGTATGCTTGCATGATGTGATTGTGGTGTATCTTGATCGTATAGCCATGCATGCTTGTTTATGAGATGAGTTACTGTTTATCTTGATGACTGCTAGTTATGGTTAAAAGTTCTTCCGCATGTTGTTATTACTTCCGTGCCAATGCGAATATGTTGTATTCCTGCATATGAAAATGTTATCATGGTGTATATGCATGTTGAGAGCATACAGGTGCCTTGGTCACGTGGTGACCAAGCACATCGATTGAGGTCCCGTCATGTAGATGACGGGCTTGAGGTCCTCACATTCGCGGAATGTGGGCTAATGAACAAAGAGGTCCCCATCATTAAGATGATGGGCAAAGGTCCCTATACATGTGGTGTATAGGCTATTGGTCCCTGTGCGGAGGGCACGTGCAAGGGTATCAATGACGGTTGTATACCCGCATTACAGTAAAATGCGAAAGAGATAAAGTTCAAAGGAGCATTGCATTGGTTGCATATCATGAGTTAAGTGGCTATGTTTAGTGTGATGTTAATTGAGGATCATCAATGTTGTGTTTGTGTTCTTGTTTATGGCCTTGTTGATACTTGCTGGGTCTTTAGGCTCACCCTTGCTTTAATGTGTTTTAGTTACCAGAGGCAGGAACGACATGCATGGGAGGGAGTAGATGTTGGATGCACTCACTATACCACACTCTTAAGGCGTTTGCTGCTTAGTCCCAATTTAGAATTAAATAAACTGTTGATTAACACCCATGGATGGTGTGGTTGAATTAACTGTTTAGTTGTAATAATGAGGTTGCTAGCCTTGGTTGGTTCATTTGGTAATCATGCATGTTTGGGATAATTTGATTATGAGAATTTTGTTTATGCCATGTGATCGTATTGAACTCTCAGTTTAGCTGATTAAACAAAGGTGACTCTGCCGAAAATTTGTATTTGTGCTAGAATAGTTTAATTCCAGTAGCATTCCAGGCTCTTTGAGAGTTGGGGTGTTACAGTTGGTATCAGAGCGGGCAGTAGATCCGTGGTAAATAAATTGTTAAATTGACACAATGTGCACAGTAAGTTGGGGATGGGTCAAGCATTGCATTTACATTTCCGTTGTATTGCTTTGATCATTTCTGATGTGAAATGGGTATGAATACTTATGGGTTGCCTTTAAGATTGTTATATTTGATGATAGTAGATGATGAGAGGGTTAGCTTGTGGTTTTAGCCTTGGGCTGCCAGGATTGCACCACCATTTGGGTTTCTTTGGGAAGGCTATTATCTTCCTTGAGTTGGAATGGTTATTCTTGGTCTGACCCGGTGGATGCATTCTCTTGGGTCAGTGGTTATTTCAGTTGATGAGTGTTCATCGGTTGTTATTGGCTCCTTAAAGCAAACATTTGTTCTCCCGAATGATGAGTTGTTTTGCTGTTTTTAAACATAGATGGTCTATAAGATTGATCTTTTACTTGGAACTTTGGTCAATGGAAGCTTTATTTTATTTGTCCTTACAATGTGAGAAAGCTTTGGCCCCATGCACTCTTTTCGGATTTGAGTTCGAAGTTGATACTTCTCTTTTATGAGAGGAAACATCAAAGTTCTTTTGGCTATGTCGTGTCTTGGTTAAGTCGTAGATTGTAATAAAACAAATTGTTAGCGTTGTGGTTGCAATTGGTCCATCTTTATTTTACAAAACAATTGTTGACTTGCCGAGTGTGAGCTATCTTTGCGACTTGCGGACGTTCTTTTGTTGAGAATCTTACCTTTCTGTTGATGAAGGTGACCGGGTGTCTGCTTGGTATTTTGGATATGGAATTATCTTTCACAAAGTTCATTGAATAAAGTTTTGATTCTACTTATTTCTTTTGGAGTAGATGGAGTGTTGAAATTTAGACCCTCTTCATAGAGAAAGAGAGTGTCAACTCTCTTTTGCAATGATTTGTTGTGTTAAGTGAGAATTTGTAAGTATGCGAGATAATTGATAGCGGTTGTGATGTCAAGTTGGATTAGTGGCAAGGTGCATGATTAGCCTTAACTAGTGTCTTGGGAAGTGAAATTGATTAAGTTGATGTTGTCCTCTACCAGTTCTTGATGAACTATATATGAGTAGTGACTCAGAGTATGTCCACACCTATGTGGAGTCAAAGACATATTAAGAAGTATGGAACATTGATGAATTAGTCCGGCCATTAAAATTGTTTAGGTTGCTAAACTTGTTGGGTTCTTTGGTTCCCATGGATTAAGTTAAATGTGTGGAAAGGGAAACTAGAGAAATGCTAGATTTACATATTCACTAGTATGATTAGTTATTGGAATTGTGTACAACCGGTTGAATGGATTGAATATCGGTGGATCTAGAATTTATGGGAGGAGTTCTATGTAGTTCTTCTATATAGGATGACACGATGAATTGAGTTATAGTGTTGTTGAGACTTTTGATCGATAGAAGATTTCGATTTGTGAAGTTTTAGTGTATTTTTGCCAAATTCAAATATGAGGAGGAACAGTTGAATATGTGTTTGTTAATATCCATGTGATTTGGGAAGGAAAGTAGGTAGAAATTAGATTTCATAATGAAGCCAGTTGATAACAACAATAGTTGTAGTATAACTGTTGTGTGTTGAAGTTTGATGTTGAGCATCGCTAAAAGTTGAATTGATATGATATAATAGGTGGCTTATGCCCACATGATTATGAAAATATTGGATGATAATGTGCCCTTGATGAAAGATTGTTGGGTAGGACCTTTTCAATTTGGTGGTAGACCCCTTCCAAACTTAAGAAGTTGTTGTAGTGGGGTAGTATGGTTTTGGTATACACTCGTTTTGAAGATGGGATGAAAAGGAAGTATGAAACAATTTGGTGAAACTTTGGAGGCTTTCTAATGAAATAGTTGATGACAAAGATTCGTGTTGAGTGTATTATTCTTGATTTTAGTAAGATTATCGCAAGAGATGGTGACTTGTGTGTGTGGTGATGATTCTTTTAGGAATAAAGTAATTAGATCGTCTTTCGTAATTTTTATTTAGTAAAAGTGTTTCAAGTTTTGCGTTTGTGTTCAATTGGACCTCTTGAGTTATGTGGTCATTGAATTTGTTTGAGCAAAGTGACTTCTTTGAAAGATTTTATTGGTTCTTAAGTGGTTCTTGTGATTTGGGTTTTAAGACCTTATCCTATTTAAGCTAGCCAAGTGATGTAGTAATAACAGAAAGTAACCTTCCTTGTTAAAGGAAGGAGTTAAGTATAAGTAATTGAGATTTAAGTCACGTTTCGTATTTTGCAGTTTATTTGAGTGTGCTTAAACCTTATGCAGTTGGTCCATATGAGTTTATCAATTTCCAAAGGGCATTACCTTCTTCTCATTTGTGGTTTGGTATTCGCTTTCAGTAGGGCTTGAGCCCTCGACTGTTGATTTTCCTTATGTTTTCCGTGTACTTGGCCTAAGTGACCATTTTTCTTGGTATTGTGTTCATCATGGGTGGCACATGTTTTCCTAGTGGATGAAAAAAATGATTCCTTTCGCTCTTTCTTTTGAGGAAGAATTAACCTATTCGTTTCACTTGAGTCTTTTGAGGTGTTTAATAATTGTAGTTGTGAAACTGTGGGTTGTAAGTTATTCGATGAGCATTGGAGGATGAAATAATTTCGTAATATAGTTCCTTGAGAGAAATTTATCTCAATAGAAGATTGCCTTTGGAGGTTAAACTGATTGCATTGTTACAACTAGTAGAACCTATAGTGATTGTGATCCAAGATCTTTGTTTCACTTCGAGTGGAACATTAGAATTGTTGAAAGTATGAAAATCTTGATCAATTCTATAGAGTATCGCAATTTGGTAGTATTGTGAGGCTATGAAAGTTATTCTTGAAGATGTGGTTTAATGAGAGTGGGAATATAAAGTAATCGAATCGTCATGTCAATTAATGGGATAATGGAAAATGTTAAGTTAATGTCAAGAATGATTTGGCTTTAATGAGTAACCTTCTGAGAGTTATAATCTTTGTAGAGGTAAACAGGTCAAGAAAATATTTTCATGATGATGTTAATGAGTGAGTATGTTGGAATTGTGGAATTTTAAGGATTTAATATGAGGATTTCCCTATCTTGTATATGAGAATTTCGTTGCAAGAGTCTTAGAGGTTAAATTTGGGCTTTGCATTATTATGCTAGAACTTTGATCGCCCAATGATAATGTGAACAAGTAGTATAAGGGTGGATTTCGAATAGTGGGACGATCATTGATAGAAATCTTTTGATGAAATACATGAGACTATGTGAAGTGAATTCCGAGTTATTCATTCTTAAGGATTGAGGTAACGTGATTACGTGTGAAGATCCATTTTAGGATGCATCAGAAGTTATCTATCAAAGTAATTCAGTCGGAAGAGGTGTTGACTAGAGTATTGTTTCGTGGGGTTGATAGAGCCTCTCTGAGGTGTGGTTGATGTATTTCCGTTTGAGCATAGCGTTAAGAATGCCAAGTTAAGAGAGATGGGTTAGTGTGTTATGCGATGAATCGGGATTCCAAAAAGTTGAGAGAAATTTTATTTCTAAAGGAGAAATTGAGAAAAGATTATTTCCTCGAATCTTTGAAACGCTCTCTTGATTCTTGTATGAGCTATGAGTTTATGATGGTGTCTTTCGCCAATTGGGCTTGACTTTATGTTGGCATGTGTGGTTCTTATCTGTTTAGAAAGAATAAAAGAAATGATGGATTTGGATATTCGAGTGATTTCTCTTTTGGCGAACGTGGTGTTTATTTGCAAATTTTCTAATCAAGGTGGAAAGATTTTCGTGATAAATCTTCGATTCGAATTTGATTTTTTTAGTACCGAGTTGGTAACGTTTGGTTGCGATGAGAGTCCTTCATTTTCAGTTGGGCTATGTTGGTAAAGAGTGTGTTTAAAGCGAGTTCATTGTGTGTCCTCGTTAAAGGAGGTGATTTTTGTTTGGGTGAACAAGTCCAATTGAGAGGTGGAACAAGAGTTCGATGCTCTATGCGCATGTTGCGTGGTTTGGTACCACTGGGGAGGTTGCCCATGGTACATTGGGTTGTTTTCGCTAGTTGGTGTATCGCCAGGATCGTCTCGAGTCCGTGCACGAGTACATAACATCTTGTCTGCTTACGGTGTGAGTGAGTACACGGAGATCCGAGTTTGAGGTTTCGTTAACGCCGTCGACCACGAACAATATATCACCTTCAGTCTCATCCGATACTTGTACCGAGAGGTCAGAGAGAGTGTTGAGGTAGACATGGGTATACGTTATGGTGTTTTGGTCACGTCGGTCTGAGCGAGAAGAGACTTGGGAAGTAGTGTCGCATGATCGAGCTTTAACCAAAGTTGTTCACGTCGGGTACATCTTGTTGGTTATTAATTTTCCAGTTGTGGTTGTTGATGTTTTTCGAGTAGATGACAGGTAGAATTCGGGGTCGAATTCTGTTTATGGGGGGTAGAATGTAATACTCCAAAAAAAAATCAGGAGAGAATAATTAAATCGGGAGAATATTTATTTTAGCAAAACGATTGAACAGGAGAAAGAGGGGTTTTAATGTAATACTCCGATTTATTCTACGAAAGAAAGCATTCAAAAGAGAAATTAAACATAAAAAAGGGGGGTTTCTGCAGTTCTTCGGCAACTTGGGCCTCAGGCCTTGGCCTAGGAGGCCCATGAGGGGTCGGCCACCAATAAAAGGAAGGGGGAAACCCTAACTTCACTGTAGCTACAGTGCCGCCGCCATCACTGTAGCACGGCTACTGTAGCACGCCCTCTCCTCCATGGTGGTACCCCCTCCATTGGTGCCTCCCTTCCTCGCCGTCGGTGCTCCCTACTGCCGATCAAGTGAAGAAAGGAGAGGAGATCAACTTCACGGGGAGATTTCATCATCTTGCTGCGATTCTACAAGGGTAACGTCGCGTGTTCTTCGTTGGTTGATGCGTAGTAGTTGCGGTTGATGTTGTTTGGTATATTGATTTGCGTCGGTTTAATAGATCGCGTTCTGTCCAGATTATTGCGCGGTCAGTTTCATGTGTTTAGAGGCCGAATTAGGAGTTTTGATCTGCTAGAGTTATGTAGGTCTTGTTCTTAGCTTTCAATGGCCGCCAAGAACGCCCAAATCCGACTAACGGTTAGAAAGTTATGAATTGTTTAGTGCCGCTGTCTGGTTAATCTGTCAACATTCTGCCAATCTGTAGAAAACTGAGTTAAACTGTTAGTTAAAGACAAAATCAGAGGATCTCAATATAACGAAAAATGTATTTAATTTTCATACCTTTTCATAGAGATAAAGAACGCAAGATTTGGACTTTCGTAGAAAAAGTTATGGTGGTTTTAGCGTACTGTCCAGAGAACCCGACGTGAATTCTGATGTTTGAAAGATTGATTTGCTAGGGGCAGTTAAGGGCAGAATCAGAAGGGCTCCCCAACTAGGTTTATTTAGATAATTTAATTACCTTTTCAGAAAGTCTAATAACATCTTATTTGGACGCCTGAGCAGAAGGTTATGTATTTTATAAGTTGACTGTTCACAGGGTGCGCCAAACCGATCGTTAGAAATTGGAAGTTGGGAAACACTTGGGGGGTTTAGCAAGTTCATTTGTGTTGTTCTTTTGCTCTTGATTCAGTATGTTGGTCTTAGATTGTGTTATCGTAATATTCAGGTGGGAGTGTGGTCCCAGGGGCAGCACCCTCGTCGCGTCCACCGTTCTCGCACGGTTGAGGCAAGTATTCGGGCTCTAATATATGTATGCTTGCATGATGTGATTGTGGTGTATCTTGATCGTATAGCCATGCATGCCTGTTTATGAGATGAGTTACTGTTTATCTTGATGACTGCTAGTTATGGTTAAAAGTTCTTCCGCATGTTGTTATTGGTTCCGTGCCAATGCGAATATGTTGTATTCCTGCATATGAAAATGTTATCATGGTGTATATGCATGTTGAGAGCATCACAGTGCCTTGGTCACGTGGTGACCAAGCACATACTGATTGAGTCCCCGTCATGTAGATGACGGGCTTGAGGTCCTCACATTCGCGGAATGTGGGCTAATGAACAAAGAGGTCCCCATCATTAAGATGATGGGCAAAGGTCCCTATACATGTGGTGTATAGGCTATTGGTCCCGGTGCGAGAGGGCACGAGCAAGGGTATCTGGCGACGGTTGTATACCCGCATTACACGGTAAAATGCGAAAAGAGATAAAGTTCAAAGGAGCATTGCATTGGTTGCATATCGTGAGTTAAGTGACTATGTTTAGTGTGATGTTAATTGAGGATCATCGATCTTGTGTTTGTGTTCTTGTTTATGGCCTTGTTGATACTTGCTGAGTCTTTAGGCTCACCCTTGCTTTAATGTGTTTTAGGTACCGAGGCGAGCGACATGCATTGTAGGGAGTAGATGTTGGATGCACTCACTATACCACACTCTTAAGGCGTTCTTGCTTAGTCCCAATTTAGAATTAAATAAACTGTTGATTAACACCCATGGATGGTGTGGTTGAATTAACTGTTTAGTTGTAATAATGAGGTTGCTAGCCTTGGTTGGTTCATTTGATAATCATGCATGTTTGGGATAATTTGATTATGAGAATTTTGTTTATGCCATGTGATCGTATTGAACTCTCAGTTTAGCTGATTAAACAAAGGTGACTCTGCCGAAAATTTGTATTTGTGCTAGAATAGTTTAATTCCAGTAGCATTCCAGGCTCTTTGAGTGTTGGGGTGTTACAGTTTTGTTGTCGTAAGCCAAAACCTCCCTTAGACCTCCTCTTAGACCACCCTTAGGACCTCCCCTTTTGGAGATCTTGACCATTAAGACCCCCCCTATGAGATCTTAGCCGTCAGGATCTCCCTCTCAAGACTACCTCTAAGACCTCCCTCAGGATCCTCTTTGCAAAAGACCACCCCTTGGTCCTTTGTAAAGAAAACCTCTAGGACCTCCTCTTTTAAATCTTAACCATCCAAACCACCCCCAGGTAGATCTTGACCGTTCAGGACCTCCCCATGGAGATCTGAGCCGTTCAAGACCTCCCCTCTTTTAGACCTTATCGTTTAGGACCTCCCTGTGGGTATCTTGGCCGTTCAGGACCTCCTCATGGAGATCTGAGCCGCCAATGACCTCCTCTCTATTAGACCATATCGCCCAGGACCTCCTCCTATAGATCTTGACCGTTAGGACCTCTCTCTGTGAGATCTTAGCCGTCAGGACATCCCTCAGTTTAGATCTTAACCTTTAGGACCTCCCCGTGGGGATCTGATCTGTTCAAGACCTCCCCATGGAGATCTTGACCGTCCAGGATCTCCTCGCTTTTAGATATTAACCTTAGGACCTCCCCTACAGCTCTGGACCGTTAGATCTAGATCCAACGATCTAGACCTCCTTAGTGCGTTCGGAGTTCTAACGTTCCAATCCCCTCTTATTATTCATTTCTAGATCTCGCGAACTTTCGAACCCCCGCATGTGACCTTGATCTGAGCCGTTCCTTTTTAGATCCATGGCCCAGATTTGGTGAGGCATTCGGGAAGTTCGAATGTTCCATCTCTTGTGGACCGATAGATATGAATCCAACGGTGGGCACTGTGTGGCTCGCGTGGGTGCACGCGCGGTGAGTTCGATGCACATGGGCGTGGGATTCAATATCAACGGCCCACGTTTGTCCACGTCTTTTTCTGTTGAGATAAGTTTGTTTAATTTCTGGTAAGCTTTTATTTGTCAACTGAAAATGGTATTAAACTTCAAAATTTCATAGCTAATTCATTTTAAATCCTTTTCAGTTGATTCAAATTTTGTTAATTCCAATTATAACTAAGCGTTAATCTAAAAATGGTTGTGAGCTTAGTTCTGTTCCAGAAAAATCTGCTAGTAGGTTTATTTTAGGTTTAACTTTAAGTATGGCTCTAAAAATTCAGTTCATTTGAAAAATGCAAAAGTAATTCACTATAACTCCAAATTTAGTAAACTGAAATGTGTTAGGGTCCTTTATTAATATGATTTACTATGGAGTAGGTTTTAATTATGTCTTTACTTCTGAAATTAATTTTGTGCTAGTTTCATAACTTAGAAAAATCATAAGAAATTCATTTTAACTCCAAATTTAGTAAACATTTTTTTGCTGTTCTATTGATGTCATTACCTGCCTACCATAAAAATTTCATGTTCAAAAACTTTCTAGAAATTTGTACAATGAACAGTAACAGAAAGCATTTAAATTAGATTTTCCAGCTGATTGAAATTGTTTAGGCCATAACATTTGCATGCTTAGTCTAAATCAAATGATTCTTGTTGCTAGATTCATTTAAAATCATGCTTTACCTGCTGTGTAAATTTCATAGATTTTGGTTGACTTTGAATTTTGAGTCTTTTCGACGTTAAATGCGTCGTTTTTATTGGATTTTTCTTGTTCATGCAATAGGTTCTGAAGAAATTGTCGAGTACGAGAGTGATCCTCTGCAGCTATCAAGTGATCTCCAACAAGGCAAGCAGATGTAGCATCATTTGATCATATTAATCCCATTACTTTTAAAGTCTAATATCTTATTTGCGAAAACTAAGAATGCATGCTTCTTTATGTCAAAGTTAATTCTTATTGATTAGAGGTAGCTAATCCCAATGCATTGTTTCCATAAAATTGTTCAACCCTGCCACAAACCTAAGTTAATATTCTCACTGGTGAATTAGAGTCCGGTGAATTATTTATACTCTTTATTGTCTTTACGATATGATGTTTAGCAATGCTTAGTTACCAGTAGAATTGGGCAGTCATCGACTTAGTCGATGACCTTGATCACACAAATTTTATAATTACATTATGTTCAGCACCTTGTGCTTTGTTTACTTGTGAAATCTAAATCTAAAAATAAAATATTTTAGACTTGGGCAGAATGGTATGATGGTGTGATCTTTTGGGTGTGAGTGGAATGGTGCCAGGGTCATCAAGGACTGAGTTACTTGTGTCACTAAGCCAAGCGATATTTGCGTGCTAACCACACTAGAGGATATGTGACCTCTCTTGACTTAGTACTTTGGAGTGTGTTAGCTCAGAGTCACCGGAGGTTGTGTAGGAGGAAAGGTGTTTGGAAGCATTGTAGTTGTTTGAAAGCTTTTCCCTGAAGGGTAGTTGACTTTCGGCTTTACAATGTAGCGTATGAGTTTCTATCCATACGAGTGTCTTGTAGTTAATACACAATATTGGAAATGTCTCGTAGGACTTAGCCGTCTTTGCATACCTATGGAAGTGTGCTTAATCATGTGGCAAAAGGCGATGCAAGTGTGGGTACATTGATACACCTGTAGGGTTTGATATATTCGAATAGCCTCGTCTAGGTTATTGACATACTTGGTAAGGTCGTGCAAGAACTAGACTATAACTTTTCATTAAAACTTGATGTGGGTGGTACGAATGGGTAATTCGTGCTATTGTTGTAATGGCTATTGGGTTAGTCATCTCCAAGATGTCTTACTGTTATTACTTATTATCTCGCTGTTATTTGAACAATCAAAAAACTGATTGTGCAAACTGCCTTCAATCTATTATCTTTTGCAAATAAAATCTGCTTATTGCTGAAAATGAACCTTTAACCTTCTCCTTTGATTAAAGTCTGCATGTGTAGTATCTAGGTTTGTTACTCGTAAGTCCTGTGAGTACATTTTTGTACTCATTTGCATTGCTTAATTGTTGCAGAGGAGGTTGATTCCCAAGGGATTGACTTTTGTGAGTTTTGCTGCGGTGGACGACTAGCTTGGCGGCCCGGTCGGATTGCCTTGTGGGTGTATGGCAAACTGGTTGGCTCTTGTTTAAAGCCATCTTATGGAATTTTACTTCCGCTATTCATTTTAGCTCTTTAGCTTATCTTGTGACCGGTTGGTTCCTTTTGTAATAACTATTATGTATGCCTTTTGCTTGTAAAGCTTTAGTTCGGTTGTATGCACTTGTATGGAAATGATTCATGTTTTGTAAAATGGTGTGTATACTGCAGTTCTGGGAAGTATATATTTTCCCGAGGCACATGATATTTTGTTTGTGATGCTAGAGTTAATGGAAGACTAAGCATTACAAGCTAAATACCCCGGGGTCTCACAGATCATATTGATCCTACTACTTTACTTACTGTACTTTGTTTTGTGAAATTTTATTATGCATGCGTGTATGTTTGTATTGAAGTGCTATATTTGGGAAATTGGTAGTCGTAGATCCTATTCGATGCATATATCTCCTTGGAAAATTGATGTCTTAGTGTTGTAGCCATTAGATTATAATATAGGGGGAGATTCTCGTCCGAGTCAATTAAGGACCAAACGCCAGCAACTCCAATCTAAGCCTAAGCATACAATCTAATGTGCCGGTATGGGACAACATTAGTTAATTAAGTCATTGAAAACTAGCCTTGCACGTAGGTAGGCCATAGTAGTGCCGACATGACCGAATGTACTGGTATGTCTGAAGGGGCTCCCTTCACCACGGTGTTGGGAACAAAGCTTGTCGACATAACTGCGAATGCCTCGCTGAGACATGGGCGTAAACCTGGGTGAAGTGAGGGTATTCATTCGCTGGGCTAGTACACGGGTAGGATTAGATGATGTAAAGGCTTCGACACGTGCTCTAGACTGCTTACCTAAGGTAGTGAGCGATGGTATCGACGGATGCCAAATAAACTAGAGAATTCATGTCTTTGTGGGTAAAGTTGTATACCTCTCGAGTTTAAATCTATTTAAATAGCCATGCTCGCAGTCATGAGCGTGCTTAAATTGTTGATTTAATGGGTATAGTCTTGGTTTTCACGTTTAGGGGAATTATTTATGATTTATATTTGAATTTGAATTGACTGCCATGTCTACGGCTGAACATGAAATGTTGCTCGCAGCCGAGGAGGGTTGCGAGTTGTTGTCTTATTCTTTTGTGCTCGTAACCGAGAAGGGTTACGAGTGGTTGTCATTATTTATTCAATTCTTTACTTACTGTCTTTACTTATTTAAATTGCTTTTAAACTCTCGTTGCAAATTGCTACATACTGATATTGCAAATAAAGATGGCTTTAAGCAAAATAACTTGTAGAATAGACCCTCATCCTTTGATAGACTTGTATTTATATGAATTTTGTGATGCACATACAAGTCTTGCTGAGTACGCATTGTACTCAATCTTACTAATATTGTTGTTCAGAGTTTGAAGACAAGTCAATGCTTGACGATACGTTCATCGCACTCGGAACCGAAGGGTTCGGTGATGGGTCTACCTTGGCCTTATTCCTTGTTGGTTGTTTGAGGGATTTGATGGGCATGCCGTTGGATTTTAACTACTTTTATTACTTCTTCCACTACTACTCTGTTGATGACTGCTTTTATTTGGCCGGTTAGTCGTTGATGTAATAACTTGTAATAGTTTAAGTTAAGTACCATTTTGTTTTACTTTGTATATGTGAATATATGGATGTAAATGCTAAATGTTGTGAGTGTGTGTACTAGCCACTGATCATGGGACTTGTACAGTACACACATAGGGTCTTCAGATATTCCACGTCCGGGGGTCTGATAGGCAACCTTTGTTAGTTTGGTATTAAAAAAAATGAAAAACCTAGTTTTTGATGCGGGCGAGTTATATTATGAACTATGGAATGTGAGAGTTTGTTCTCGCATGTAGATAGGTGGAGATTCTCGCTCGGGTTAATTAAGGACTGAACTTCAGTGTGCTAATATAAGTCTAAGCGTACAACTACATGTGCTAGTTATGGGATAGCCTTAGCTAAATAACTTTTCTAGGACTAGCATTGCATTTTGGTAGGCCATAGTAGTAAGGGCATTCCAGGACGGTTTGCTTGTAGGGGCTCCCTTCACCGAGGCATTGGGACCAAAGCCTTCCAATACAACAGTGAATCCCTCACTAAAGGGAGGGTATCCGCTGAAGTGAGGGTTTAGCATTCACCAGGCTAGTGCAAGGTTAGGACTAGGTGATGTAAATGCTACATTATGAACTCTAGACTACATACTACCATATTGTGTGTGGTGGTATCGATGGATACTGAACAAACTAGAGAGCTCATATCATGTGGGTAAAGTTGTACACATCTGCAGAGTGTAAATCTATTTAAATAGTCGTGTTCGTGATCATGAGCGTGCTTAGTGTAGTTACATCGGGTATAGTGTTTACGTTTGCAAAAACGGTCTTGTTCGAAATGATGGGATGGATTGTTATTGTCGTGTGTGCCATGTCTATGGTTGAGAATGATTCAGCCAAGGAGGGTTGTGATTTACTCTTATTATAGTTATATACTTGTTATTTCATTACATGTCAATTGCTCTTTAAATTTCTATTGCAAAATATTATATATCGGTATTGCAAATTAAACTTGCTTTGTGCTGAAAATAACTTGTAGTTTACTTGTAACACCCTGGCTATCCGGAAGCCAAGATGTCACCTAAAACATCTAACATACATCCATAATGCGGAAGAACTTGAAACAAGTATATCAACTAAAGACAGCATTAAGATAAACAGGACATGGTGAAGGTATCCTTCCTTCACCTTCTAAGTTATTTAATACTGAACATCAATAAAGAAGGTTCACACGCAGTAATAAATCAACATCCAGGTGGAGAAGGTATCATTCCTTCTCCAATTATAATTTAATTGTTACAGATTCATCGTTAACGAATGAAATATGGAACTAAAATTTAGACTTGAACATGAATTTGATGTTGTGAACAAGTAGTGCGTGTCTACTCCCTCCCAAGAGCCAACATCGGGGTTACCTAAAATAAACAAACAACGCAAGAGTGAGTCCATGACTCGGCAAGTACGATTATCAATAAGATAATCATTCAATATGAATAAGACAAACTCATCATCGAGTTCGATCACATCACAACGATTACAAATGAAAACATGATATGAATGCTCAAAATCAAAGGAATGGACTGCACACATGCATATATGCAGTATAGCAGGTGAAACACCGTCGGTGTTCACTCAAGCCCGCATCTTAACAAAAATGCGGGATCCACTTCCCGTATGAAGAACGTTTCATACGGGTGTCCAACATTGCCCATCTTGGAGTTAATGGGTCTTACATGCCCATTCGGAATTAATGGGTCTTTCAAATCCACTCCGTGGGCGGGACATGACAATGTCCAACACCCCCACATTGGAATGGTGGGACTTGCAATCCACTTTCGTGGATGAAACATGCATAATGAATGCATAGAATGAAATCTGAATATTGAAAGACATGATAACAAAACATGGATTCAACACATATGAAAGAACATAGACAATCCATCTTCTCTCGTATCATACCAAATCACAGCATGACCATATAAATATTCATCAATCACAATCATTAAGGGTGGCAATGTACTTGCCTTCCACGATGCGACGCGTTAGTCGGCAAAGGTGATACTCCTAAACCCGAGGCTTCACCTCCTAAACAAGTAAAATAATTTCAATAAGGACATAATATACCCAACACTACTAATCGATGCTAAACACTGCTTCCCTGATGACTCTAGTCATTAATACAAAACTTAAAATGAAATCAACAATTTCTGACATAACTTAATTCTGGACAGCAGCACGGTAATTGACATATCTATTGGTCTGAAACTCGGAATGAGGTGAGACCAATTTCCATGGATTTTTAACTGACATATCTACAACACTCTGGTTGGGCAAAAGTTCAGATTTTGCCTCTAAAAAAATTTGGCCCACGGCTCAAATCTGTTGACTGAATTAATAGACAGAAATATCGGCTAAATTAAAATATCCATAACTTTTGTTGTACAACTCCAAATTGGACGTTCTTTAACAATCTGAAAAGGTTAAGAAATTATCTACAATAACCTAGTTGGCGACATTCATATATTGTCTTTAACAAAAAGTGGCACACGGGTCAAAATTAAAGATAGAAACTGACATACAAACTGGACAGACTGACATACAATCTGGACAGTCACAAAGAAAGGTGCATAACTTTTGATCTATAACTCCAAATGAAGTGTTCTTTATCAATCCTGAAAGCTAGTGATATCACCTTCAAAATTTGTTATGGGCAAGACCTCTGAATCACCCTCTAACTAGGCCATAAATCAACCTATACAGAGACTGCTAATTCTCGTCAGGATTCTGGACAGCAGATAGTAAATCTATCATAACTTTTGACTCGAAAGTCGGAATTCAGTGTTCTTGGCGGCCACCGAAAGCTAAGATCAATATCTACAAAACTCTAGGAGATGGACAACCCAAATTCGGCCTCTAAGATCACGAAACAGGCCACGCAACATTCAGGACAGAACTGAAATTCTAACGGCAGCAATTCAATCCAATCAAACTAATCGAATTCGCATCTGAAACAACCTAAACAGCGAGGAAATCGATCATTACCCTTGTAGAACCATCGGAGATCGCTGATCAAATCCCACGAAGAAATTCTCCTTCAATCCTCTCTTCCTTCCTCTTCTTCTTCTTCCCACGGTCGCCACAAGCAGCAGGAAAGATGGCGCCGGGAGAGGAGGAGCAGCATGCGGCGAGGCACTGTAGCACGCCGCTATCAGTAGCACGGGGCTACTGTAGCACAGTGGCTACTGTAGCAAATGGGGCTAGGGTTTGGTCCCCTCCTCCCTTGCCTTCTATGGGCTGCCGCCCACTCATGGGCCTTGGACCACTATGGCTGGCTCCTCTTCTCGAATATGGGTTGTGGCCCATACTTCTCCTAAAATTCTGAATTTTAACTTATTTCCTCTCTAATCTTACAGCATTCGATATCGAATAATCGGGTATTACATTCTACCCCCTTAAATAGGATTCGACCGAATCCTCACACCACTCTACGTGAAAGGTCGATTGCAACTAAAAATTAATAACGGGTAACATGTACTCGATATGAACAAATCAATAATGCTCGTGCATGCGAGCCTCCACTCCTAAGTGGCCTCTTTCTCGGACCGAGGACACCACAACATCTTGACGCAAATCGACGTCTGTCTTAACACTCGTCCGACACTTCCAGCCATACTCATCTGACGAGACTCGAAGGTAAGATCCTACTCGATGGTCAACGTTGTTAACGAATAACAAACTCGGATCTCCGGTACTCACTCCACACCAAATGAAACCAAAAGTGAGTACAACGTGTAGGAATCGAGACGGTCTTAGCGAAACGACAGCTATCGAAAACAACCCAATGAACTCAGGGTTAACCTTCTCCTTGAAGTCGAACCACACAACAAGGACATAGAGCACGGAAATCTTGTTCCACCTCTCCATTGAACTCTTCACCGAACAAGGATCACCCTCTTTTAACCGAAACATACAATCGAATTCTTTTAAGCAAACTCTTTACCGCAAAACTCATCGAATAAGAAAAATTCACATCACAACTATACGTTACCAACCGAGTATCAAGAGTAAAATCCGAAATCGAATTTCATCAAGAAAACCTTTCCACTTTCCAAGTGGCAAATTGCGAATAAACGTCCACGAAGCCAAAGGGAGATCACTTGAACGCTCAAACCAAAACTTCTTTTGTTTTGCCTGAATTGGAAAGAAGCAAACATGCCAACACAACACCAACTCACCATGCAGAAGACACGATCCAACAACATAAAGCTCAAATGAGTAACAAGAAAACGCTTCAATACCCAAGGTAACATCCTTTTTTCAATTCCTCTTTTAGGAATAAAATTTCTCTCGCACATTGGAATTGAATTCATCGCATACCACAGGGCTCAAACCTCTTAATTTAACAACCTCAAATTAGGCTTAAACCAAATACATCATCCACACCTTTGTAGAGAGACTCTATTGATTCCATCAACACTCTGGACCACTCCTTCAATCGATGACATTAATTTGATAGAAGGCACCAAAGCCCTCAAAACCCATGCAATCTCATCACCTCCAACTTTCAAGAATATCACATCAGAATTTTCAGTACACCCGCTCATGAACTACAACAAAAGGGTTCTATCGACAATCATTCCACTACTCAGGGTACTCCAGTTTTCTATCTCCTCTACACACCAATCTTTGGGTGACCAAAAGTTTAGTATGAAAACGGAAAGCCCAAATTTAACCTCCGAGACCTCTACAACGAATTCCTCTTATAACAAATAGTAAAATCATCGGATTAAATCTCTATGATCCCCACAATTCCGATATACTCACTCATTGACATCATCAGGAATCACTCATACCACATCGCGATACTTTCAATAGTGTTATCAGATAAAATTGATTACGATTTCCATACATTTGATAATCCCCAACATTTCAACATGAACCAAGGTTCGGAACTACACTATACCATAGGTCCTACTTAGTCGAACAATATACGATTTTACCTCGAAACCGAACATTCCATCCGAATCAACTTCCTCCAAGAGATTCGGTCAAAACCAACTCATCTTCTATTACTACTCCAATAGCCGGGTAGCAAAACTCACCCTACAATCACTTAACCACCACCAAACAAACAACAACTTACGAGTTGTAAAACTTACAAAGACAAAGCGGTTGATCCTTTCTCAAAAGAAAGAGGCGAACAAGAACAAATTTCACAACACAGAAAATGTTAATGTTCACAAGTGAGCACGAGACCAAAAGAAATAACTGCAACGAAGATCCGGGAAAGCGAAAATTGAGTTCACTGTGGAGTGCACGCATCCTCGAAAAGGGAATAGCAAATAACCACCAACAAGAAGAATGACATTGCGATTGAAACTCGACAACTCTTGAGTGAAAAGAGCAAAAAGTTTATGAACAATTCAAATAACCACAAGTTACAAAACTTGACTAAATTCTCAAATATTCACAATGCACTCTCTCCTTTAACACTGTAATTAATTCTTTGACTAACATCACTTTGCCACAAAGAACAAGATAAGGTCTTTAGTCCAAACCACAAGGACTAATTAAGAACCAATAAAAATTCTTCCATACGTTATATTTATTCGAGCAGTTCAACTACACAAGAAACATGAGATCCAAATAATCTCACCACCAAACTCAAACATTTCCAATTACAGATTTCGAAAAGCAAGTAGATTATTCTCCTCTTAAAGGAACCAACATAACTTCTTTGGTTGCAACCTCGCGTTGCCAACTCAAACCAAAGAGCCTTTAGAGTTAAACCACACAAATCTCTTAAGAAGCAACATGACAATCCAATACCTTAATTTATTTAAAATAATTTCAGTTACCAGATGATTTAAGAGCTCAAAGAAAATATCACGAAAGCTAAACTTGAAATATTCACATCTGAACGATATCACCAAGGGCGATCAAATTACTATGGGTATTAACATCAATTTCACAACAACAATTAGAAAACACTTCAAAAGACCCACGTGAAAAGAATGAGTTGATTCTTTCTCGAAAGAAGAGACAAATGAAAACGATTTTCACCAACTAGAAAACTCATCCACCACTACCTGAACATGGGACCAAGAGAAGAAACCAATTAAGCAATGAACTCACGAAACATAAGTGGAGTCCACGATTGAACGCATAAGCCTCACAAGAAGAGAATATCGAACCTTAATGAGATAAGAACAAATAAGTATTCAAAATCAAACACTTGCATCATCAAGAACCATTGCAACATTGTAACATATCGTTACTCGATAAACTTCATTTACCACATAAAGCCTGAACCCCAAAAGATCATGAATACAAATTCGAAATTTGATCATTTAGGAAATATCACCATGGGTGATCAAATTACTACGAGAATTAACCTCATTATCACATTTTGACTATTTAATAACATCGACAACATACATAGTACCAAGAATCATCAAACTTTATTACTCCATCCTAAAACTTCCCAAAGGGAACACAAACCACAAGGTTGAAACAAATTTATCATAACAAGTTTATGCTAAGCAATAACAATATCACAAGGCACGCTAACAAAGACTACTTACGAAATTCATCTACTCAATTGTTGGTGTTGCTCAACACTTTCTTCAGCGCCATTAACAAATGATGATTGTACTAACCACGCGTATACATACGGTACTAATTCTATTTGCAATCACATAACCATTTATAAACATAGATTCACATTTCACCTTTGTTCGTAAATCATTTCAAAACATGATTAAAGATTCACTAACATAATTTCCTATAAACAAGGTTTCATGAGTCGATACACCACACCCATCCGGTACTTTATACAAGTTTCAACAATTTTAGCATACTAGGAAATAGATAAATCTAGCTCTTATGTAAGATCTATAGGTTCTGAATAGATATTGACATACACCATGAATCAAATACAAGGACATATCAAATTAATCAGTTTCACTTCCATGGATGGTAGTTAAGAGTAATTGATTTGCACTATGCTAATAACCCAACTTGGTAACTCATATCATAACAATTTATTCGCAATCATAAATTCTCAATTTAAGCATGACAAGACATCACAAAAGGATTCTAACACCTTACTACAGCAAAAGAGAGACTTCAAACCTCAACGCTCGAAGTAATCCAAAGAAACACATAAAGCCAAAGCTTTCCCCAAGCAACCGAACTTACAGCGGAAAACTCTTCACTAATCAAGTTATCAAATGAGTAAATGAGTCATTCTTTTCAATGAGAAAGAAGGAGCAACCAAGAAAACATCAATCTTGCCAATTGACAACGATCATAAGTAGTAAAAGCAACTCAACAAATAAAAGCAATAATTGTTTCAGAGAACCAAGAGGGATCTATGGAAACCATAACTATCATGGACCACAAACCCGGAGAAATTCATCAAGCACCACAGACAAGAATTGCGAATTCGAAATGAAAGAAGAGAACAACTTTCTAAAGTAACTCATACTTAGTACCAAACGATGATACTGGGGTAACTACTCCTCTAACCACGCATCGCGAATGCTGGTGTAACACGTGAATCCCGAGTAACAACCACGACCTCCACTTCTTATCATCCGTTAACAACACGCTTCACCAAAATACTCAATTATGAATATGCAGGATCATCTCACGACAATCAAAGTATTAGTTCATAGATAATGAATATCATAGTAGATCATAGATTAACAATAAGAAAGATAATACAAAAGCAACTCAACAATTGCTCAACGAATGAAACATAACAATAGAAATGCGAAGCAATAGATTCCCAACCCCACCTCATCAGTACAAGTGTGTCATTTTAATGTTCTTCTATTAACCACGGACCTAAAGCCCGCTCGATACCAATGTAACACCACGGCTATCCGGAAGCCAAGATGTCACCTAAAACATCTAACATACATCCATAATGCGGAAGAACTTGAAACAAGTATATCAACTAAAGACAACATTAAGATAAGCAGGACATGGTGAAGGTATCCTTCCTTCACCTTCTAAGTTATTTAATCACGAACATCAATAAAGAAGGTTCACACGCAGTAATAAATCAACATCCGTGGAGAAGGTATCCTTCCTTCTCCAATTATAATTTAATTGTTACAGTTCATCGTTAACGAATGAAATATGGAACTAAAATTTAGACTTGAACATGAATTTGATGTTGTGAACAAGTAGTGCGTGTCTACTCCTCCCAAGAGCCAACATCGGGGTTACCTAAAATAAACAAACAACGCAAGAGTGAGTCCATGACTCACAAATACGATTATCAATAAGATAATCATTCAATATGAATAAGACAAACTCATCATCGAGTTCGATCACATCACAACCGATTACAAATGAAAACATGATATGAATGCTCAAAATCAAAGGAATGGACTGCACACATGCATATACGGTATAGCCGGTGAAACACCCGTCGGTGTTCACTCAAGCCCGCATCTTAACAAAAATGCGGGATCCACTTCCGTATGAAGAACGTTTCATACGGTGTCCAACATTGCCCATCTTGGAGTTAATGGGTCTTACATGCCCATTCGGAATTAATGGGTCTTTCAAATCCACTCCGTGGACGGACATGACAATGTCCAACACGCCCACATTGGAATGGTGGGACTTGCAATCCACTTTCGTGGATGAAACATGCATAATGAATGCATAGAATGAAATACGAATATTGAAAGACATGATAACAAAACATGGATTCAACACATATGAAAGAACATAGACAATCCATCTTCTCGTATCATACCAAATCACAAGCATGACCATATAAACATTCATCAATCACAATCATTAAGGGTGGCAATGTACTTGCCTTCCACGATGCGACGTTAGTCGGCAAAGGTGATACTCTAAACCCGAGGCTTCACCTCCTAAACAAGTAAAATAATTTCAATAAGGACATAATATACCCAACACTACTAATCGATGCTAAACATGCTTCCTGATGACTCTAGTCATTAATACAAAACTTAAAATGAAATCAACAATTTCTGACATAACTTAATTCTGGACAGCAGCACGGTAATTGACATATCTATTGGTCTGAAACTCGGAATGAGGTGAGACCAATTTCCATGGATTCTTAACTGACATATCTACAATACTCTGGTTGGGCAAAAGTTCAGATTTTGCCTCTAATAAAATTTGGCCCACGGCTCAAATCTGTTGACTGAATTAATAGACAGAAATATCGGCTAAATTTAAATATCCATAACTTTTGTTGTACAACTCCAAATTGGACGTTCTTTAACAATCTGAAAAGGTTAAGAAATTATCTACAATAACCTAGTTGGCGCGACATTCATATATTGTCTTTAACAAAAAGTGGCACACGGGTCAAAATTAAAGATAGAAACTGACATACAAATTGGACAGACTGACATACAATCTGGACAGTCACAAAGAAAAGTGCATAACTTTTGATCTATAACTCCAAATGAAGTGTTCTTTATCAATCCGGAAAGCTAGTGATATCACCCTCAAAATTTGTTATGGGCAAGACCTCTGAATCACCCTCTAACTAGGCCATAAATCAACCTATACAGAGACTGCTAATTCTCGTCAGGATTCTGGACAGCAGATAGTAAATCTATCATAACTTTTGACTCGAAAGTCGGAATTCAGTGTTCTTGGCGGCCACCGAAAGCTAAGATCAATATCTACAAAACTCTAGGAGATGGACAACCCAAATTCGGCTTCTAAGATCACGAAAGAGGCCACGCAACATTCAGGACAGAACTGAAATTCTAACGGCAGCAATTCAATCCAATCAAACTAATCGAATTCGCATCTGAAACAACCTAAACAGCGAGGGAAATCGATCATTACCCTTGTAGAACCATCGGAGATCGCTGATCAAATCCCACAAAGAAATTCTCCTTCAATCCTCTCTTCCTTCCTCTTCTTCTTCTTCCCACGGTCGGCCACAAGCAGCAGGAAAGATGGCGCCGGGGAGAGGAGGAGCAGCAAGCGGCGAGGCACTGTAGCACGCCGCTACTGTAGCACGGGGCTACTGTAGCATGGCGGCTACTGTAGCAAATGGGGCTAGGGTTTGGTCCCCTCCTCCCCTTGCCTTCTATGGGCTGCCGCCCACTCATGGGCCTTGGGCCACTATGGTGGCTCCTCTCTTCTCGAATATGGGTTGGCGGCCCATACTTCTCCTAAAATTCTGAATTTTAACTTATTTCCTCTCTAATCTTACAGCATTCGATATCGAATAATCGGGTATTACATTACTCATGTTCCTTGTTTAGCCTTACATTTATATTATGTTGTGATATACTAAAAGCCTTACTAAGTACACAATGTACTCAATCTTGCTTAAATTGTTGCTCAGAGAATGAGGAAGAACTAATTCCTAACGACGCTTACTTTGCACTCGGTACCGGATGGTATGACGACGGGTCTTTTTAGGGCTTAGTCCTTGTCGGTTACCTGTGGGATGCATGAGGCATACCACTTGACCCTTTTGGTTTATTTACTATGCTTTCCACTGCTCTCTTTTGATACTCAAGTTTTATTTCGTCATTCGCCCTTGTAATGTAAACTTGCTTTGTAATGTGAGGTTAAGACCTTTTGATTCATGTGGTATGTATGAAATGTGATTATAAATGTTGTGGATGTGTGTACTAGCCACTGATCATGGGACAAGTATGGTACACACACACACACGAGGATTTTGGGTATTCACAGCCCGGGTCCGACAGCATTTCCAAAATTTTACTAAGCAATTTTCTAGCCCTCGGATTGCCTACATGTCGAACCCTGGGCTTTGAATACCCGAAGCCCTCGTGTGTGTATTGTACTAGTCTCATGATCGGTGGCTAGTACACTCATTTCCAACATTGGTAATCACATCTATATATTCACATGTACAAACTAAAGTAAAAATGGTATATACTTAAGCGATTACAATATTTACATCAAAAAGGCCGACCGGCCAAATAGAAGCTTAAGTATCAAGAGTAGAAAAGTAACAACATAAACAAAATGTAATAAGAGTTCAATATTTCCAGCGGCATTCCCATCAAACCGTCAGGCAACTGACTAGAGACTAGCCCTAGAAAGACCCATCACCGAACCCACTAGTTCCGGGTGTGAAGTAGACGTCATCTGGCATAGAATCGTTCTCATACTCTGAACAATAATTAAAGCAAGATTGATTACATTGCGTACTCAGAAAAACTTGTAGTGTATCACAACATTTATATAAGTGCATGGCTAACAAAGGATGAGGATCTATGCTACATGTTGTTTTCAGAATAAACAAATTTTATTTGCAGTATCAATACGTAGTATTTTGTAACAGAAATTTTAAAGAGCAGTTAAATAGACAAACGACAACAAGAAGTACTTGAACAAATAACAACTTGCAACCCTCCTCGGTTGCAAGCAACATTTTATTTTCAGCCATAGACATGGCACTCAACTCAAGTATAAACAACAAACCCTTTTTCCTCATTATCCAATGAAATGGTTTTTATGAAAACCAAGACTAAACCCGACAATACTACAGTTAGCACGCTCATCACTGTGAGCATGGCTTTTTACATAGATTTACACTATGCAGAGGGGTATAACTCTACCTAGAGCACACAAATTCTCTAGTTTATTTGGCATCCGTCGATACCACCACTCAATACCTTTGGTAAGCAGTTTAGAGCCTGCATCGAAGCCTTTACATCACTTAGTCCTAACCTTGCACTTAGCCTGGTGAATGAACATCCTCACTTTACCTGGGTACACCCTCGTCTCAGTGAGGCATTCGTCGTTGTGTCGGCAATCACACATGCTCGCACTACTACTACCTACCAATCATAGAAGGTTAGTTTTCGATGACTTAATTAGCTAAGGCCGTCTTATACCAGCACATGTGGTTGTACGCTACTCTTAGGTTGGATATACCGTGTTCGTTCCTTAATTAACCTAGAGAGAATCTACCTATCTACTTGTGAGATACACCTCTCACACCCAAAAACTAGGTTTATAACTTTTATTTTAATACAAAATAACAGAGGTACACCCTCTGGACTTTCTTTCAAAACTCCCAAAATCATATTTATCACGCGCCCTTATAACATTTTATGATCGGCTATGGCCTGACTAAGCAATCGTGTGATATTCACATTAGAAAACCCAAGTTGACATCATTCATTGTCTAACCATAATCCTAGAGGATGGGATTTACAACTACCGTTATCCCAAACATAGCAATTTCATATCAAAAATACACGCATGCATAATAGATTTTGCAAAAAAGTACATTAATTGAAATAGTAGGATCAATATGGTCAAAGGGCTTGCTTGCCTTACTCTGGTTGCTCTGAATATGTGAGTGAAGGATCCTCGTGAAATTCGTTTGAATAATCAACGTCTATTCAAAAAGTGTCGAAAGTAAATTAAATATAGCAAAATAATTTCAATAGCAATGAAATCCAAATCTCTTTGCATATTTAGGTAGAGGATGATTTTATATGAATTTAGAAAAAGAATCATCTCGTTTGGAGCTTTGATGCAAAAGTTATTATGGTTTCAATTTGGTTCGGTTTAAAAATTGCAAGAAAAAGAAAAGGTGACGTCGAAAGCGTATTTTTTTTTAAGTTTATGCTTTCCAGCAGTGAAATCATATTCTTCTCTACGTTCTAGTGAGGTTTACACTTTCTAACAGAGAAAATATATTTTCCTCAGAACTAATGATGACTTTCTCATTTTTTGGATTTTTATTAACTTACATGTGGGGTCTACTTCTTAGTGACTTATTTATTAAACATGTTTAAAATTAGAGTTTTAATTACTTTTGTAGCCGGTCCCACCTATCATTGACTGGGTACACTTAACTACTCTCATTAAGTGGTAATCCATGTTTAACCCCATGGGTTCCACTGGCAGAGAGAGTGAACAGAACAGTGAGCGTGCGTGCCACTGAGAGGGAGAAGAGCTCGTCGGCAGTGAGGCACGCGAGGAAAAGCGTAGGGAAGCCTAGAAAGAGGGTGTCGATGTGATGCCAAGGGAGGTGAAAATGGCCGAAGAGGTGTGTTGGTGTTTTAGAACCGATCTTACGTAAAGATTGTTTGATTCGGGGGGTCCCCACAATTGATCACGCAGACGGAAAAGACACGGGGATTTTTATATAGGTTCAGGCCTTCTCTAAAGAGAATAACAGCCATACTCCTGTGCGTATTGTATTGGGTATCCTGGTTACAATCAGTGGAAAGGCTTATGCCAATACCGCTACCGATTGCCTCTCTCCAAGATCCTCCTCCCCCATGTCTCTCTAAAAGAAGCCTTTTTATAGTACGTGGAGAGGTGGTCATTCTAGGTTAGGAGGCGCCTCATTATTCCGTAATAATGGGAGTAATCACCGGAGTAGTAACCTCCCCACGTTGCCTGACGGTTATCAATCAGAGATAATGGTGTTATCTGCGGTTATTCCAGAGAATAACTTCTTATATTGACTGCTCAAATCTCACAATTAATAGGGTCTATAAGCGAGTGGACCCAGTTATCTGTGGAGAAGTCGTGGCGGGATTGGTCGTAGAAGGTCTTGCGACCAGGGGGTAATCGTAGAAAAACTTACGACTGCGTACTGGTCGTAGAAAGACTTACGACCAGAGGTAATCATAGGAGAACTTACGATGACGTAGTAGTCGTAGAAGGGCTTACGACTAGGGGGGTGGTCGTAGAAGAACTTATGACCACCCCATTGACTTCTCCCTTACTAATGTAAGGGGTATACTCAATGGTTGTGTGACGTCATATTTTCCCATAATACCTAATTACAGATAAATAGTAAAATAAGGATTATTAGATCCTCGTCATCTAGCCTCCAGCTTCAAGTGAAAATAGCTTACTTGGGAAAGGAGTCATAGATGTTCCTATGACCACTCGGTGGCTGTAGGATAAAGGTTGAAGAAAAAACTCTTCAACCCGTGTTTCATTTGACCAGAAATATACTTGGTCAAAGAAGTTTGTTGAGAATCTCACGACTACGAGGTAGTCGTAGAAAATCTTACGACTATGGAGTAATCGTGGTACCATGATCGAAAGTAAAACTTTTCCGAGTGGTACTTCTTTTGACCAGAAATATACTTGGCTAAGAAGGTAATTTCGCTTGATGTGTGAAAAGAACCGCGGTTTCTCGAACAGGTAGATTTAATAGGATCTGTCCGTTTAGAGCAATTCCTAAAGCGGTGGGAACCATTGAGTTTCCACGGCATTTCATTTCAAGCGCGCGGTTACAAAACTATCCGCAGGGGTGATTTTATGGATCTTACCTTTCCCCAATTCACCCTAACTGTTCATCGGGTTCTAGTCTCCTCCGCCGCCAGCAAAAACTGTGTGTTTTCTTGAAGCTTTTCCAAATCCAAATCTCTTTTTCGGGAAAAAATGGCCAAGATCGTCTCTGAGTGGGCCGAATCAGAGATAGACACGGCAAAGATGAACGCTTTGGTTGCTGCCGAGAAGATTCCCGAGAAGGTACTCGTGAAGTGGATTTCGGCGGTTGGACAACACTGGTCGTCGGGGGAGGATGGGCAAATCCCTGTCTTCCAGGTGTACTGTGAGTGTGACCTCTGATTGCCTGCTCACCCTTTCCTCACACTCGTGCTCGAACACTTCGGGGTGGAATTAGTGAACCTTGGTCCTAATTCCATTACAATGTTAAGCGTGTTCGTGTATTTGTGTGAGGCATACCTGGAGATTCTGACGGACCTCGAGCTTTTCTAGTATTATTATGGGATGGCTCGGCAAGTCGGAATTGCCAGGAGTTGTGGTCTGAAGCTCCACGACGGGAAGTCGAAGGAGCACATTGAGATGTTCACCCGGTCCTCATGACCAGGGTGGAAAAAGAAGTGGTTCTACTGGGAAGTCACCGAGGAAGACAGCCTCTCGTTTATTGGGAATGCTGTTGAGAGGATTTCTTCATAGGATTCGACTGCCAGGAATCTTGACCGGATCACCCCCTATATTCGAGCTATCAAAGACTTGAAGGCAGGGGGACTTACCGGATGGCACGTGGTGAAGGACTTCATCACGTGCCACATTAGTCCCCTGAAGAAATGAGTTCCTCCCATGTGGAGGTACTCAGGGAAAGAAGACCCGACTAGGAACTACAAGGAGGGTAAGTGAAATTCTCACTTTTGACCCTGGTTTTGGTTAGTCCAGATCTGGTCTGTTGACCATGATATCTGTTTGCACAACTCATTCACACACGCAAATTGACGCCCGTGTCAAGCTCATCTATGAGAAAACTCCATCAAATGTGGCTGCTCCTCAAATTCTTGCGGTTTTGACCGCAGAGGAAAAGGTGGAGCGCCTAAAGGTAATCGAAAACCGACTTCATCTTTAGGCCCTTATAGTTGTAAAAAGATTTACGACTAGAGGATTCGTCGTAGAATAAACTTACGACTATAGGCTGGTCGTAGAAGAACTTACGACCAGCGAGTGATCGTAGAAAAACTTACGACCACTTCAGTAAAGTTCTCTTTTTCTAATCTTAACAGAAAGTAGGCATGAAAAACCGCCATGATGAGCTGGAGGACACGTTAGTGGTCGTTGGGGCAACGGTGCAAGCGGAGAAAGCAAAAGCTCCTCCAACCAAAAGGCGCCGACTTGTAAAAGTTAGCGATAAGGGTGGTGCGAGTTTGAGTCCCACTGGCCCCTTTGCACAATTTGCTGCAGATATGGCAGCTGTAGAGAAGGAAAGGACAGACGAGGCTGCCATAGCCCTTAAGCGCAAAACCCCCAAGGTCAAGGTACCCTTCTATTATGACGACAAGACTTTCGCAGTTTCTACTTCTCGTGGCTTTGTAAAGCAGCTAGAAAAGGAGAAAAGGAAAAGCTTCGTGTCTTTTGTGAAGGAAACTACTGCTCTAGTAGAACCTGAGGTCGAGAGGAGCAGTACTCTTGAGGTGGTCGAGAGAGACCTCGGCCACTCAGGGAGTTAGGAAGGTCATGAAGTGGTGACTCCTATTCCCCTAATTGAATCTCGATAAAAAGTAGTCGAGAAGAAGTCGAAGAAATCTTCCGTTGGGAAGGTTGCTTCCAAGTTCCTGGTTAGGTCCAGGACGCAGAGGTATGTAAAAAACAAAAGTGTAAGAACAGCGTTTACCCTTTGTTTCTCACGAGTTATCTTGCTCTCTGTTTTGTGATCTCAACCCAACTCCTTCAGCCCCCATGGATGCTTCTACTGAGAAGCCCGCTGCTACTTCTTCAGCAAATGAAGGAGCGACAGCGGTAGTGGTTGAGGCACCAGTCGCCATTCCCATGGTGGAAGGAGCTGTCACTGCTGAAGTTGCTATGACTACTGATGTAGTCGTAGGGATGGAGGCCATGAAGGAGACGCCAGGAGAAGGTGGTGGTGAGAGCTCCGACCACCGTGCCGGTAAGGAGGTTGTCGAGAACGTTCCTTCCGGTCCTCAAGGCGGTGCTACCATCACAGAGTGAGAGGAAAAGGAGTACTTTAACTTCTGCTCTGATTTCTTTGGCCCTGCTTCCATCGTAGGATCTTCTACCTACAGATCTCGTGACCGAGTCCCTCACTCCAGTAACATTCCCAATTGTGGGGAAGTTTTCGATGACGAACGTCTCGAAAGGGTTTGGTGGAGACGTGTCGAGGAGATGGATGGGCTAAAAGATCCAGCGAGGGTAGTCTCCATGTTCGCTCGTACGAGCATAATGTAAGTACCTGATGATACCTATAAGTATGATTTTATCCTCCCTTCTCATTGCTTTTCCTTCTTGCAGAAAGCTTTGGATCAAATTGCCATGGTTTGTGAGTATAACCGGCAACTTGTTAAGCTACAACAAGAAAAGCGATTTCACTGATAGCGAGGTAGTGAGTAACTGATGCTCGTAATCATTTTATATTTCAACTACTCGTAAGGTACTCGTGGAGATTGTCGTAGAGAACCTTACGACTTGGTACTGGTCATAGAAAAACTTACGACCAGAAGTGATCGTAGAAGAACTTACGATCATGTGATAGTCGCAGAAACACTTACGACTGCTTGCCTCCCTGTCTTTCTCAGGTTTAAGAGCGACGAAAAGACCCTAGCTGATTCGCTCGACTTCGAAAAAGCCGAGACGAAAAAGTTAAGGGATGAAGTAACCAACCTTCTGAAGAAGCTTTAGGAGACCAACTCTTCGACCCAACAGTTGTAGCAAGAAATAAACAGTACGTCCTAGAAGTTACGACTGCTTATAGTTTTGATCTTTACCTTCCTAACTTCTCGTGTTTTTTTAGAAAAAGAAGTCGAAACAAGGGCCCTTCAAGCCGAAGTGGGGACTCTCCAGACCGAGGTCAAAGAAAAGTCAATTATCAGGTAAATAATCTTTTACCTGCTATTAAATTGTTTTTCCTTCTCGTAGAATCATTTTATCTAACTAACCTCACTCTTTTTAGAGTGATTAATAAATAAAACAACTCCATGAGGTTTTGACTTGCACCTAGGAGGAGATAAAGTCAATGAAGGTTAATCTTCAAGACGACATCTCACTCTTGAACAATGTACTCGGTGGGCTATGTGATGAAAAGGTCACCCCTTATGAAGACACGATAGTCGCCCACACGAGTGCCATTGGGGAGCAAGTCGGTACTTTGCAAGAGTTGGTGACTACTCTGAAGACCATCCAGACCGACTCGATAAAGGAAGCGGTCAAAGGGGCTGTGAGCTACGCCTTAGCAAAACTTAAGGCCCGCGACCCCAACCTTAACACTCAATCAATTGAAGCCGACTTCAACTGTACTAAAGCTGAAGCGGAGCGGTTGATCGAGGACATGCAGTCAGTAGGCGAGAAGGTCGCGGAGGAGATGCAGATAGGATCTCCTTCATCAGAGTAGTCTGTAATAGGAACTTGTAAAGACAAGCCTTTTGTTGATGTATAAATATATGATCTTTCTTTTTTCTTGCAAATCATCTCGTAGAGTAGTTAGTAACTCATAAGATAATAAATGGAAAAGATAATTAGACCATATATCTGTAATCCTTCCTTCCTTCTTCCTTTCTCCTGCAAATCATCTTGTAGAGTAGTTAGTAACTCGTAAGATAATGAACGGAAAGAGAAACCAAGACTAAGAAGTGAAGTCATGTTTATAACTTTATCCTAGCCCCCGACTATTTGCTTAGTTTATTTGAATAAACTAAGGAAATAGTGAAAAAAGGGTTTCTGAAAACAGAGAGGTTTGTACGACTCATAGTTTTCGATATCGATTATCTTGCACTGGTCGAAAGAGTAGAAACAAATCGATGCTAGGAAGTTCCTTCTAGTGGGCAAGACCACGTGCAGAAAGGAAAGGCTTCGACTAGGTGATGTTACCATCTCTGATCAGATTAATCAAATTAAGAATGGCAACTTGAGTGAAGCAAACATCTAGAGGACCTTAAAAATTCGTTTGACATTTCTCAGTGTACTCGATAAGTTTGTCCTGGTAGCAAAAGTAGGAAACGGGACGACGCTAGGAAGTTCCTTCTAGTGGCCAGGACCACGTGCAGAGAGGAGAAGCTTCGACTAGGTGTGTTTCTTCCTCCGACCAGTGAAAACCGACCAAGTTTACCAAAAGTAGTCGAACAAATCTCAAAAGTGCACTCTTCTTAGAGTATTTTTCAAAATGAAAGGAATAAACTAAGGTGATAAGAGTCTGCTTAAAAACTTTTCGACCATGTTTCTGAGCTCAAAACCTTTGTATTGGCAGCAAAAGTTAGGAACAAGATGATACTAGGATGCTCCTTCTAACGGGCAGGACCACATGCAGAGAGGAGAGACTTCAACTAGTTGTTGTGTCCTTTCTTCGACCAGTGTAAAGAAAAATTGAGCGTATAAAATATGGTCAAAAAATTAGAAAATCACTTCTCAAATAAAGACAGTAAAGATAGAAAGAACCTGATACTTTATTGTCGTGGAGGTTCGTTACACATAAATTTTGCATAACTGGTCAATGTTCCAAGAGTTTGAGAGAACTCGGCCATCGTCCATTGCTAGTCGTACCGAGCCTGGATGCATAACTTCGACCATAGTGTAAGGACCTTCCCACTTAGGGGCAAGTTTCTTCTGATTAGACTGGGATTGTATAAGCCTCAATACCAAGTCACCTACACCGAGGCTGCGAGGTGGGACCTTACGATCATAGTTGGTAGACTGCTGAATGGATTAAGGCCTGGTCCTCTTCCATTCGAGCAGGTTGATGTCGTCCGCTCGAAGTTGTTCTTGAACAGAATCGTTAAAATTTTCGACTCATGCCGACCTGATCTTTAATTCTGGCGAAAGCATGGCTTAGGCACCAAAAACTAGAAAGAAAGGTGTTTCACCTATAGCCCGACTGGCAGTCGTACGAATTGCCCATAATATTGAGGGTAATTCTTGTACCCAAGCCCCCGAGCGCTTGACAAGCTGGTCGAAGACTCGAGTTTTAATTTCCTACATGATTTGGCCATTCGCTCTTTCGACCGTCCCATTGCTTTGGGGGTGGGCGACGGAAGCGTAACACAATTTGGTGCCCAACTTGTCGTAAAATTCCTAAAATTTTGCACTAAAAAATTGCTTACCATTATCTGTGATTATTCGACTAGGTACCCCAAATCGAGTTATCACGCATCTCATCATGAACCTTTTTGCTGCTTCCGTTGTTATCCCAGTCACAGGTTCAGCTTCTATCCATTTTGTGAACATATCAATAGCCACAAAAAGGAATTCGAATCCACCTGAAGCTCTAGGTAACGGTCCTAGGATATCGAGACCCCAAATCGCAAAAGGCCAAGATAGAGGGATTGTTTGTAATGCCTAAGCTGGTTGGTGTATTTGCCTGCTATAAAACTGGCATTGTACACATTTTTTAACCAGCTCCTTGGTATCGTAGAGGGCTGTTGGCCAATAAAAACCTTGTCGAAAGGCCATAACGACCAGTGTTCTGTAGGAAGCATGAGTCCCACAGATGCCTCTGTGTATGTCATCAAGGAGTTTTAATCCTTCGCTCTGTGGAATGCATCGCATGAGCACCCCTTGAGTGCCTCTTTTATAGAGGACACCTTCAACCAAAGTATACATTTTGACTTTTTGGGATAATCGATCTGCCTCGAGATCGTCGTCAGGTACAGAACCCATCTGAAGATACTCGTAGACGGGGCTTCTGGCCCATTTCAATTCAGCCCATAGGTGGAAGGGGGGTAGCCAGCCATAAAAGGGGGGAAAACCCTAGGTGCCCCTCTTCCCCTCCCTTGGCCGCACTGTAGCACCAGCGTGGTACTATAGCGTCGTGGTACTGTAGCAACCGGTAGAAGAAAGAAGATGGAGGAGGAAGAAGGAGGATCGACCGGGAGATTGATCGACCAAGAAGAAGAAGAAGAAGAAGAAAGGGGAAGGGAGAGATCGTGGCCTGGGGTGAGTGTTCATCACGTTCGGTGGTTGTGAGGACTCGGATTTATTCGCTTGTAATGCTTAACCTTCCACTTGGCCCTAGCATTATAAATCAAATAATCCAAGCCTCGAGATACATGTACTTCCCAAGATGCAGTACACATACCCCTTTACAAAATTATGCATCAATTCCATACAATCACATCGAACCGAAGCACAACACAAACCAGAAGACATACATAATATAGAGTTATTACAAAAGAGGGGCCGACCAACCAAATGATATACAAATAACTAAGTAAACAGAGAAGCAAAAGTGCCATAAGATAGCAATAAACAAAAGCCAATTAGTGTGCCTTTACCCACAAGGCAACCAACCGGACCGCCAAGCTAGTCGTTGAATCCACAGCACATCTCATAAAAGTGAGGCCTTGGGGCTCACCTTCTTCCTCTGCATATGCTACATGCAAGCTTTAACAATGGAGAGTGGTTGTAGGTTAATTTCAGCATAAAGCAACTTTTATTTGCAATAATGTCTTACATTTAAAAGCAAGTTTACAATCTATTTTTATGCTTAAATAATAGCAAGTAACAACATATTAACAATAGATAGATGACAACAACATCCTGGAAGTGACTAACCCAATAGTCACCACAACAATAGCATGAATTACCCATTCATACCACCCATATCCAGTTTTTAAGTTTTAAAAGGTTATAGTCTAGTTCTTGCACGACCTTACCAAGCAATGTCCATAACCTAGACGCAGGCTATTCGAATAGTTTTAACCTGCAGGTGTACCAATGTACCCACACGCGGACCACCTTTTGCCACATGATGAAGTACACTACCTTAGGTATGCCAGCACAGCTAAGTCCTACGAGATATTTCCAATGAATGATGCTAATTAAGAGTCGTGACAACCCAAAGGGTAGGGTGCACCGGCCCAGCCGAAGCAACTGCAGGTGCTCTTCCCCTTATAAAAACAGTTTTAACCACCTACGACCCCGAATTAACACCTCGCAAAGTACTTAGTCAAGAGAGGTCTCATATTCCCCTCGTTTGGTTAGCACGCAATAAGCGCTTGGCATAGTGACACAAGTAACTCGGTCCTTGGGGACTTAGGCACCATTCTAATCATACCCAACGGAACACACCAACATCCATTGTGCCCAAGTCATGAAGCAATTTTTATTTTCAGTTTTTGACTTACGAATTAACAAAACACAAGTGCTGGACATAATGGAGATATAATTACATTTGTGTGATCAAAATGATCGACTAAGTCGATGATCGCACAATACTACCGATAGCTAAGTATGTCTAAGCAGTTTAACTCGTATCTACTAAGTGACAAGATATCATCCAACGAACTCTAATGACAGCAAATAACCTAGGCTCAGGTAGTAGAGGAATGTCATTTACCTACAGATTATGCAACTAAAGGATCCACTAATCAAACCATAATTTAACAACAAAATAGCAATGCATACATACAAGTTGTAAACAATATATTAGACTTGAAAATAATGGGATTAATATGATCAAACTACTTGCCTTGCTGGATTTGCTCAGTTTGCTGCAGAGGCGCACTCTTGTTATCAACGCACTCGTCGGCACCTAACGAAAAAGCGAAAAGAACCGATAAGAACGAGGAAACACCGAAGAACTCAACAGCCAACTTTCTCTGAAAACTGTAAAATTTTACAGCATCAAGAGCATGATTTTTAAGAAATTTAGCAACAAGAACCAATTGATTTGTATTCTCAATGCAAAATTATGATCAAAATAATTCTACTTAGCTTGAAAAATGCAATCTGTTACAGTTCATTGTAATTAAATTGTTTGGCATAAATTTCTAGAAAGGTGGTGTAGCTGAAATTTTTATGGTAAATCAAGCACCTCATAAGATGAACAACCCAATTGGATTCATCTCATTTGGAGCTAGGATGCATCTTTTAAGAATTTCCAAAGACATGAAAAAGAGCACAAGTTAATTGTATTTGCAATTCTATTAACAAAACTGTAACATGCCTAAAACCAATTTTAACAGAAAGTTCATTATTATAGGAAGCCAACAAAATTGGATTCACTCAAAAAGGATCTACAGGGAAATAATTATGCAATTTACAAATTAAATGCAATTTCTAGAACAACATTTAAAACCTATTTCAAAACCAACTTACTAATCCATTTTCTGGATCCGAACCAAGCTTATATCCATTTTTAGATTAAATTTCAGTTCAAACTAGAGCTAACAAAATTTGAATCAACTCAAATGGATTTAAAATGAATTAGTTATGCAATTTTGAAGTTTATTACCTTTTTAAGTTTACAAATAAATCTCTCGGGAAATCCTAAATCCATATTGACGTGAAGGCACCTGGGCCGTTGATCTTGCATCGGACGACCCAAGCCAACTGGACAACGCGCTCGCGCGCCCGTGCGGAATCCAACGAATGCGGACCGTTGATCTTGGATCCAACGGTCCAAATTGAATCGCGCGCGCGCGTTTGAACGCACGCGCGCGAGAGGGGGTAGCGGTTGTGGACCGACGATTGCGAGATGGACGGCTCACAATCAATGCGACACGCTGCACACGCACAACTACGCGTGAATCCCGCGCCGATCGTAAAATTGATGATCCGCGATCGAAGAAGCGAAACGCTCTCGCAATCTGAGTCGTAGATCAAATGATGGACGACTCACGATGGGCCACGTCGCACACGCACACACACTGTGCTGGCGCATCCGACAACGCATCCCGACGGCTTCCACGGCTAATTGCCAACGACCTGGGGCATGGCGGCGTGCACTAAGGCCAGCACTCACACCGTCGGAGAGGGGCGGCGCGACAAACATGGCTTCGATGACAACAGCAAAGGAGCTCCGCAACGGTTCATTCAAGCGGTGTCCGAGCATCTATGGACTACCAGGGAACTACCTGAAGGACGCGGAGGAGTAGTGAAGGTCTGAGCTGCTCCGGCGACGTTGAAGCTGGCCAGCGCAGAAGAGGACGACGCGGAGAAGACGGCCTGTGCAAAATGAGAAGGACCGCATCATCGGGATAGCTCCAATGCACCTCCAGGATGGTCCCAGAGCAAGCAATCAGAGAATGGAGCACTCACCGGCGATGGAGACAAAAAGGGGCAATTTCGGCCGCAAGCTCCAAACCTCGAATTCAAGCCGCTCCTGTAGAAGCAATCCGAAATGAAGTTAGGGGAAATGATCACCTAGATGAGAGACTCAAGCTGTTGCAAATAGAGAGGGAGAAAAGCCACTGGGGCTCTGCCTTCACCGACGAGCTCGAAGCTCAACAATGGCAGCCGAGGGGCTTCAGGTGTTTCGAGCTCCACAAGCACGGTGGGTGCAAGCTAGAGCTGCGGGGAGTGTAAAGGAAGGCAAGGGGGAGCTTGCGGGTTACTTATAGCTGAGGGAGTGAGGGTTGGAGCAACAGCATTCTTCACAGGTGGTCAAGCTCGCTGCTATGGCCGAGGGGATGGGAGCAGGTAGAAGGGTAGAGGAAGGCGACTTCGGGGGCGATAGCACGACGCGCATTAAATGCTTGCAGAAGGACCCATTGGCCTACACGGAGGGGACGCAACGCTGCCCACACCTCTACGCACACCATGGCGTAGCGTCACGTGAGCGCGAGGAAGGGGATGACCCGCCCACCGTCTGATTTGCATCCAACGGCTCGCGCACGATCGAATCGGCACCGCTCTGCGCAAACGTCGACCGCTCGATGGAGATACAACGGCTGACGAGCGGTGCGGCAACTCGATTGAGCCTGGGTGCAGCTAGTTGACTCGACTGGGTCAGTTGGCTCGAGCCTGAGTCCAGCCCGCGCCCAAGGAACAGTGCAAGCCAGGATTGGGTTTGAATTTGAAAGCTGAGACTTTGAGAATTTATTAGAGATAGCAATTCAACTCCAAAAATTTTGAAATTTTTACTGGAGGTTGCTGACTTTAGGACTAACCTTACATAAAATTTCCAGAGATTTTCATGCAATACATTTTTTCAAGAAATTCTGAAAGATTTGTTCTAAGGTTTGACCAAGCTTTTGACTGGTTTGACTTGCCTCCAAAAATTATCAAATAATTTCTAGAAATTATGAAATAATTCAGAGGTGTCACATAGCATCCCTAGAACCAAGGAAAAATATTTCCGTGGGTTTGACACAAGATTTTCACCAAGGAGGTTTTTGACTTTAGTCAATTAGGATTTTGATTTTTGATTTCCATAATTCCTTTACAAGAATTATAGAATTGTTCAAAACTTCAATATGCAAGAAAAGTTTTAATTTCTACTCATTTTCTTCAATTTGAAACACAGACCCAGATTTGGGATGTTACAGCGGTGGTTCGTCAAGGGTAAGACCCCCCTCCCCTTCCGATTTGGCTCACTCGGTAAAGAAAGATGGGTAGTCCGCACGCAAGCGATCTTCCCTTTCCCAAGTAGCCTCATCCTCGAAATGGTTTGACCACTGAACTTTAAACAATTTGATGGTGCGATTCCTTGTTCTTCGTTCAGCCTCTTCAAGGAAGCGAACAGGGTGCTCACGAAAGGTCAAATCTTCTTGCACATCAAGTGTTTTCAACGGAGCTTCCTCAGTTGGAACACGGAGGCACTTCTTTAGCTGGGACACATGGAACACATCATGTACGCCTTCAAGTGCAGCAGACAACTCCAACTTACGGGCAACAGCTCCCTTCTTCTCAATAATACGGTAGGGACTGACATATCGAGGAGCTAACTTGCCATTGACGCCGAAACGTTGATGGCCCTTCAAAGGAGAGACTTTGAGATAAACAAAGTCATTAGGCTCAAAACTCAACTCACGACGACAATGATCCGCATAGCTCTTTTGCCTGGATTGAGCTATGCGTAAACGATCACGAATAAACTGGACTTGACTCTCGGGCTCATTGATCGAGTCTGGGCCAAAGAAGGATCTTTCGCCGTTCTCAAACCAATTCAACAGGGTTCTACACTTCCTCCCATATAAGGCCTCGAAAGGTGCCATGCTGAGACTGGCTTGAAAGCTGTTGTTGTAAGAAAACTCGACGAATGGCAAGCATTTCTCTCAATGCTTCCCATAAGAAAGAACACACGCACGAAGCATGTGTTCCAACACTTGGTTGACCCTTTCGGTCTGACCATCAGTTTGGGGATGATAAGCTGAGCTGAAGGAAAGATGAGTTCCTATAGCCTCTTGCAAGCTATGCCAAAATCAAGAAGTGAACAACGAACCACGATCTGACACAATCGTCTTTGGCACACCATGCAAACTCACGATGCAGGCTATGTAGAGATCTGCCAGAAGACCTACCCGAAGGTCAGTCTTGATAGGAAGGAAATGAGCCACTTTAGTCAATCGATCAATGACCACCCAGATGGCATCATTCTTCTTTGGAGATGGGGGTAGACTAGTGATGAAGTCCATCCCGATCGAATCCCACTTCCACTCTGGAATTGGCAAGGGCTGAAGCAGTCCGGCTGGACGCTGATGCTCGGCCTTGACACGACGACACACGTCGCACTCGACAATGAACTTTGCGATCTCCCTCTTCATTTGGGTCCACCAAAATCTCTGCTAGAGATCTTGATACATCTTTGTGGCCCCGGGGTCAATGGATAAAGGAGAATTGTGGGCTTCACGGAGGATCAAATTCCGCAATTCCATGTCCTTTGGAACCACAAGGCGTCATCCGAACCTCACAACACCAATCTCATCTTTCGAGAAGCACTTGGCTATTCCGTTCTTGACATTTTCCTTGATGCGGTTCACTCCAAAGATCCGACTCATCGAGCGAACTTGATCCGATCCACCAAGGTTGGTTGCACAACCAAGGCAATGAGGGAACCATGCTCAACCAAACCCAAGTTGAGATGCTGAAATTCCTCCGTAGGGTGGGCGATGCTCCTTGAGCAACAAGGCATTGCAATGCGCTTTGCGACTAAGCGCACGGCAGCGACGATAAAGAGCCTTGCCCGATGGTAGTGAATACCCATGTCATAGTCCTTAATCAACTCCAACTATCTCCTTTTCCCGAGGTTCAGATCTGGTTGGGTGAACAAATACTTTAAGCTCTTGTGATCCGAATACACTTCACAACGATTACCGATAAGGTAATGTCGCCAAATCTTAAGTGCATGAATCACAACAGCTAGCTCTAAGTCATGGGTAGGATAGTTGAGTTCATGATGTCACAATTGCCTTGATGCATAGGCCACTACCTTGCCTTCTTGCATAAGAACACAACCGAGGCCTCGACGAGAAGCATCGCAAAAGATATCGAAGCTTCGATGGACATCGGGAAGAACGAGAATGGGAGCGATGGTCAAACGCTTCTTGAGTACTTGAAAACTTTCCTCGCAATCAGAGGACCACAAGAACTTCTTGTCCTTCTTGAGCAACTCCGTCATCGGCTTCGCGATCTTGGAGAAGTTCTCGATAAAGCGACGATAATATCCCGCTAAACCAAGAAAACTCTGTACTTCAGTGACCGAAGTGGGCTGGCTGACTCTAGGAAAGCACATCACTGACCTTGCTAGGATCAACGGCTACGCCTCCTACTGAAAGAACATGGCCTAGGAAAGGCACTTCTTTCAACCAGAACGCACACTTGCTGAACTTCGCGTACAGCTGGTGCTCACGCAGCTTTCCTAACACAAGCCTCAAATGCTCGGTGTGTTCTTCATCGTTCTTGGAGTAGATAAGAATATCATTGATGAAGACCACGACAAACTTATTCAAATACTCCATGAACACCGAATTCATGAGATTCATGAACAAGGCAGGAACATTGGTTGAGCCGAACGACATGACGGTATACTCGTACAAGCCATAACGAGTAGAGAAAGCCGTCTTTGGGATATCCTTAGGTCGAATCCGAACCTGATGATATCCCACTCTTAAATCAATCTTGGAGAAAACTCGAGCTCCAGTTAATTGATCGAAGTGATTGTCGATGCGGGGCAAAGGATACTTGTTCTTTACCGTTATGCTGGACAGCCCCAAGGAGATGAGCTAGGGCGGATGAAACCCTTCTCTTAAAGCTTACCCAGTTGCTTCTTCAACTCCACCAACTCGTTCGGAGCCATCCGGTAATGCCTCTTTGAAATCGGGGCTGTACCGGGAGCCAACTCAATGACAAACTCGAGGTCTCGAACAGGTGGCATCCCTAGAAGATCTTCGGGGAAGACATCAGCGAAGTCACATACCGTGGGGACTTCACTAATATCTAGAGAAGGCTCCGCTTCCAACGCGAAGAGATGCGGACCTTGTAGCGTCGGTGAAAAGCAAACCTACTCGCCGAAGGGACTCGTGAGGTATATGAGCTTTCTGGCACAATCGATTTGCCCCATATGTTGGGACAACCAATCCATGCCAAGAATTACATCTAAGCTCGTTGAACGGAGGAGGATAAGATTCGCTAAAAATCTTACTCCCTCATTCTCAATGGAAACATCCCTACACTCGGATTCAGCTCTCAACTCCGAACCGAGAGAGTGAATGAGTAGCGGGACCAACAAAGGAGCAAACAGAAGCTCACCAATGGAAGCAAAAGACTCCGAAACAAAAGAACAAGATGCTCCAAAATCAACGAGCACTGTGGCAGGATGAGAGTTAACAAGAAGCGTACATAACACGACGTCGGGTGCCTCCTGTGCCTCCTCCACGGAGATGAGGTTGACGCGGCCGCTACCCACGCCTTGGGCGGAGGGGACAATCTTCTAATCCTGGGAAGGACCACCTCCTTGCCCGGTGTAACAACCCCAAAAATTAGGGTTTGTATTTCAAATGTATAAAAGTATGAAAGTTTGAAAACTTTTGTTGTATCTTTTGGTCATGCTCTTGGTTTCCCAAAACTTGTGTGCAATTTTAAACTTTTGATGTTTTGTATTAAAACTTGTGTTGGAAATTTCAAAACTTTTAAACTTAAATTCCATTTCTATTTGAATTCCAGAAAAATGTGTGAATGAAAGTTCCTGAAAATAATTTATTAAAATACTAGATTATTTATACTAAATTGTAATTATTTTTACCAAATTTTTAGAAGTGATTTTGACTTCACCAAAATTCAAATCAAATCACTAATGCAGATTTGAAAGTAATGTAATTCTAACAAATTTTAATACATAAAATGTTTAAAATTATTTTTCCTAAGTCCCTTGTGAATCTCAGAGTGTCCACAAAAATTTTCAAGATTTTTAAAATTTTATTTCTAATTCAAACGGCTAGGTCAAACTTGTATTTGTTTCGGTCAACACTAAAACACAAATTCTAAATCCGGCTCGTGCACTGTTCCTCTGGTCCAACCGGACCCGAGCCAAACACCGACCGCACCCCTTTGCCCCCTTTCCACCTCCACGGCCGGCGGCCGCTCGCCATCGCCGCGCCGCCACCGTGCCTCTCCGGCCACCCCGCGACCACCCATGGCTTCCATGTCACCTCGACGACCCATTTTGACCATCGCCATGGTCTCCCCACAGCTCCAACCGCCGGCGATTTGCCGCTCCAAATCCAGCCCGAGCCCCCTCTGTGTTCTTCAGCTCATGTCTCCCTCTGTCTCACTGAAAAGTGGGGCCCACTCCCTTAAGCCAAAACATTTGCTGCTAATAAGTTATGTGAAGGTAATTAGGTCACTCCAAATGTATTAGCAAATTTGGAAGTTGAGTTTTGAGATGAGTTTAATCTCTGAAACTAATTTCACTGTTTTGGCAATGAACTGATATCAGAGAGGGTATTTTATGACAAGCTGTTTTGTCAGTAAGATTGAAAACATGCCCAACTCTAATAGTTAGAGTTTGTTTGAATTCATTTAGTCAGTTAGAAAATGTATGTTAGTGGACCTTACTCCTTGAATAGTTGAGACACTCAGTGGTTTTTCAGTTAGGAGAATCGGTGACTATTTCACTGAGTATTTGGCAAGCTGTGTTGTCAGTAAACTGAAAATCTTGTGTACTAGGTGTAATGCAATTGAATCCTTTGTATAGCTATTGTCAGTGAGCCCTTGGCTGTGAGCTTTCAGCTAATTAGGTGATTGGATTAGGATCTAACTGGAGCAACCTTGAGTAGGATGTTATCATCTAGAAAGTATCTGTTGGGGGCTCCCTTCCCCAGTATGTATAGCAATAGACCTAGCTGTTACCATAGATTAGCTTAGTAAGTTGTGGGCCTTTGGAAATGGTTAGTGAGGTCAGATAGTTGTGTGTACCTCAACCTGCAGTAGCCCCCTCTCTGTGTTGGATCTCAGTGTATGGTCTTATGGCAGTAGACTAATTTTTGCTAAGTCTAGTAGTTAGTATTACTTGTGTTCTTTTAGCCCTTGAGCACTTAACCAACAAAGAGCAATAGGTCTTTATGATATATAGTACCTAGTGTTAAAGCATTAAGATTAGCAACCTTTGGTATGGTCTTTAGCTTAAAGTCTTAAGATTATGCTTCCATTTGAAAATCTAGGATAGATTGTTTACATCATGAAATTGGTTAAACTTCACAATTACAAAACTAATTTAAATAAACTCCTAACCAACTAATTTGTTGTTCCTAATTTCATAATCTATCTTCGGTGTTATTGTTTTTGGATTCTTTTGGCATTCTGGTGTTTATTTGCTGTTTTTCGCTTTGGTAGTTTTTATCGTTAGATGACGTTGAGTTCGAGAGTGATCCTCTGCAGCAAGTCGAATATCTCTAGCAAGGCAAAGGCAAGCAGTTTGATCATATCCACTCAATCCCATTACTTTTAAAATCTAATACTTTGTTTTACTCGTACGTATGCATGCTTTTGTGTCAATGATTAATTTTCTCGATTAGAGGTAGTTAATCCCATTGCATTGTTGCCCTGAAATTGTTCACCCCTGCCACTACCTTAGGAATATTATTCTCACTGGTGAATTAGAGCCCAGTGAATGATTTAGGGCCTTTTATTTGTCTTTGCGATATGATGCTTAGATACCGGTAGAATTGGGCGGTTATCGACATCGTCGATAACTTTGATCACACAAAATTATTATAACTTTATGTTTCAGCATTTTTGCTATGTTACTTGTGAAAACTAAAAACTAAAAACAAAATGATTTCGACTTGGGCATAATGGTAAGTTGGTGTGCTTTTGGGTGTGACTGGAATGGTGCCCGAGTCAATTAAGGACCGAACATCTTGTGAGTACACATTATCCAGCATTTTGCGTGCTAACCACACTAGAGTATATGAGACCTCTCTTGACTTAGTACTTTGGCATGTATTGGCTCCGGGTCGCAGGAGGTCGCAGGAGGGATGGTGTTGGGAGCATGGTAGTTGTCCGAAAAGCTTTATCCTGAGTGGGTAGTTGTATTTTCGGCTTTACCATGTATGCGTATGGATTTTTATCCATACGAGCGGCTCGTAGTTAATACACAATATTGGAAAGTGTCTCGTAGGACTTAGCTGTGCAAAGATACCTTCTAAGTGTGCTTTGGCTTAAAGGCGATCCAAGTGTGGTACAGATGGTACACCCCGCAGGTTAAAACTATTCGAATAGCCTCGCCCTAGGTTATGGACACGCTTGGGTAAGCTTTTCAAGAGTTAGACTACAACCTTTTAATTAAAACTTGATGGGTTGGTATGAACGGGTGTTCATACTATTGTCGTGATGGCCAGTGGGATGGTCATCTCCGGATGTCTTTATGTTACTACTTCTTCAGATCGCTATTATTTCGCAAATAAAATTTGAATTGTTAAACGCCTTCAAACTATTACCTTATTGCAAAAGAAAATCGGCTTTATGCTAAAAGTAAGTCCAGAGCCCTCCACTTAAATAAAGCTTGCATGTAGTTAATTATAGTTCTCACCCTTACATCGTCACGTCGGTCTTGCAGTACAAAAATAATTTTTGTACTCGGTTGCTTTGCTTAATGTTTTTGTTGCAGAGGAAGAAGGTGAGCCCCAATGGCTTCCCTTTTGTGAGATGTCTTTGGGGTTTGACGACTAGCTTGGCGGCCCGGTTGGTTGCCTTGTGGGTAAAGGCACACTAATTGGCTCTTTATTTATCGCCATCTTATGGCTTTGCTTCATTGTGTAGTTTGTTATTTATCTTGTAAGTTCAATCTGTTGTATATTATGAAGTTTTGATATTGTAACCTCTCGTGTATGGAATTGATGCATAATTTTGTGAAGAGGTGTGTATACTGCAGTTCTGGGAAGTATACATATCTCGAGGCTTGGTTTATTTGATTTGTGATGCTAGGGCCAGGTGGTTGGTTAAGCATTACAAGCCAAATAAACTGGGGTCCTCACAAAGTCTTCTTAGGGCATTGGTTCGCATAATGCCCCTTTTGGTTGTAGGAGAAGCAAGTGACCCCAGCAGCCGGATTGCGGGGGCCACCCTGCTGGTTCGCAGGTGCACGTGATTGGGGCACGGCCTACGAAGGGCGAGGGGCAGGTGCTGAAACCTGAGGACGGGGACCTGGGCCTGCCCGAAACGAGGACAGGGTAGGTCGGCCCTTGCTGACTTTTGAGCCTCCCACTTGCGCTTGCGTGACTCACCCAGCGCTCTCCCTTGTGCTCTGCAACAATGGCCTTGTCGACCAAGGTCTGGAAGTTGGGGAAGTCAACAATAGATAGCTTGTCCTGCAGCTCCTCACACAAGCCCTCCATGAACTTCTCCTGCTTGGCCTCATCAATGGCCACCTCTGCTGGAGCATAATAAGCCAAGTGGTTGAACTCGTAAAGATACTCCGTCACTGACTTACGCCCTTGCTTGAGCGAGAGAAACTTCTTCTTCTTGAGCTTCATCAGGCCGGCGGGGATGTGAGCCCGACGGAACGTAGTCCAGAACTCCTCCCAAGAGACAGTGTGGTCGGCGGGCTGCATGGCCAAGAAATTCTCCCACCAAGAGAGTGCTGCCCTGTGCAGTTGATGGGAGGCGAAGAGTGCCTTCTCATGGTCCTGACACTGAGCAACGTCGAGCTTCCGATCGACCAAACGCAACCAGTCGTCTTCGTCCAATGGGTCCTCAGACCTGGAGAAGGTGGGTGGCTGGGTGCAAAGGAACTCTACAAGTCCCCCACGTGGCTGGTGTCCACTTCCCTGCCCTGATCCGGGGGCAACAGGAAGGTTGGAGGTGTTGCGCGCGATAACCTCCAGCATCCTCATGTCATCCATCCGGTTGCGCTCAATCTGAAGAAGAACCTCAGCAAAGGTCGGAGGAGGAGGAAGCTCCTCATCCGGACCAGCTGACTGGCCTTGGCCGCTACGAGTACAACCGGCCATCCTGTTACAAGGAAATTCGGTTAGCAACAAAACCCGAAAAACAAAGCCTAAAGAAAGCGAAAAGCTAACGACTAGGGGAATGGAACATCATCCTAAACGAAAGCCAAAACAACAAGTTTATGAACTTTAAAAGCTTCCAAAAAGGCTCCAAAGTAGCAAGGAATCATAAAAATAAAGATCAACTTCCCAACACAACTAACCCGTATTGAATGCACGAGTAGTCGGTTGAGAAGATAAAATTTTCAGAACGTTACTCTAAGTCCAACACTACTCAAGAGCAAGGTTAAACCAGCAAAAATAGTGTTAGATACTTAGCCAACTAGTATCACATCTTACCCTTTTATTCCCACAAGTTTTAGTTGAATTAACCTCTCCTTATCTACCCTATTTAGAACCTTTGAGCTTGTTGTCCGGAAATTGACGCTCGCTGTCCAGATTTTGCATCCAAGCTCCTAACCGAAATTTACCAATGCAGAAGCTTCAAAACCTTGTAAAAGGGAAGCTAACACTTCAATTTGCCAAACTCATTGGTTCCCAAAACCCAATTTAAACGATAACAACTATCTTATAAAGAAGGAGAGGAAACCAACTTTTAAAACTCAAGTTAGAGCAAGATGAGAGAAGAAAGCTAAGATAGGTAAGGAGTAAAATCTGAGAATTTACTTAAGCTTTCATAGACCATTTGATACTTTGAAATTAAGTTTTTTTCCAAAATATCCTAAGGACGACCAAGCTTGGGTTACTACGGTCAGTATGGCTCTGATACCAACTTTGCGAGGACCCGGATTTATTCGGCTTGTAATGCTTAACCATCCACTTGGCCCTAGCATTACAAATCAAATAATCTAAGCCTCGAGATACATGTACTTCCCAAGATGCAGTACACATACCCCTTTACAAAATTATGCATCAATTCCATTCAATCACATAGAACCGAAGCACAGCACAAACCAGAAGACATACATAATATAGAGTTATTACAAAAGAGAGGCCGACCGACCAAATGACATACAAATAACTAAGTAAACAGCGGAAGTAAAAGTGCCATAATATGGCAATAAACAAAAGCCAATTAGTGTGCATTTACCCACAAGGCAACCAACCGGACTACCAAGGTAGTCGTCGAATCCATAGCACATCTCACAAAAGTGAGGCCTTGGGGCTCACCTTCTTCCTCTGCAACAAACAATTAAGCATAGCAACTGAGTACAAAAATGTACCCGCAAGACTTACGTGTAGTTTAACAGGCCTATACATATGCTACATGCAAGCTTTAACAATGGAGAGTGGCTGTAGGTTAATTTCACCATAAAGCAACTTTTATTTGCAATAATGTCTTACATTTAAAAGCAAGTTTACAATCTATTTTTATGCTTAAATAACAGCAAGTAACAACATATTAACAATAGATAGATGACAACAACATCTTGGAAGTGACTAACCCAATAGTCACCACAACAATAGTATGAATTACCCATTCATACCACCCATATCTAGTTTTTAAGTTTTAAAAGGTTATAGTCTAGTTCTTGCACGACCTTACCAAGCAATGTCCATAACCTAGGACGAGGCTATTCGAATAGTTTTAACCTTGCAGGGGTGTACCAATGTACCCACACGCCAGACCGCCTTTTTGCCACCTGATGAAGCACACTACCTTAGGTATGCCGGCACAGCTAAGTCCTACGAGACATTTCCTAATGCCAACGGTGGCCCGATCTTCCGATAGGTTCGATTGATTTCGTCGTGAGGACGTTGACGCTTTGAGGCTTTCGACCAGCAGATCGTCACCTCACAATTTGCTACACCCGCACGACTGTCGTTATCGACCACGCTCGCACGCGATCGACCTTACCACGAGGGTTATTATCCCTGCAAGCAATCGAAGCAACTCACAAGAACAAGGAAGATGCAATCTGAATTGTATTGCGAATATGAATGAAGATCAACAAAGTGGGGTTCCTCGAACCATACAACGGCGAAACTGCAAGTGGCAGAATAATTCTAAGAAAAACCCAAAGAACTAGAGGGGAGGCGGCCACTACTTAAAGGATGAAGGGAGGGGTAGCGGCACTGTTCATGCGTGATTAGTGTCGTGTGAACAGTCCCCCAAAACCCTAGGTGGCCTTATGGGCCAGGGAGGTGGCCGGCCCAAATACACTAAAGTGGTGGTTGTCCTTTGGACCCAATAATTGATACAAGTCCCTCGGCCCAATGTGAGGTGGCGCAGCACCAAATATAAGTGATCTACGTACAAGTAATCGGAACTTCCGACCAGTCCAAGGTCCTCGACCAGGATGTAGTCGAACCTCCACACACTAAGATCACGAGCAGTCAAAACAATCCTACGACCAGATGTGATGCAGTCGTAGCCTTCTACGACCACTCCTCGTGTGGTCGATAGCCTCCTTAGACCACTCAGCGGGGGCTTCGACCACGCAGTCGAAGTCGTGTGGTGGTCGTAAACCTTCTCGATCAATATGAGGTGAAGTAACTTCGTCGGCACATTGAAGTAGCGTTTGACGCTACCGAATCGATGGTAGTGGAGTAGCCCAGTTGGAGGTGGAGTAGTGGTTGTATCCGAAGGATTGATGTCCTCATCATTTCCAATGAATGATGCTAATTAAGAGTCGTGACAACCCGAAGGGTAGGGTGCACCGGCCTAGCCGAAGCAACTGCGGGTGCTCTTTCCCTTATAAAAACAGTTTTAACCACCTACGACCCCGAATTAACACCTCCCAAAGTACTTAGTCAAGAGAGGTCCCATATTCCCCTCGTGTGGTTAGCACGCAATAAGCGCTTGGCATAGTGACACAAGTAACTCGGTTCTTGGGGACTTAGGCACCATTCCAATCACACCAACATCCATTGTGCCCAAGTCATGAAACAATTTTTATTTTTAGTTTTTGACTTACGAATTAACAAAGCACAAATGCTGGACATAATGGAGATATAATTACATTTGTGTGATCAAAATCATCGACTAAGTCGATGATCGCCCAATACTACCGATAGCTAAGCATGTCTATGCAGTTTAACTCATATCTACTAAGTGACAAGATATCATCCAACAAACTCTAATCACAGCAAATAACCTAGGCTCAGGTAGTAGAGAAATGTCATTTACCTACAGATTATGCAACAAAAGGATCCACTAATCAAACCATAATTTAACAACAAAATAACAATGCATACATACAAGTTGTAAACAATATATTAGACTTGAAAATAATGGGATTAATATGATCAAACTACTTGCCTTGCTGGATTTGCTCAGTTTGCTGCAGAGGCGCACTCTCGTTATCAATGCAGTCGTCGGCACCTAACGAAAAAGCGAAAAGAACCGATAAGAACGAGGAAAAACCGAAGAGACTCAACAGCCAACTTTCTCCGAAAACTCTAAAAATTTTACAGCATCAAGAGCATGATTTTTAAGAAATTTAGCAACAAGAACCAATTAATTTGGATTCTCAATGCAAAAGTTACGATCAAAACAATTCTACTCAACTTGAAAAATGCAATCTATTACTGTTCATCATAATTAAATTATTTGGCATAAATTTCTAGAAAGGTGGTCCAGCTGAAATTTTTATGGTAAATCAAGCACCTCATAAGATGAACAACCCAATTGGATTCATATCATTTGGAGCTAGGATGCATCTTTTATGAATTTCCAAAGACATGAAAAAGAGCACAAGTTAATTGTATTTGCAATTCTTTAAAAAAATAGTAACATACCTAAAACCAATTTTAACAGCATGTTCATTATTAGAGGAAGCCAACAAAATTGGATTCACTCAAAAAGGATTTACAGAGAAATAATTATGCAATTTACAAATTAAATGCAATTTCTAGAACAACATTTAAAACCTATTTCTAAACCAACTTACTAATCCATTTTCTGGAGCCAAACCAAGCTTCTATCCATTTTTAGATTAAATTTCAGTTCAAACCAGAGCTAACAAAATTTGAATCAACTCAAATGGATTTAAAATGAATTAGTTATGCAATTTTGAAGTTTATTACCTTTTTTAGTTTACAAAGTAATCTCTGGGGAAATCCCTAAATCCATATCGACGTGGAAGCACCTGGGCCGTTGATCTTGGAACGGACGGCCCAAGCCAACTAGACAACGCGTGCGCGCCCGCGCGGAATCCAACAAATACGGACCGTTGATCTTGGATCCAATGGTCCAGAGTGAATCGCGCGCGGTGCATTTGAACTCATGCGCGCGAGAGAGGGCAGCGGCTGTGGACCATCGATTGCGAGATGGACAGCTCACAATCAACGCTACATAGTGCACACAGACAACTAACGCGAATCCCCGCCGTAGATCAGAAAATTGACGATCTGAAGCGATCGAAGAAGCGAAACGCTCTCGCAATCTGAGCCGTAGATCAAACGATGGACGGCTCACGATGGGCCACGTCGCACACGTGCACACACTGTGCTGGCGTATCTGACAATGCAGCCCGACGACTTCCACGGCTAATTGCCGGCGACCTGGGACACGACGGTGTGCACTTTGGCCAGCTACGGGTGCACAATAGTAACCCGCACCCAATGGTACCACTCGCACCGTCGGTGATGGACCAGAACGACGGCTAGCTAGAGAGGGGCGGCACGGCAAACATGGCTACAACGACAACAGCAAAGGAGCTCCACAGTGGATCATTTGTGCGGTGCCCGAGCATCTATGGACTACCAGGGAGGTACTGAAGGACGCGGAGCGGCAGAGAAGGTCTGAGGTGCTCCGGCGACGTTGAAGCTGGCCGGCGCAGAAGAGGACGATGCGAAGAAGATGGCCTGTGCAAAATGGGAAGGACCGCGTCATCGGGATAGCTCCAATACAGCTCGAGGATGGTCCCAGAGGAAGCAATCGGAGAATGGAGCACTCACCGGCGATGGAGACGAAAAGGGGATGATTTCGGCCGCAAGCTCCAAACCTCGAATTCAAGCCGCTCCTGTAGAAGCAACCTGAAATGAAGTTAGGGGAAACGATCACCTAGATGAGAGACTCAAGCTGCTGCAAAGAGAGAGGGAGAAAAGCCACTAGGGCTCTACCTTCACCGATGATCTCGAAACCCAACAATGGCGGCCGAGGGGCTTCGGGTGTTTCGAGCTCCACAAGCACAGTGGGTGCAAGCTAGAGCTGCGGGGAGTGTAAAGGAAGGCAAGGGGCAGCTTGCGGGTTACTTATAGCCGAGGGAGTGAGGGTTGGAGCAACAGCCTTCTTCACGGGTGGTCAAGCTCGCTGCTATGGCCGAGGGGATGAGAGCAGGTAGAAGGGCAGAGGAAGGAGACTTCGGGGGCGGTAGCACGACGCGCATTAAATGCTTGCAGAAGGACCCGCTGGCCTGCGCGGAGGGGACACAACTCTGCCCACAATGCTGCGCACGCCATGGTGCAGCATCGCGCGAGCGCGGGGGAGGGGACGACCCGCCCACCATCTGATTTGCATCCAATGGCTCGCGCACGATCGAATCGGCACCGCTCCGCGCAAACGTGACCGCTCGATGGAGATCCAACGGCTAACGAGTGGCGCGACAACTCGATTGAGCCTAGGTGCAGCTAGTTAACTCGACCGAGTCAGTTGGCTCGAGCCCGAGTCCGCCCGTGCCCAAGGAACAGTGCAAGCCAGGTTTGGGTTTGAATTTGAAAGCTGAGACTTTGGAAACTTATTAGAGATAGCAATTCAACTCCAAAAATTATGAAATTTTAACTGGAGGTTGCTGACTTTAGGACTAACCTTACATAAAATTTCTAGAGATTTTCATGCGCTAAATTTGTCTCAAGAAATTCCAAAAGATTTGTTCTAAGGTTTGACCAAACTTTTGACTGGTTTGACTTGCCTCCAAAAATTATCAAATAATTTCTAGAAATTATGAAATAATTCAGAGGTGTCACATAGCATCCCTAGAACCAAGGAAAAATATTTCCAGGGGTTTGACATAAGATTTTCACAAAGGATGCTTTTGACTTTAGTCAATTAGGGATTTTGATTTTTGATTTCCCATAATTCCTTTACAAGAATTATAGAATTGTTCAAAAACTTCAGGATGCAAGAAAAGTTTTAATTTCTATTCATTTTCCTCCATTTGAAACACAGACCCATATTTGTGATGTTACAGCGGTGGTTCTTCAAGGGTAAGGCCCCCCTCCCCTTCTGATTTGTAGATTACTTGATCTTTAGCAATGACGGTATTTAGGTCTGACTAGAGTACATAGGGTTGGGCGACGTTTTTGAGTTGTTTAACGATAAGATCTGATCAGGATACCTCCTAGAGAATTGTAGGCGACGTCAATACCTTTCTGTAGTGTACAAGATCACATCTTTTGGACGAGTGGTTCAAAAGTTATGATTTTCGTAGCACTGCTGTTTCGTAAATCTACTATATTTCTGATAGTTTTTAGTAATCAGGCCTAAACTGATAGATAAAGGAGTTTCTGGGAGGTCTCACGATAACAAAAGTTATAGATAATTGTTGTATCTTTCAGGGAAGCTCATGAAACGCAAAATTTGGACAAATGTACTGAAAGTTATGGTAGTTTTAGTATAGTATCCAGAGAACCTGACGTGAAATCGATGTTTTGTTAATTAGCTTGGTAGGGGTATTAGATGGCCGAATCAGGAAGGCCCACCAACTACGTTTAGTTGGAGAATTTGATAAATCTTCAAGGAAGTCTAAGAACACCTCATTTGGAGTCCTGTACTAAAAGATATGAATTTCAGAACATCATGACTGTTCATAGAGGGGACAGATCAACATTTAGGAATTGGAGTTGGGATCGCGTTAAAAATTATTGCGAGTTCGTATTTGCTTATATAGTTTGTTTGGTCCATTGATGTTGTCTTAGTATGTTTTTAAATGAAGTTTAGGTGGGGGATTGGTCCCGGAGGCAGCACCCTCTTCACATCCTCCGTTCTCACGCGGTTAAGGCAAGTACTTGTTTGTTAGTATTGTAAGTATATGTGATATTTATGGATGCTAGAGTGTTATAGATGTTGATGACCATGATTATTAGTGTTGTGAAAATATGTATTATGCATGGATTCTTGAGTGTTATGAATGTCTATGAACATGAATGTGCTAATTCATAAGTGATGTTGCTAAGGATGCATGATTATGATGATTTAAGATTTGTTCATATGCATCATGTTGACATAATGAAGACTTGGTCATGTGGTGACCAAGCATTTGTTGAGGTCCCCGTCATGTATATGACGGGCTTGAGGTCCCCACACTTGTGTAGTGTGGGCTTGAGGTCCCCTTTACTTGCGGAGTATTGGGCAATTGGTCCCTACGTTTGCGAGCACAGGTATGGGTATGCAGCGATGGTTGCATACTTTGCATTACAGGTAAAATGCAAAAAGAGATAAAGAGAAAGGATCCTTGAACATTGCATATGCATGTGGAATGATTTTATGATATGCTTATGGAAGTGAATGCGTATGTTATGATTTTGTATTGCATGTCTTTAGTATGTACTTGCTGAGTCTGTGGACTCACCCTTGTTGTTTTTGTTGTTTTAGATACCCAATCCAAGAACGACATGCATGGGAGGTAGTAGTTTTATGTTCACACACACACTGCCATGAAACTTTGGTAGATGATTAAATTTCAGATTATACCATAATAAACGAGCAAACTACTTAAGGGATTGATTATGGTTATGTTTACCCGTTGGATTATTTGTAATAATAATGGGTAGCATATTCTTTTGTTTAATTATGATTATGCTTTAGACTTGTAGTACGCCATTATGCCTATTGTTTATTCAGTGAGTGGAATTCTTTATTTTGATACTTGTTCATGCTGAAACTTCTAGTTTTGTTAGCTATACAAAGAAGATGCTGCCGGATTTTAGTAAAGTGTCATAGACTTAACCTGTTAAATTGGTAGCTTGGTAGCATTCCAGCCGGCTATTGGGTCTGGGGTGTTACACGATCACTTCCATGGGGACTCCGGGCATGTCAGATGTTTGCCACATGAAGACATCTGTGTATGCTTAGAGGAAAATGATGAGGGTGTCTTCCTATTTGGGGTCGGAAGAATCCCCGATACGAACAGTCTTCGAGGGCTCCTTGCGTCGAGAGGAACCTCCTTGACTTAATCATTCGGCTTTGGTGCGGCTTTAGGCTTCGACTTGCTAGTCGAAGGCTGACTTTCGTCTCGAGCTGGTATTTGTCCAACCATCTCGAGGGACCGACGGTTGCAGGAATGCGCCATCTTGTCACAATAGATTGTGATTACTCCTTTAGGACCTGGCATCTTAAGACATTGATACCTATAGTGAGTATCTATTAAGAATTTTGCTAAAGTTGGTCGTTTGAGTATGGCGTTATATGCCTTATCGAAATCGACCACGTCAATGGAGATCTTCTCGTCCTGAAATTACCTGGTGAATCAAATGTTAAAGGAAGAGAAACTTGGCCAATTGGTTTGGCCGAAGACCCCGGTACGATTCCATGGAAAGAGTATCATACCGGTCTTACCTTAATCCTGGGAATCTTACCTTAATCCTGAGAATCTGTATCTCATCCAGGGTACTCGTAAACAGTATGTTTAACGAGCCTTCACCATCAACTAATACTCGATTTACTCGACAATTGTTGATGGTGGGTTTGACCACAGTCAGGAATCGACTTAGTCTAGTCGAAGGGATCGGGCAGTCACCCTTCTCGAAAGAGTGGTGACTTCCGACCACTTCGGCAACTTATTGACAAGAGGAGAGTCGATTGTGTTTACCTCGCACTCGACAGCCTTAAGCTGTCGCCTTGACTCATATGCTGATGATCCCCTATAAATGTGATCGATGGTGTGTTGTGGATCCTGAAACGGCATCTCCTCATCGTCATCCGACTCCTTCTGTCCACTTGTTTGACCTACCTGTTCAAGAGTAGGAAGCGGCCCTTTGCTAGAGTAATAATCTTCGAGTTTTCGTAGAAAAACTCGGCAGTTGCGAAGGTCATGCCCTTCTTTTTTTTTGTGAGAAGGACACCACCTGGGCTTGTCATTCTTCTGATCAGGGCGCTTACCTTTGCCTCGATCAGGATTTTGTTTAGAGTTACGTGGTTCTTTGTCGCTTACGGCTAGAACCTCCTTAGAATTAGTAGCTAGAGACTTATGCCTCTTTGCCTTGTTCTTGGATTTATTAGCCTTTTTATCCTTTTTCTTACCACTTTCATCTGTCTCTTGAGGAAGATTGTCTTCACGATCAATAGTGTTGTTTCACTCAACGGCTTCAGCGGTAGTCACATATCTATTGGCTATCTCAAAGAGTTCGGCGACAGTGGCAGGAGGATTCAAAGTGATGTCCTCTGTTATCCTTCTGCTGTGGACTCCCTGCTTGAAAGCTTTGATAACAGACGAGTCAGAAACCTCTGGAATAGAATTACAAACCTGACTAAAGCGCCTGATGAATTGATGCAGAGTCTCATGATCGTTCTGTCTTATCCGGTGCAAGTCGTCCCCCTTTCCGGGTCGGTTGTAGGTGCCTTGAAAGTTCACAGAGGTGCTGCCACTAGTAGATCGACTTGAATGGCTAGTTCAACAGCCATGATCGAGCAGATCCTTCAAGCACAGTCGGAAGGTAATTCATCATTACATGCTCTCCTCCTCTTACTGCATGGATAGCTGTTGTGTAGATCTGGAGGAATTCAATGGGATTTTGGGTTCCATCGAACTTCTCCATGTTCGCTGGTCGGAAACGAGGTGGCCAGCGGACTGCTCGGAGGTCGGGTGAAAATTCCCGACATCCAGTGATAATTTCTTGACACCTTCTTTGTAGAAAAAAGGGTTAGCGTCACCAGGTGATCGTACTCGATAATACCCAGTCACAAGTGGACTTGACCTAAAGTAGGCCCCAGTCTTACGAGGGAAATACTCCTCATATTTCGTTTGCTATCGTAGATGTCAACCCTGGAGTGGTGAAAGATCACCTCTCCTAGGAGCTTGTCGATCCCTAGATGTTCGAAGAGCCTTTCTCAAGTCAGGGGAGCGACGTGATCGATAATCTTGTCGATCTCCATGTGATGAGTTGTTCGAACGACTGGCGGAAGATGGAGTCGTGCTGCTACGACTTCTGGGTTGATATCGATGAGGACGCTTGAGTTTTGCCATCGTGTTTCAAAGCCTTCGTGTGATATCTTCGGCGAAGAGATCGTAGCCTGGTGCTCGAGCGAGCTCTTGAGTTGCATTCTCCATCAAGTCATTGATGTGCTGGAGTTCCTGAGCTTCCTCTGACTGATAATAAGCGCGCCCAGGGAGATTTTTCTGAGCTACTATTTTTTTTCTGTCGAGTTGTCTCAAGATCAACCATATCAGACCCTCAGGTTGGTTTTAGTGGAGTGCGAGAATGTTGAGGATTTCCCACACGTTCATCAGGGTATTCACTTTTGTGAGACCCCGATTTATTTAGCTTGTAATACTTAGCCTCGCATTGGCTCTAGCATCACAAACAAAATATACCATGCCTCGGTGGACATGTGCTTCCCAGAATTGCAGCACACATACACCTTTACAAAATCATGCATCATTTCCATACAACACATAAGAGCAAGTCTAGCAAAAGACATACAACATATAGAGTTATTACAAAAGAGCCGACCGGCCAAATGACATCAAAGTAACAATAATAGCGGAAGCAAAAGTGCCATAAGATGACTATAAACAAAAGCCAACCGGTTTGCCATACTCACAAGGCAATCCAACTGAGCCGCCAAGCTAATCGCATCTGCCGCAACACATCTCACAGAAGTTGACCACTTGGGGATCCACTTCCTCCTCTACACACAACGAGCAATGCAAGTGAGTACAATAAAGTACTCGCAAGACTTACGAGTAACAAGCCTATTGTAATATCCCGACTTTCATTTGAGAGTGCAATACAAATTGAGAGAGAATTAATGTAATTCTCCGATAGTGCTAGAAATAATTTTCGGGAGAGAATAATTAATCGGTAGAAGGTTTCTTTTGAAAAAACGTTTAATCGGGAGAATAAAGGGGGTTTTCTGTGTTTTCCCGGCAACCTGGGCCTGGGCCTTGGCCCATGAGGCCTGGCCGGCCATAGGGGGGGAGGTGCCACCCTCCCCCAAAACCCTAGCCGCCCCTCCCCCTCTCCTCCTCCTTTGGCCGCACCTCTTTTCCCCTCCTCCCTCCCTTGAGCCGCCACCCTCTCCTCTCCCCTAGGCAGCCACCTCCCCTCCCCTACTGTCCACCAAGATCCAGCACCTCCCCTCCATTGGTGGTGCCTCCTCGCTGCTGTCCAACACGACGGACGAAGGGAGAAGCAGCGGGTGTGCTCGCCAAACGTGAAAGGAAGGGATCGGGGAAGGAGGAGTTCTTCATGGGGTTTGATCAACGACTTCTTGGGGGTCTTCAAGGGTAACGATGGTTTCTCCTCGCTTATCAAGTTGTATTAGATGTGAATTCGATTAGTTTGATTGGATCGTTTTGCTGCTGCTAGAAGTTCGATTCTTTCCAGTAGTTTGCGGGGATTTTTTCGTGATCTTAGATGCCAAATCAGAGGATCCCATATCCTAGAGTTACGTGGGGTTCGTTCTTAGCTTTCAGTGGGCGTAAAGATCGCTTAATTCCGAGTTACGGTTCGAAAGATATGATCAATTCTTTACTGTTGTCCCGAAAGTCTGACGAGAATTAGCAGTCATTGTAATTGTTAAAATATGACGTAGATAGAAGATGATTCGAAGTCTTGCCCATAACTACTTTTGTGAGTGATCTCATTTGCGTTCAGGATTGATAAACAACACCCCATTTGGATTTGTAGAACAAAAGTTAAGCATGTTTTAAGTTGACTGTCCAGAACCTTGACGAGAATGAATTGTCAAATTGCCTTTTAATATTTGATCAAGTTATTAGCAAATTCAGGGCTTTCACCCAACTTGGTTATTGTAGGCCTGGGTCTTAGCTTTTTATATTGATAAAGAATGCTAAGATTGGTTTGGCCAAGTAGAAGTTATGGCTTTTTTCGTGCTGCTGCCCAGAAGTGTCAGGCAGTTCTGACAGTGGGTGTTCATCGGTCTTTTGGGGCTTGGTACGTTCATAATTCGGGATTTCCATCAACTAGGTTGTTGTAGATAATCTTGTTACCTTTCAAACAAGTCTGAGTTTATATTTTTATGAATTTCAGACCAAAAGTTATGTCAATTTTAGTATTGCTGCCCATTATGGTTTTCTGATGGAATGTAGTTCAATTGGAGTAAAATTGTGTAGTTAAACGTTGGGGTGTTGGGGTTTGTGTTGCGAGTAGTGTCTTGACATCGTGGTTCTTATTGAGTAAATTAATGGTGTAGGAGGTGAGGCTCCGGGGTTAGCGGCATCGTCGTTTCCTCCTAACGCATCGCAACGCTAAAGGCAAGTACACAGACGTTTGTATGAATTGTGTATGTTGGATGCTTGATGTTCGTACTGTGTTTTCATTTGATACGTGAGAAGTTCCAATGATTATGATTCTTCTGTATGTGAAATTCATATGTTCAAAGATGATGTTAGTCATTGTTCATAAGTACATTCATGCATCCATGTTCAAGTTCCGTCCACGGGAGTGGAACTCCACGAGAGTGAAGTATAAAGTTGCATCCATGTTCATGTTCCATCCACGGGAGTGAAGTCTAAAGTCCCATCAATTCCAGTATGGGCATGTGAGTCCCACCATTCCAATGTGGGCAGTTTGTACACCCATATGAAACGTTCTTTATACGGTATTTTTGGATCCCCGTATTTCGATAAATACGGGCTTGAGTGAACACCGACGGGTGTGTCACTAGCTATACCGGTATAAGCACGTGTGCAGTCCATTCCTTTGGTTATTTACATTCATCTCATACATTCATTAGTATTCATTTGCTGTATGTTCAGAAGTTGTGAAGAAGTTGTCTTATTCATTGTACTTGCCGAGTCTTGGACTCACTCTTATTTTGTTTATTTATTTTTAGATGATCGTTGATGAAGTTTTCTCTTGGGAGAGAGTGAACACACACTACTCAAATATTTCACTTTACACTAGTTTCAATAAAGGAACTGTTACTATCTTTCATTCGTTAATTGTTGGGTTGTAATAAATAAACTTAGACTTGGATGATACATTCCTTATCGTTGAGTTTATTTAAATAATTGTTTATGTTCATTGTTCATTCGTTGATTGGATTATCTTAGTGGATCCAATATTACATTTCTGTTTATGTTCCAATTGTTGTTGATCTATTTAACTTAGTTGATGAATTGTTGTTGAAATTACTCCGTTGTATGGTTATATGTTAGGTCTTTAGATAATATTTTGGCTTTCGAATAGCCAGGTTGTTACACCTATACATAGCTACATGGAGGCTGCAACAAAGGAATATGGTTATATGGTTAATTGGACGCATAAAGCAATTTTCATTTACAATAATGTAATAGATTGAAGATAATTTTGTCAAATATGTTTTTAATCATTGAAATAATAGCGAGGTAACCATAAATAGAATAAGCAACATCGTAGAGGTGACTAACCCCATAGCCACCACAACATAGCACGAATCCCCGATTCGTACCACCCATCAAGTTTTAATTAAAAGGTTGTAGTCTAACTCTTGTAAAACCTAACCAAGCGTGTCCATAACCTAGGACGAGGCTATTCGAATAGATTTAACCCTGCAGGGGTGTACCAATGTACCCACACTTCAGACCGTTTTTTTGCCACTAGATGAAGCACACTTCCGAAGGTATGCCGGCACGGCTAAGTCCTACGAGACATTTCCAATATTGTGTGTCAACTACGAGTCGCTCGTGTGGATAGGAATCCATACACTTACATTGTAAAACCAAAAAGTCAACTACCTACCCGGTAAAGCTTTTCGAACAACTACAATGCTCCCAACACCATCCCTCCTGTGACCTCCTGCGACTCATAGCTAACACACGCCAAAGTACTAAGTCAAGAGATGTCACATTTCCCTCTAGTGTGGTTAGCACGCAAAAATGCTTGGATAATGTGACACAAGATGTTCGGTCTTTGTTGACTCGGGCACCAACCATTCACACCCAAAAGCACACCATCTTACCATTATGCCTAAGTCTAAATCATTTTGTTTTTATTTTTAGTTTTCACAATTAAACATAGCACAAAGGTTGAATCATAAAGTCATAATAAGTTTGTGTGATCAAGGTTATCGACTAAGTCGACAACCGCCCATTTCTACCGGTAGCTAAGTATGACTAAGCAACATTAACTCGTAAACTACTAAGTGACAAGGTCTCATCCAACGAACCCAAAATCACAGCAAGATAATCCTAGGCTCATTAGTAGAAGATAAATATTTACCTACAGATTATGCATCTAATGGGTCAACTAATCGACAATAGTTTAAAACAAGATAGCAATCCATACGTTGAATTTGCAATCAACATATTAGACTTTGAAAATAATAGGAGCAATATGATCAAATGATGCTACATCTGCTTGCCTCGTTGTAGATCACTTTCTTGCTGCAGAGGTTTACTCACGCAATCAACACAATCGTCGGAACCTATCGAAAGAACGGGGAAATCCAATAAAAATGATGAACACCGAAAGAAACTCAACAACCAAATTTCTCCAAAATCCATGAAATTTACATAGCAGCAAGAACATGGTTTTAGACAAATTTAGCAACAAGAAGCATTCGATTTGGATTTAGGACGCAAAAGTTATAGCCTAATTATGTTCAGTTTGCCAGAAAAAATCAAAATTAATTACTATCTGTTACTGTTCATGGCACAAATTTCCAGAAATATCTAGAACCTAAAATTTTTATGTTAGGTAGATATTGACATTCTAAGGTTAGCAAAACTGAGTTTACTCAATTTGGAGTTAAAATGAATTACTTACGATTTTTCCAAGTTGTGAAATTAGAACATATCATTTTTCAGAGGCAAAGACATGAATGAAACCTATTCCATTTTAAAGTATACTAACAGAGGGATTTTACAAACTTGAATATGCCCTGTTTGGAGTTATACAGAAAAAGTTATGCATTTTACAAGTTTTAATTGAATTTCTAGAATATCAAATAATGGCTGAAACAAGTTAATATTGTTTACAAAATTTTCTGGCACAGAACAAAGTCTAAATGTATTTTTAGATTAAACTTTAGTTAAACAGGGATTTAACACAGTTGGAATCATCTAAAAAGGAATTAAAATGAATAAGTTATGAAATTTTAAAGTTTAATACACTTTTTCAGTTAATAAATAAAGCTCACCAGAAAACAAACAAACTAAAATCAACAAGAAAGACGTGGACAGACGTGGCCTATTGAGATGAGATCTAACGGCCCACGCGCATGGGAAAACAGCGTGCACGAGCGGCCCAAAAGAGCTCACTGTTGGATCAAGATCCAACGGTTCATAACCATCGGGACGTTCAGAGGTGCGAACACCCCAATCAACCTAGACCGTTGATCAAAAGATGGATGGCTCATAGCGCACTAACCTTCGGAGGGCCGAACGCAACAGAGATCTGGGCCGCAGATCTCAAAATGAATGGCCAAAGAGGACTTGACTCTCTAGAACACCTAATGTGCTGAGGAGGTCTAGGCCGTTAGATTAAGATCTGATGGCCCAGAGCTGACGGGGAGGTCCTAAAGCTAAAGATCTAACGGAGGAGTGTCCGGGACGGCCAAGATCTCGACTGGGAGGTCTCAACAGTCAAGATCTACGCGAGGAGGTCCTATGGGTAGAGGTCTATACGGAGGGAGGTCCCGACGGTTAAGATCTCATAGGGGAGGTCTTAATGGTCCAGATCTCCACGAGGAGGTCCGCAAAGATAAGGTCTTAACAGAGAGAGGTCTTAACAGTCAGATCTCCACTAGGAGGTCCTGAACGTTCAAGATCTGCCCGGGGTGGTCCTAAAGATCAACACATGCGAAGGGGGAGGTCCTGAGCTTTTCTTTACAAAAGGCCAAGGGGTGGCCTTTTGCAAAGAGGACCTAGAGGGGTGGTTCAGGGGTGGTTTTTGCAAAACGACTAGGGGATGTCTTTCGCGGAATTGCACAGAGTGGTCCTGACGGATCAGATTGAATCTAAAGAGGTCTTTAACAGCCAGATCTAATCTAAGAGATCCCGAACTTAACGGCACGTATGATTTCCCGACAAGAACTGTATTTAACGCTAATGATTAGACTTATGACAAATTAAATGCTAATCATTAGGCTACAGGGTATGTGCGAGTAAGGCACGACAAAATCCCGAGTTCGAGTTTGAGCTCACCGCCGTCGACTCCGGTCACGGCGGTGGGAACCAAGGACAGGGATGTGTTCCAAATAGCAAGGGGAACCTAAAGGTGCCAAACACCCAAGCTAGAATACCTCTTACCGTGGCTAGCCGAAGATGACCGCCGGAGGCACAAAAAGGGCAAAATTCCAAAAGCTAAAGCGGTCTAACAGAGCAGGAGTTCAAATACTAAGGCACTAATGAATGGATTACCGAGGATGGAGGAGTCCAAAGGGGGTCGAAGGAGTTCCGGCGACGAAGGCGCTGGCAGCCGCTGAGGAAGAAGGGCAAACCTAGCCAACAATGAGCAAGTCCCCAAATTTGACACCTCTGTGAAGTCAAACATAATAAGTTAGGGAATATGCTCAAGGTGACCAAATGATCAAGTTGATATGCCAAGAATTTCAATTGAACCACTGGAGCTCGGATGTCCTTGAGGAGCTCTAAGGTGTGGCAATGGTGAAAAGGAGTTCTCTGGTGTTTTGAGCACAAGAGCACGGAGAGGAAAGCTAGGGTTGCAAAATGGTGTCTAAAGAAACTAAGGAGGAGCTCAAGGACCCCATATAGCTAGAGAGGAAAAAGAAACAAGGGCAGTGCCCCACGGGTGCATTGAGCCAAAGGTCCTGCCAAGGACGTACTTGAGATGGCAGGGGCAGGTAAAAGGATGACTTTGGGGCAAAGCTCTGGCACACATTTAATGCTTAGCAGCAAAGGAGCCGTTGACAGGGACGAGTGGGATGTGACAAGGCTCTACTCCTCTGCCATAGCGCTCGTGCACGAGGAAGGAGAAGAACAGGCACGGTGAGGGCCCATTAGCCAGTGAGAGATCCAAAGTGAACTGGCCAAGGAATATAACGGTTGGGGTTAAACATTGAGATCGAATTGGGGACGTCTTGACGGTTGGATTTGAAATGAAGGGCCCGATTTTAAGTGAGGTTCGGAGGTCCTAACATTCAAGGAGATCCGAGGCGCAGATCAAGATATGGACAGCCCACGATTACTAAGGCGCAACGCACACACGACCACAGGTGGTCTGGAGGGTTGTCTTTGCAAAAGACCAACAGGGTGGTCTTTGCAAAATGCCAAAGGTGGTTTGAGGAGGTCTTTGAGGAGGTCTTCAAGGAGGTCCTAGAGGAGGTCTTTGAGGACGACCTAGGGTGGTCTTAACAAGAGGAGGTCCACCAAAAGTGGGCGGCACGATGAAGATCCAATGGTTGACCATGAGTGGCGCGTTCGAGGGGTCCAAACGTTCACGGCAATGTGGACCACCCGATGGGGATCCAACGGCTGAGATCCAACACGTGTTGAGGAGGGCTCGGGGATGGTTGGGTTGCACCCAAAATGGAGGTTGGGCTCGAGTCCAACAGTTTTGACTTAGGATTTTAGAAATAGGCTAAAAACTTTGGGGAATTTTTAGAGATAGCAAACTAACTCAAAAAATTCTGAAATTTTAACTGGAGGCTATTAATTCCAGGATAAACCTTGTGTAAATTTTCCAGAGGTGTTCATGCAAAACATTTTTCTCCAGAAATTCTACAAGGTTTGTTTTAGGGTTTGACCAAGGGTCAAACTGGTTTGACTGCCTCTTAAAATTTTCAAACAATTTCTAAAAATAGTGAAATTTTTCAGAGGGGTCACACAACATCTTTAGAACCTAGGAAAATTATTTTCAGTGGATGATCACTAGATTTGACAAGAGTTGGAAAAGAAAGGTCATAAGTTTAGTCAATTTGGAGGTTTGGGTTTTTGATTTCCCAAAATTCCTTTACAAGAATTACAGAAAAGCTCAAAAACTTCAAGATGCAGAAAAGTTTTTAATTTCTACTTATTTTCTTACATTTGAAACACAAACCTAGATTTGGGCTATTACAACTTTGTTCACCAGCGGTGGTGTTCTTGCCATTGCCACAAGGGGACGTAGTGTGTGCCCGTCGGGGAGCATCGTTGTAACACCCCAGCTCCACATGAGCCTAGAATATTACAAGAATTAAACCAACCAGAACATTCTATAAATTTTTCGACAGAACTTCCTTTGTATGAACAACAAAATCGAGGTATTAACAGATGACCATGGCATTTATTATTATTTCTATAATCCAAATCTTTCAAGCATAAGAAATAATCTAACGATTGTAAACAATTAACATCATTCTCATGACTATGAATAATCCAACAACCAACATCATAAAACATCCATAGATAGTCTCCACACAGTTATTTATTCCGAGGTGAAACTAAATAGCAATTGCATAAATGTGGTGAGGTAGTGCGTGCTTTCCAATGCCTACTCCCTCCCATGCATGACGTTCTTGCGGAAGTACCTATAACAAAACAAAGCAAGGGTGAGCCATACGACTCGTAAGTATCAACAAGGTTGCAACATTCACATAGACATAACATCTAAAAACAACTTTATTCAACACCGTTAAGACATTTCAAATATTTACATGATGATAATGCTATGCACACTTTGATCTTTATCTCGCCGCATTTTACCGTGTAATGCGGGTATTCATCCGTCAATGATTACCCATGCTCGTGCCCTCTCCGGCACAGTGGACCAAGAGCCTATACATCACATGTATAGGGACCTTTGCCCGTCATCACAATGACGGGACCTCTGTATCCATTGCCCACATTCCATGAATACGGGACCTCAAGCCTGTCATTACAATGACAGGGGACCTCAACAAAAACTCTTGGTCACCACGTGACTAAGCCTCGTGATGCTCCAACATGCATAAATACTACAACATCATATTTTCAATATCATAACTCAATATGTAGTCGTGGTATGTAGACAATAGCATCATGAAGGAACCTTAAACATAACTCGCAAGCATCAACACAACTAGAATCATCTCCACAACACATTCACATGGCATTGATGAACAATACACCAACCAATCATGACATGCAACCAATTCTACACATAGACCCGAATACTTGCCTCAACCGCGCGAACGGCGACGCGAAGTGGTGCTGCCTTGGGATCTCGCTGCCACCGGACAAGAAGATAACCCCAAACTAAGAATAGCATACTGACCAAAATCATACATCACATTACAATCGAAATCGCTAATCTTCTTATCACGTCTAGCTTTTCTAATTTCTAGCGAACGGTCACTGCGGACAGCAGACTTCAAAAATCCATAACTTTCTGCTCAGGAGTCCAAATAGGATGATCTTGGACAATCTGAAAAGGTAATTGAAATTTCTAAATAAACTTAGTTGGGGAGACCCTCTGATTCGGCCATCTACCAGACCTACCAATCTAATTAATTAGAGCAAACATTTCACGTCGGGTTTCTGGACAGCGACAAAGAAACTATCATAACTTTCTCTACGTTCGTCCGAATTCAGTGATATTTAGCTTCCTGAAAGATAAGAGGATTAGCCTCATTTTTCGTTATGGTGAGACCTCTGAAACCCCTCTAAATAAGCGCTTCAATCAGGTTAACTAACACTAGCAAATCTGCTTCTCTCTAGAAACACAGAAGTACTAATAAATTCATAACTTTGGCTACCGAAGTCCGAATGACTTGATTCTTGTCGGAAATGAAAGGTAACTACGATAGCTACAACTTTCTAGGAGACACCCAGACCCAAATCTGCCTCTAACCTAATCAAAACCGACAAACTTCACTGCTGCAGAATACCGACGAACTGACACCCGAAAATTAGACAACTAGAAAATGACCTAAAGCAAAGAACCACGGGTTACCCTTGCCGAAACGAAGAGAGCACGCAGCGGGATGAAGACCACCACGCTCCGCATGGATCCCTTCTTCTCCCTCTTCTTCCCTTCTCTTCTTCTCCTTCTTTCTCTTCTTTTCTCCTTCTTTCTCTTCTTTTCTCCTTCTTCTTCCTCCTTGGCAGGCTGCAAGGCGCTCCTTCTCCTCCTTGGACAGCAGCAATGGAGGTGGTGGGGAGATGGAGAGGCGCAAGGGAGGGTGGAAGGGAGGTGGAGAGGTGGAGAGGGGAGAGGGGAGGGGCGCCGGTTGGGAGTGGGAGGAGGAAAGGAGGAGGGAGGGGAGTAGGCTAGGGTTTGGGGAGGAGCCCCTTGGCGGCCACCCGGATGGGCCATGGCCGAGCCCAATTTGCCGCCAAATTGCTCTTTCCCCCTCAAAAACTGCAGCATCGACAACAATCCAATTAGTCCCTCCCGACGTTCGCTTTGATCCTTCCCCGAATAATCGACCTCTCCCGAAATAAAAATTAATCTCTCCCGACTAATCGCTTAACACACTTTCGGGGTATTACAATCGTCAATCCTTCTTCTGGGAGAATGATTCTTATCAGAGGGTATGATGAAGACCTCTCATTGATGACCTCCACTTGCGCTCGAGGCCTCCTCGCTTGAGGAGTAGTCGAGAGACACCATCTGGCTACTTAGAGTAAACCCCTCCAGGAAGGGGAACTCCGGGTTATAATCGTCTCTGTCTACAGGTGTGTCCTGTGATGGGATGGTCAAACTTGTAGGAAAAGCGTGTTTGATTCCCTCCTCTGCGGGATTATCCAAAGAGAAAGAACCATCAGGTACTGATGAAGCTCTGGAATGATGGCTTCCAGAACCTATCTTGCCAGGTCGTACTACCTTAAGGGGACTCGAACACTTGGAGGAAAAACTCTCGTCGTGTTGTGAGTCTGTCTTGGGGTAGCCCTGTTTGTGGTCGTGTTAACTCTTGCCCTCTGAGGAAGCTGGTCCCTCAATTGGGCATATTGTTGTGGGCGAAAGGATCCCTCCTCAACTCCGCTGGTGGTGTCGTCTCCGAGATCTGATAGAAGATCTCTAGAGGTGGCAATACCATCGGAAGATTCGATACTCGACTCGTAATCGAAATCGACATCCATATCGACGTCTGCGTAATCGACCAAGTCTAATCAGTTCTCATTCCACTCTCCTGCCATGGAAGCATCAAAGATAAAAGAAAGAACTGTTGACAAGGAATTACTAGAAGATCCCCACGGACGGCGCCAACTGTCGGTGTTTTAGAACCGATCTTACATAAAGATTGTTTGATTTGGAGTTCTCCACAATTGATCACGTAGACGGAAAAGACACGGAGATTTTTATACAGGTTCGGGCCTTCTCTAAAGAGAATAACAGTCCTACTCCTATGTGTATTGTATTGGGTATCCTAGTTACAATCAGTGGAAAGGCTTATGCTAATACCGCTACCGATTGCCTCTCTCCAAGATCCTCCTCCCCCATTTCTCTCTGAAAGAAGCCTTTTTATAGTACGTGGAGAGGTGGTCATTCCAGGTCAGGGGGCACCTCATTATTCCGTAATAATGGGAGTAATCATCGGAGTAGTAACCACCCTACGTTGCCTGACGGTTATCAATCAGAGATAATGGTGAGTTATCTGCGGTTATTCCAGAGAATAACTTCGTATATTGGCTACTCAGATCTCGCAATTAATTGGGTCTATAAGCGAGTGGACCTAGTTATCTATGGAGAAGTCGTGGTAGGATTGGTCTAGAAGGTATTGCGACCAGGGATGATCGTAGAAAAGCTTACGACTGCCTACTAGTCTTAGAAAGACTTACGACCAGAGGTAATCGTAGGAGAACTTACGATTACATGGTAGTCGTAGAAGGGCTTACGACTAGGGGGATGGTCGTAGAAGAACTTACGACCACCCCATTGACTTCTCCCTTACTACTGTAAGGGGTATACTCCCATAATACCTAATTACAGATAAATAGTAAAATAAGTATTATTAGATCCTCGTCAAGGTGGATAGGATCAGTGGCACGACGACGATGAGCAGTGGATCTCCTCGGGTTTGCAACAACTTCAGCAAATGAGGCTTTCTCTGAGCTAAAGGATTGGCACACTGGACTCAGTGAGTCCAGGCGATGCTAATGGGTTGGGCACAGGGACCTATGGTCGACAGAGGCATGCTGGTGGCATGCAACTGCTGCGACGCCACAAGTGGCTAGAGAGGAACTGCACTAGGGAATCGCCCTTGGCAAATTAACGTGTGGGTGAGGATCAGTGGCTTACCACAAACATGAAGGTGCAGAAGATGAGGTCGGAGGGGCTCTGGAACGACTTGTTGACGAGTAGCGGCGGCATAGAGGAGGCGTGCAATGGCAGCTCAGCACAGCAACAGAGGCACTACAATAAGTGTCGTGTTATGTTACTAGGGTGCTAAGGGTGGTGTAGACACAAGGAATCAGACACGGACTAACCGAACTTCAAAGAAGATTGAAAATGATGGTGGCGGTCGTGAGTGAGGAAAACGAGAGGGAAGCTCGAATTTAAGGTGAGATTGCCTGCATTGAGTGAGGTGAATTCATTAGTACAGTATGGAACGGGTGGTGGCATAGTTGGTTTGAGCCCGAACACACCAAAGCGACGGGAACGTGCTGGCGAGCACACGTGTGCGCCGAAGATGAAGATGAAGGTGATGGTGTCTGGGCTACAAGCCTCCCAGAGCTGCATTAAGCAAAGGAGAGGAATGAGTGAGGTAGGAGGATCAAGATGGCGTAGGCGTCACGGTTGAGGAATCTCACTTGAGTGATAATGGAGCAGAGGTGCACTCACTGGTGTTGATAACAGTGTGCACGTTCCCACGAAACCAAGGAGCTATGAGGCTCAGGCTAACGTGAAATGGAATGGGGGCGAGATAAGGAAGACGATGCACATGATAGTAGTTAAGTAGCTAGGACGTTTGTGCAAGAAACCGGTGTAACGCCAGTGGTCAGCACGAGAAACTCGTGGGGTAGATCTGGTCTCTCCATCCACACGGGAGTTAGTCGCCATTAAGGAGGTAGCTGAGCATGGGCGAGGCAGGCAGAGGCGAGAGGAGCAGGTGAAGCTCAATTCTGTGGGCAATGAGGTGAAACTGTGGGCGAGAGGGCGATGCGGGTGAGAGAGCGTGTTGCCGCGCTGGCTAAGTGAGGGCAAAGCGAGGTGGAAGAAAGGTACTAACAAGCAGGGCCCACATGTCAGTGAGCGGGTTTGGCCCGGGCTGTAGCTGAGCGAGCAAAAATGGGCCGGCTTAGTTTCGGCCCAACGAAGAGAGGGAAATTTAAAATTAGTTTTTTAATTTCTAATTTCTGGTTGGGTGTTTGCTGGATTTTTGTACCGAACAAACATAATCCAAATTTACGAATTTTTTTGTGGGCTCCTAACATAGTATGGGCTCCACAGACTCAGCAAGTACAAATAAAAGACATTACAATACAAAGTCATAACATCAGCATCCAAATCCCGAAACTTTGCATTAAACCATACCACATGCATATGCAATGCTCAATGCATCCCTTCTCTTTAACTCTTTTTTGTATTTTACCGGTAATGCAAGGTATGCAACCATCGCTGCATACCCATGCCTGTGCTCGCAAGCACAGGGACCAAGAGCCCAATACTCCGCAAGTAAAGGGGACCTCAAGCCCACACTCCATGAGTGTGGGGACCTCATGCCCATCATATACATGACGGGGACATCAAAGATATACATGCTCGGTCACCACGTGACCAAGCCTCAACATGATCTCAATATGCACATGCACAGTTACTCTATTCATCATCAACATGCAATAGCAATAACATCATACATGAATACAACTTTATTATACTTTGAGCATTCACCATTATTAGTACACATATTATGCCAACAACCATGCATCGCTATCATGTATCAAATACACGTAATCATGATCAAGCATTCACAATTAATCTATCAAACAATGTACTTGCCTCAACCATGCGAGAACGAAGGACGCAAAGAGGGCGCTGCCTCCAGAACCAATCCCCCACCTGAGGTAAGTCAACTAGCACTCTAAGATAACAATACTGGACCAAAACAAAGCTGGAAGCACTTATGAAAAAACTATACTCTCTTGCAAACCCAACTCTAAAATCCTAAACAGCAGTCTGTCCCCTCGATAGACAGTCATAATAAAAAAATCATATATTTTAGTATAGAGATCCAAATGGGGTGTTCTTGGAATCTCTAGAAATATTATCAAATCTTCCATCTAAACCTAGTTGGTGAGCCTTCCAGATTCGGCCATTTACTACCCCTACCAAGCTTATGAACAGAACAACTAATTCACGTCAGGTTTCTGGACAAAGATATTAAAACTATCATAACTTTCAGTATATTGATCCAAATTTTGTGTTCTTTAGCTTCCTCAAAAGCTAATACAATTATATACATCTTTTGTTATAGTGAGACCTCCCAGAAATTTTTTAGCTGTCCTCTATGTCTGATTACTAAAAACTTTTAGAATTGTAGCAGATTTACGGAACAATAGCGCTACGAAATTCATAACTTTTGAACCACTTGTCCAAATGATGTGATCTTGTACACTATGGAAAGGTATCGACGTCGCCTATAATACTCTAGGAGGCGTCCTGGTCAAATTCTATGGTTAAACTTCTCAAAAATGTTGGCCAACCCCGTCTGCCCTAAACAGATCTAAAACCGACATTACTACTAATCAATTAATCAACTAATCAGAAGGGGATGGGGTCTTACCCTTGAGGAACCAGCACCGAACATGATGAACACTCACCCTAGGCCATGATCTCTCCCTTTCCCTTTCCTCTTCTTCTTCTTCCTCCTCTTCTTGGCCGATCTATCCCCCGGGCGATCCTCCTTCTTCCTCCTCGACACCGATAGCGGGGAACACCTTCTTGGTCGGCAGTAGGGGAGGACCAGCAGGGAGGGTGCGTGGGAGACCAGGGGTGGCGTAGGGAGGAGAGGGGATGGGGCGGCCAAGGGGGGGAGGGGGTGGGGGTGCAGCCAAGGCGGAGGGGGAAGGGGCGGCTAGGGTTAAGGGAGGAAAAAGTGGCGCCTCCCCCCTTGGCCGGCCACCCTTGAGGCCACATGGGCCAAAGCCCAGGCCCAAGTTGCGGTAAAATAGCTGCTTCCCCCTCTCTAACTACTGAATTAACTATTTTCTATCTGGTCCTTTTTAATTCAAGTAACTCTCTCCCGATAACTCTTCCTAATAGCTTTGGGGTATTACACTCTACCCCCCTTAAACAGAATTCGACCCCGAATTCTTACCACACCTAACGCCAAAGAAAACCATAGTTAAAAGAAAACTTACTAATTCTACCCCATACCTTCTGTGAATAGCTCTGGATATTGCTCACGCATGCGAGACTCCAGTTCCCAAGTGGCCTCTCTTTCGGTCTGCTGCGATCATAGCACCTTAACATACCTCAATGTCTTATTCCTTAAGACCCTTTCTGACTTCTCCAGGATTCATACCAGTTTAGATTGAAAGGATAAATCTTGCTCAATAGCTAAGGGTTCTAGCGAAATAAGGTGCTCTAGATCCCGCAAGTACTTCCTCAACATGGAGATGCGAAATACATTAGGCACATGCGCATAGACTCTGGAAGGTCCAAACGGTATGCCAGTTTCCTAATCTGTGCCAAGATCAAGAAAGGCCTAATGTACCTCGGGCTAAGCTTCCCTTTTGTACCAAACCTCACCACGCCTTTAGTGGGAGATACTCTCAAGAGCACCTGATCTCCCACTTCAAATTCCAAGTCACGTCTCCTCACATCAGCATAACTTTTCTACCTGCTCTAAGCTGCTAGCAGATTCTGCCTCACTAGGGCCACTCGCTCAATGGTCTTCTGTATCCAATCCGGGCCCAAGACTATCTTTTCACCCACTGCCTCCCAACAATGTGGTGACCTACACTTACGCCCATACAAAACTTCGAACAGTGCGGCCTTAATACTAGAATGGTAGTTGTTGTTATAAGCAAATTCTGCTAACGGTAACTAATCTTCCCAACTACCCTTCCAAGACAAAACACGAGACCGCAACATGTCTTCCAAAGTCTGAATAGTGCGTTCTGACTGCCCATCTATCTGTGGATGAAATGTTGTACTGAGACGGAGCTGTGTGCCCAGTGCACTCTGGAAACTCTCTCAAAACTTGGAGACAAACTTGGCATCTCTATAAAAAATTATGGTCTTTGGCACACCATGCAACCTCACAATCTCACGCACATAAATAGGAGCCAAATCACTTTTTGAGTTGGTTGTGCGGATAGGAATAAAATGTGCAGATTTACTGAGTCGATCCACTATTACCCAAACTACATCCTTTCCTCGCAGCGACCGAGGTAACGCAACCACAATGTCTATGGAAATATCATCCCAAGGCCACTGAGGGACCTCCAATGGCTGCAATACTCCTGCAGGACGCTTATGTTCCACCTTCACTTGCTAACAAACACCACAAGAGGCTACATAATTAGCGATATCTACCTTTATCCTTTTCCACCAGAAGTTCTGCTTCAAATCATGGTACATCTTCGTCTCACTCGGATGAACAGTATACAGAGTGCGATGTGCCTCCCTTAGGATATCATCTTTGACCTCCGTCTTTTGTGGCACACAAAGATGACCTTTAAACCGCAAAGCACCTAAACTATCCAAACTGAAATCTCCTTCTTCACCCATATCTAACCATTTCCTAACACTCTGTAATAACCGGTCATTCTGTTATGCTTCCCGCACACGGTCTGGGATGGCTGACTCAAGGATCAACTGAGTCTCGACATGTGTCGTGCCTGCATAGCCGTAAGATATCCCCATGCGGTCAAAATCAGCAACGAGGCATTCGAGGGTAACGGGTGTCGCCTTGCGACTAAGAGCATCGACAACCACATTTGCCTTGCCAGGATGATACTGAATGGAAAGATCATAATCCTTAATCAGCTCCAGCCACCTACACTGCCTTAAATTCAGTTCCTTTTGTGTGAAAATGTATTTAAGACTTTTGTGATATGTGAAAACATCTAAAGCCTCACCATACAGATAGTGTCTCCAGAGTTTCAAGGCAAACACTACAGCGGCCAACTCTAAATCATGGGTTGGATAATTCTGCTCATGCTTCTTCAGTTGCCTTGATGCATAAGCTATTAATTTACCTTCTTGCATGAGTACAAAACCCAAACCAATTCGAGAAGCATCGGAGTACACTTTGAATCGCTTCCCAGGCTCAGGAAGAGTAAGAACAGGAGCAGTCACCATCTTTTCTTTCAGGGTTTGGAAACTACATTCACAGTCATCGTCCGACCAAAACTTCACATCCTTATGCGTGAGCCGGGATAAAGGCTTAGCAATAATGGAGAAATCCTGCATAAACTGCCGATAATATCCTACCATACCAAGGAAACTCCTCACTTCTTTGACATTAGTCTTTCTCCCCCATTCAACCACTGTAGAAATCTTTCTTGGACCAACTTATAACCCCTTATCATTTATGATGTGCCCCAAGAATCCCACTTCAGACATCCAAAACCCACACTTCTTCAATTTAGCATAAAACTTGTTCTCTCTTAGTGTCTCCAACACAAGCCTCAGGTGATGCCCATGATCTGCTTCCGTCTTTGAATAGATCAATATGTCATCAATTAAGACCACTACAAAATCATCCAGATACTCATGCAACATCATGTTCATTGTCTCCATAAAAATAGCAAGGGCTTTCGTTAGTCCAAAAGACATTACCTTGAATTCTAAATGCCCATACCTGGTGGAGAACGTCGTCTTCTCAATATCCTCTTTTTGGATAGGAATATGGTTGTATCCCGACTAGCGATCAATCTTTGAAAATATCTTAGCTCCTCTCAACTGATCAAATAAATCTTCAATGCAGGGCAGCGGATACTTATTCTTCATGGTTAACTGGTTGAGAGCACGGTAATCGATACATATACGCCAACTACCATCCTTCTTCTTTGTAAAAGAACAGGTCCTCCCCATAGAGACACACACTGGGACGAATGAGATCCTTAGCTTTCAGATCATCCAACTCCTTCTTTAGTTCCTCATGGAAAAGTCGAGCCAAACGATACAGAGTGATGGAAACCGGCTGAGCACCCGGTACTAAGTCAATTCTGAACTCTACTGGGCGAGGTGGAGGGATTCCTAGCAACTTCGCTGGAAATACATCAAGAAATTCCTGAACCACCAGAATACTTTCTGCAGTCAAGGCTGAACTCAGCTTTTTCGCCAGAGACAAAAGAAATCCACTCTTTGCTGCTTGACTACCAGGAAACAAACTAGCCATCACAAAAACAGAGTGAGATGGGGCGCTACTGAAAGACTATCTCCTGCCCAGAAGGATCTTGCAAGGTTACTGTCTTCCAAAAACAAGAGATGACGGCATGGTAACTATGCAACCAATCCATACCCAAGATAACATCAAACGGCTCCATCTTCATAACCATCAGATTAGCAATAAATTCCTCCCCGTCTAATGAAATCACACAACCAGGACAAACTGTGGAACTAGAAAGAATTCACCTAGGAGAATTAACTAGAACGGATTGAGCTATATACTACATACTCAAATTTGCTCTACTAGCAAAATCTAATGATGCAAAAGAGAAAGTATGTAACACCCCAACTCAGAACGAGCCTGGAGTGCTACCAAAACTAAATACAACTAGAGCGAATTTACAAATTTTCGACAGAGTTTCTCTTGTAATCTAGGAAAAACAATTTTCTAACAAGTGAACATAACATTTAACAGTAATTTCATAAACCATGACACTCATGCATAAGGGATAATCATATGAAGTTAATTAAATAACACCATTCTCACATCCATAACTTATTTCGTCATTCATAATCATAAAATAACTATGGGTATTTCTCGTGATCTATTTATTCTTATGTGATGCTAAAATAACAATTGCATTATTGTTGTGAAGTGGTGCGTGCTTTCCAATCATCTACTCCGCCCATGCATGGCGTCTTTGCCAAAGTACCTAAATCAAAACAAAGCAAGGGTGAGCCATAGGACTCAAACAAGTATCAACAAGATTACAGGATCATAAAGACATAACCGTTTGAACAACTTTAACCAACATTACTCATGGCATTTCCAATATTAAAAAAATATGCTGACAATGCTATGCACTCTTTGTTCTTTAACTCTTTACGCATTTTACGGTAATGCGGGGTATTCATCCGTCAATGGATACCCATGCACGTGCTATCCGCACAGGGACTAAACCCTATACAACAACTTGTATAGGGACCTTTGCCCGTCATCAAAATGTCGGGACCTCAGACATATTGCCCACATTTCATAAATGTGGGGACCTCAAGCCTGTCATTGGCTGACAGGGACCTCATCTGAATCACTTGGTCACCTCATGACCAAGTTTCAAGATGCTCAGAATATGCATGAATATAACATCTATTTCTTCTCATTCAATAGAATTCAACATATACCTTAGTCATGAAAGCGAAGCATTATGAATAATCTGCGGTCATAACATGCAAGCATCAACACCACTAGGGCCATCTCAACATCACTTTCACATGACAACAATGAACATTACACAACTCAATCATGACATGCAACAAGAATTTCCATTTTAACCGAATACTTGCCTCAACCGTGTGAGCGGCGGACGCGAAGTAGGTGCTGCCCTTGGGACCTCGCTGCCACCTGGACAAGAATAAAACCCCAAACTAAGACTTGCTTACTGGACCAAAACCATACATAACATCACATTCGAAATCGCTAACTTTTTAACATTTTCAACTTTTCTAATTTCTAGCGATAGGTCACTGCAAACAGCATACTTCAAAAATTCATAACTTTCTTCTCAGGGGTCCAAATGAGATGATCTTAGACTTTCTGAAAAGGTAATTAAGTTGCCTAAATAAACCTAGTTGGGGTGACCCTCTGATTCGGCCATCTTCTACCCCTACCAATCCCTTTAGTCAGAGCAGCTCAACAGCATTCAGTTTCTGGACAGAAATAAAGAAAATAGCATAACTTTCTCTACGTTCATCCAAATTCAGTGATCTTTAGTTTTCCTGAAAGCTAAGAGGATTAGCTTCATTTTTCGTTATGGTGAGACCCTCTGGAAACTCTTCTAACAGCGAGTTTAAATCAGGTTAAACCGACACTGTCAAATCTGTTACCCACAGAAACATCATAGAACTAAAAAAATCATAACTTTGGCTATCGAAGTCCGAATGACCTGATTCTTGTCGGCAATGAAAGATAACTACGATACCCACAACTTTCTAGGAGATGCCCAGACCCAAATCTGCATTTACCTTAACCAAAAACGACAATATATGCTACTGCAGAACACCGATCTACTGTCATCCGAAAATTGGACAACAAGAAAACGACCCAAAACAAAGAACCACGGGTTACCCTTGCTGAAACGACGAAGGTGCGCATGGCGGATGAAGATCACCACGAGTTCCGGTTGCGGATCCTTCTTCCCTTCTCCCTTTCTTCTCTTCCTTCTCCCTTTCTCTCCTTTTCTTCCCTTCTTTTCTCTTCCTCTTGGCCGCCACCCAAGGCTTTTCTTTCTTGCTCTTGGCCAGCAACAATGGGGATCAAGGAGGGTGCAAGGAGGTGGGGCTGCGTAAGGAGGGAAGGGAAGGGTTGGCCGCAAGGTAGGAGAGGAGGGGCGGCTGCTAGGGAGGAGAGGGGTTTGGTCGGCTAGGGTTTGGGAGGAGCCCCCTTGGCTGCCACCCTCTGGCCTTGGCCGGGCCAAGCTGCCAGAAAGTTTCGTTTTTCCCCTCAAAACCTGGTTTTAGCAAAAACTACGGTCACTATCATGATTATCAACTGCTCTCTCAACAAAGCGACAAAAACTTTCCGAATATTACAGTCTCCCTTAAATGAATTCGACCCGAATTCTAAACGTCTGAGCACAAGAGAAACCGAGGGTGAACACTTAACATACAATGGATACACACACAGTGAATAATTCGGATAAATCTCGCGCATGCGAATTCCAATTCCCACGTAGCTTCCCGCTCGCATCGCTTTGTGACCAAAGTACCTTAACATACTTCAAGGTCTTGTTCCTTAGTGCCTTCTCTGACTTTTCCAATATTCTTACTGGCTTGGACTCGAAGGACAGATCTTGTTCAATGGTTAAAGGTTCCAATGAAATATGATGTTCTGGATCTCGCAAGTACTTCCTCAACATGGATACATGAAACACGTTGTGCACACCCCTCATGGACTCAGGAGGTCCAGCGGTATGCCAACTTCCCAATCCGGGCCAGGATCGCGAATGGGCCAATGTACCTCGGGCTAAGCTTCCCTTTGGTACCAAATCTCACTACTCCTTTTGTGGGAGACACCCTCAAGAGTACCTGGTCACCCACTTCAAATTCTAAGTCTCTTCTCCTTACATCTGCATAGCTCTTCTGTCTGCTTTGAGCTGCCAATAAATTCTGCCTCACTAAGGCTACTCGTTCCACCGTCTTTTGTACCCAATCCGGCCCAAAGCGCCTTCTCACCTGACTTCCCAAAGAAGGGGTGATCTACACTTTCGTCCATACAAAACCTCAAGCGGGCGGCCTTTATCTTTGGAGTGATAAGCTGTTATTATAAGCAAATTCTACCAAAGGCAATCGATCTTCCAACTACCCTTCCAAGATAGGACACGGGTTCTCAACATATCCTCCAAGGTGCGAATAGTGCGCTCTGTTTGTCCATCTGTCGTCGAGGATGAAAAGCGGTACTCAAGCGGAGTTGTGTACCCAAAGCATTCTCGCAAACTCTCCCAAAACTTGGATACAAACTTAGCATCCTGTCGAAATGATGGTTTTTGGCACTCCATGCAATCTCACAATCTCACGCACATAGATAGGGCCAAATCACTAGCTGAGTTAAATCGAACAGACAGAATAAAATGTGCGACTTGCTGAACCGGTCCACTATAACTAAGCGCATCCTTGCCTCGCGGTGAGCGAGGCAGCGCAACAACAAAATCCATAGAAATATCATCCCATGGCCATTGGGGTACTTCCAAAGGCTGCAATAACCCCACAGGACGTTTATGTTCAGCCTTCACCTGCTGACAAACACCACAAGAAGCTACATAATTGGCAATATCCACCTTCATTCTTTTCCACCAGAAATTCTGCTTCAAATCACGGTACATCTTCGTCTCTCACGGATGAACGATGATCTGAGTGCGATGTGCCTCCTTTAAAATGTCATCCTTAACTCCACGCTTTACGTGGCACACATAATCGTCCTTTGAATCGCAATGCTCCAAACCCATCCAAACTGAAATTCCTTCTTTTCCTGTGTCCAACGCTTCGACCCTCGGCAAAATGGGTCATTTTGCTGCGCTTCTTGTACTCGCTGTGGAATGGCTGACCCCAAAATCAGCTGTGTCTCGACATGAGCAGTCCCTACATAGCAATACGATATCTCCATACGGTCAAAATCCGCAATAAGACAATCCAAAGTAGCCGGTGTCGCCTTGCGACTAAGAGCATCTGCCACCACGTTAGCTTTGCGGGATGATCTTGAATCGTGAGATCATAATCTTTTATCGACTCTAACCATCTTGTTTGTCTTAGATTCAAATCCCTCGTGTAAAAATGTACTTAAGACTCTTGTGATCGGTAAAGATATCACAAGATTCGCCATAAAGATAATGCCTCCAAAGCTTCAAAGCGAACACTCTCAGAGCCAATTCTAAATCATGAGTTGGATAGTGCGCTCATGCTTCTTCACTGCCTAGATGCATAAGCCAGAACCTTCCCGTCCTGCATGAGCACACAACCCAAACCAACTCGAGATGCATCAGAGTACACTGTGAATCGCTTCCCAGGCTCAGGAATAGTAAGAACCGGAGCAGTCACCAACTTTTCCTTCAAAGTCTGGAAACTGCGCTCACAATCATCGTCCCACAAAAACTTCACATCTTTCTGAGTGAGCCTGGACAACGGCTTTGCAATAATGGAGAAATCTTGCACAAAACGCCGGTAATAGCCTGCCATACCCAGAAAACTTCTCACTTCCTTGACGTTGGTCGGTCTTGCCCATTCAACCACTGTGGAAATTTTCCCTGGATCGACTGATATTCCTTTATCATTTATAATATGCCCGAGGAACCCCACTTCAGACATCCAGAATTCACACTTTTTGAACTTGGCATAGAACCTATTTTCTCTTAGTGTTTCCAACACCAACCTCAGATGACGCTCATGCTCATCTTCAGTCTTTGAATAGATCAAAATATCATCAATAAAAACTACGACAAAATCATCCAGATACTCATGCGTTATCACGTTCATAGTTTCCATAAAAGCAGCGAGGGCATTCGTTAGTCCAAATGACATAACTTTGAATTCAAAGTGCCCGTACCTTGTAGAGAACGCCGTTTTCTCAATATCTTCCTTTCGGACAGGGATCTGGTTATAGCCCGACTGAAGGTCTATCTTTGAAAACACCTTTGCCCCTCTCAACTGATCAAATAAATCTTCAATGCGAGGCAAAGGATATTTATTCTTGATGGTCACCTGGTTGAGTGCCGGTAATCAATACACATGCGCCAACTACCATCTTTCTTCTTGGTAAACAATACCGAGCTCCCATGGTGACACACTAGGTCGAATAAGATCTTTCGCTTTTAGATCATCCAAGCTGTTTCTTTAATTCTTCCCGGAAAGGACGCGCGAGCGTCACGGGTCATGGAAACGGTTGAGCACCGGTATCAAATCAATCTGAAACTCCACGGGACGAGGAGGGGCATCCACGCAACTCTGCGGAAAAACATCTAAGAACTCTCGAACCACCGGAACTAATTCTGCGATCAAAGAGGAACTTGGCTTCCCATTAGTGACAAAAGAAACCCACTCTTCACGACTCGGCTACCGAGGATACAAGCTAGCCAACACAGAGAGTAAAAGAGGGCACTACCTGAAAAACTACCTCAAGCCCGAAGGTGCTTGAAGAGTTCTGTCTTCCAAAAGCACGAAATAAGCTGCTCGATAGCTATGTAACGATCCATACCCAAAATAACATCAAATGGCTCCATTTTCAGACCATTAAATTAGCAATGAAATCTTCCCATCCAATGAGATCACACAACCCGATGATGTGGAGCTAGCAAGAATTCCACGGAGAATTAACTACAATGGATCGAGATAAAGATCGCATACTCAAATTGGCCCGACTAGCAAACTCTAATGATACAAAAGAAAAGTAGCTCTGAATCAAAAGAACATAAGCCTCCAGAGTCCACTAAGGCGTGCTGTCACCACATCGGGACGACTGCAGACTCTGCCGTCGGCATGGCATAGAAGCTCGCTGCTCTGCTGGTGCGGTAGGAACTCCGACACCACGAAAGGAGGTGCGGCAAGCGCAGGGGTCTTGAAGGCACTTTGGAGCAGAAACGGTGCTGAAGGCCTTTGGTGGCCAAAAGTACCCGGCGGTGGCATCCCTCGAGATCTTGAAGATAGAGTGAGTGACCCCAAGATCGAATAGGTGTGGTGCTAACATCCGAATGAACCTCGCGAAGACGCCGCTGTTACGTGCGATGCCGTCTGGTTCCCATTTAATAATCTTTGGCGGGATTCCGCCGACGGACCAATGCCTTGTGGCCCTCCCACCACAAGTGGCGACAAGATCTCGACCAAGAACACTCGGCGCCCGATGCTCATTGCCACACTTGAAACATTTCATACCCTTACCCGGAATCAAGCGCAACCTAAACCCACTCACCGCGGCACAGAAGTAAAAGATGGCCGTGGCCTTGTGGTTCTGGACTTGAAGGGAATTCTGCCTTTGAACTTCTTGAAGGCGGCTTGAAATGACCCACTACCTCCTCCAAAATTCTTCTTACGGCCGCCACTAGCCCCACCGACCATGGTACCTCCCGTGCACAGTAGGTCCTCCCAAGCTGCATCTCTAGCTCCATGCCCCGGCTTGCTCTACCGGGAGCTAAAGTCACGCAATTCTAGCGCTCCCAAGACTGACGGAACTCTGCTGAGCCCCTGCGAAACCTCTTAGCCTTTTACGCCTCATCAGCAGCCACCGCCGGTACAAAGCGGATCAGTTGTTAAAACACCTTCATATTCGACACCGTCATCTTACCACGCTTGTAGCTCTGCAGTGAGACTTCCATCCTCTCCACAAGCGATCTTTGGATAAAACCTCCTCCTAAAGCTGTTCCACAAACAACTCCCATGTAATGGGCCATGAGCGAGAATCCTAGCCGTCAAGACTCCCTCCCACCGGATGTCCGCTTGCCCCTTAGCCGAAATGCCACAAACTGTGCCCTCATCTCGAACGACATCCCCAAAGCACCAAGTGCCTCTCCATGTGACGCACCTGGTTGGCGCATCCACCGGAGTGCCCAATCCATCAAAGGTATCAAGCGCGAGGCGTTCCGCGATGCAATCCCATAGTAATGCGCCATGCGGTACCACCGCTGGGGCCACCAATGGGGCGTCAGCGGAACAAGCTGGAGGAGCTTGATCCCGAGGGCTGCTTGAAGCAACTTCTTCCTCGACCTCGCAGGACTTGCTTCACCGACTCTGAGTGCGAACTCACGGCGGGGCATTGCTGGCCTCGCCAAGCACCTGTAGAGCCACGACCACGACCTCTGCCTCTTGCCATCTAAGAACACCACAATAAAACTAACCACAATAAGCATAAGAATAACTAGTATCAAACCTTCAAGAATAATCATACAATGACAATAGCGTAGTGCAATGCAAAAGAAAACCGAATCCCACCTACTGTGCTTAGTGTGTCAAAATTACTATTTCGATGCCCGCGGACCTACAGCCCGCTCTGATACCAACTGTAACACCCCAACTCAGAACGAGCCTGGAGTGCTACCAAAACTAAATACAACTAGAGCGAATTTACAAATTTTCGACAGAGTTTCTCTTGTAATCTAGGAAAAACAATTTTCTAACAAGTGAACATAACATTTAACAGTAATTTCATAAACCATTACACTCATGCATAAGGGATAATCATATGAAGGTAATTAAATAACACCATTCTCACATCCATAACTTATTTCGTCATTCATAATCATAAAATAACTATGGGTATTTCTCGTGATCTATTTATTCTTATGTGATGCTAAAATAACAATTGCATTATTGTTGTGAAGTGGTGCGTGCTTTCCAATCATCTACTCCCGCCCATGCATGACGTCTTTGCGAAGTACCTAAATCAAAACAAAGCAAGGGTGAGCCATAGGACTCGACAAGTATCAACAAGATTACAGGATCATAAAGACATAACCGTTTGAACAACTTTAACCAACATTACTCATGGCATTTCCAATATTAAAAAAATATGCTGACAATGCTATGCACTCTTTGTTCTTTAACTCTTTACGCATTTTACCGGTAATACGGGGTATTCATCCGTCAATGGATACCCATGCACGTGCCATCCGCACGAGGACCAAACCTATACAACAACTTGTATAGGGACCTTTGCCCGTCATCAAAATGTCGGGGACCTCTGTACATATTGTTGGAGATATGCCCTAGAGGCAATCATATTGATGATGATATTTCATTGTATCCATGATTTAATAAATGTTCCTTGAATATTGCCTTTGTGTTGATTAACAAGTATGTGACTTGTTTGTGAAACTCTTTACTTGTATGGTTATTCTAAAGTTGTCCCTAGTCGGAGTTCATGTGAGGACACACGTGAATGATGGATTAGCACATGTATCGGTTGATGACCATGTTTCACGAGTCATAGACATGGAGATGTCAAACCAATAATGTGGACACATGTTTAGAACATGGGGTTGGACCGACCCAACATGAGACATAGTAATTATTCTTATGGTTCTCTCTACACAATGTGTACGCCTTGTCCTTAGACACGAGATTGTCGTATGTACTTGAGATGTGAATCGACCTACTTAGGGGCTATCAAACGCTACTCCGTGAATCGGGTAGTTATAAAGGTAGCTTTGGGTTTGTCATGAAGCATGCTGCGAGGCATGGTCGGTCGAGATGGGATTTGCCCCTCTCTACCGAGAGATATCTCGGCCCTCGGTGATCGGATCCAGAATGCATGGCCATGCTACTTAAGGTTAAGAGTTAACCTAGTAAGGGATTCGGATCACGAGGATCGAGAAAGAGTGGTCAGCTTGGAGCTCATCGAATATCGTGAGGCAAAGGGATTGGCATGTACATAACGTTGTGATGGTTCGTCCGATATGATCTTTACGTATGTTTAGGAGTTGGCACGTCTTGCTAGAGGCCGCTACCAACTATTGACCAAGTATGTGTACTCGCGTCATGTCTAAACATATGTGAACCATAGGTCACACACTTAAGAAATTTGAAGCCTAATTCGGATTGGATCTAAATTAGATCGGGCATTGAGTCCTAATGGGCCTCTATTCGTAGAAGCCCATTATAAGGACGTCTATAAAAGGAGGCGGGCGCGCTGGTTGAGAGTTGAGTTTTTCGTGACATCCTCAAACCACGGCGCCACCCTCCCACGCCCTAGTCGCTCGCGCGGATCTAGTAGTCCGCGTGCGTCGCTTCCTCCCGTGCGTGTGGATACCTTTGGGCGCCGCATCCGTGGCGTTGGGACGAACGCAAGAAAGGAGCGCGCGTGGGGCGCCGCGACGAGGACGAGGAAGTAATACGACTACTCGCGCCGACGTACTACATCAGCGAGTACGACTACACTACCCCGACGTCTTTGCATCAACTTCGCACTGCGCGTCTAGTGGTAAGACCGTGATCTATAAGCTGCGGTGATCTTGGTTTCGGGTAGAATTTTTAATTTGCGCTAGTGTAGCCTACTGTTTCCCTGATGGTATCGAGCGGTTCTTTGTCATGTTATAGGTTCGGGTGATTTGCATATGGCGATATGTAAATCGGTATGATCGATGTGATCGATTGTATAGTTACGTAATGGATTGATCGGTTTCGTGATCATGCCGCTAAGGTCGTGAAACAACATACCCTACCGGTCGGATTCGCCATCGGGGTGAAGCGGTGACACGTAAAACCGATTTGCGGAATGCGAAGATCAATATGATTGATCGAATCGAACCTAGATTAATAATCGATGTACCGTGATCATCTTTGCTAAGGTCGTGAAACAACATACCCTACCGGTCGGATTCGCCATCGGGTAGACGGTGACACGTAAACCGGTTGCGGCATGCGAAGATCGATACAAATTGGTCGAATCGGAGCATGAGTCGATTTGTGGTAAATATGATTTGCCGATCAAAATCCTATGTAAAAATTGCATAGATTGGATCTCGTTTTTTACGAATAGGGGTGAGGGCTGCCCTTGAACCCAGGGGAAACCCCTCGACCCCTATCCAGAGATTGCGATTCTATGCATAAACTTGTTTTTGCGAGGATGTATGTGACCAGTATGGCTAATGTGTATGTGATGCATGTTTGTAATATTTGCATGACTGCGTGTCGTGGTGCGCAACACAACTGGAGCCATTGTGTTGTCAAAGTATTGTATTAACGGCTGCGTCTTGACTTGTGATGATTCCTAGTATCCATGTATTTTATTACTAGCTGTTATGAGTAATAGCTTATAGTAGTACTCGGAGGACACATCACTTGGAGGGATGGCACACATGAACCATGGAGATGGAGATCATCATGGTGGACAAATTCTATGGCGATGGAGATCACCATGAGAAAATGGGCCATACTGAGTCACAACTGTGTGAATGCTATTCCTATTGTTTTACTCCTATGCATGTTTGAATGGTAGAAGTATAGCGATCCCTCACAAAATGTTAAGTTAAACATATGCCCTCCCAATTAAACTTTGCACCATCCCATGTCTTGTAAATTGATGGTGGGTCTATAAAATTAGGGCACCATCAACTTTCCTTGACTAGATGGGTTTTGTATCGGATACTTACATGCATAAGGATTGGTGAACTTAACAAGGTTATCATAAAGGTTATGGGCCTTGGTGCATAAAGGTTGGGCGCGGGGCATAGAGATGTCACCCAACAACAAGAGTCATATAGAGATATGATTAGCAAGGTGTTGCTTATCAAGTACCTTGTCTCCTAGCGGTGATGCAAAAGCTCACTAGTAGACTCGTTAATTGCGGATCTTGAATCGCTAAGAATCAACAGAGGATGTTGATTTTAGTGGGAGTACATTCTATTAAATTTGTTTAATACGCTTTACTCTATCATGGTTTTATTTGTCTTAGTATTTTGCATTTCCTATTGTAGATCAATGGCATCTAGCAACCACGCACACCCTTTTTGCTTTGCGATCGATTCTTGAGAAAGAGAAATTAAATGGAACAAACTATTCGATTGGGTCATGTAACTGAGAATTGTTCTCGAGGCGGATAAAAGGAAAACGTTCGACACCCCAATCCCGAAAGAACACGCAAATAATGCGTCTGCTGCTTGTTAAAAATGCCTACAAGAAAGCATGTGATGACTCTCTTGAGATTAGTGTCTTATGCTTGCATGCATGGAACGACCTTCAAAAGCGGTTTGAGGATCGAAGCGTATGATATGATCATAGCGCAAGGACATGTTCGCATACGGGCCGGGGTGAGCGGTTCAATGTCTCTAAGGCTTTTCGGAATGCAAGTTAATGAAGGTGCACCGTAGGCCCACATGTGATCAAAATGGTTGGTTCTGATCGGACTTTGGATAAACTTGGTTTTCCAATTGGCCAAGAGTTGGCAAGCGATTTCATTTAGCGTCTCTTCCACCTAGCTATGGGCATTTCATTTGAACTACCATATGCATGGGGCGGATAAGGGCCTTAATGAGCTTTGTGGGATGCTCAAAACAAAGAGAATGACATTAAGAAGTGTGCGGGGCCTAGCCATGTGATGGTGTCTGAGAACAAGTCTAGCTTCAAGAAAAAGGGTAAGAAGCCATGGCCAAAGAATAAGGGTAAGGTTAAAGATATGATCTCAAGCCAACGCCTAAGCCTAATCTTTGGACTCAGGCGAGACAGTATGCTTCTATTGTAAAGAAATCGCCACTTTGGAAGAGAAACGCAAGAAGTACATGGATTCCGATGAATGCAAGAAGAAGGTGGAAGTAAGACTTCCACCCATGGTACACTTGTCATAAATGTTTTAGACATTTTTCTCATGATTCTCCTATTAACTCTTGTGTATTTGATACTGGATCAGTTGCTCACATTTGCAACTCGATCACGAGGGCTAATAAGAAGTAGAGGAGTCGCAAGAGGTGAAGTTGATTTTCGCGTCGGGAATAAAGCAAGGGTTCTTTGCGTTGACCGTCGGCACCATGCAACTTCAGCTTCCTTCAAGATTTATTATGGAATTGAATAATTGTTATTATGTTCCTAGTATGAGTCGAAACATTTTATCCCCTCATGTTTGATGAGAGATGGTTATTCATTTGCAAGTAAAGACAATGGTTGTTTGATCTCTAAAATGGAATGTTTATGGCTTTTGCCCCATTGTGAATGGGTTATTTATTTTAAATCTTGATGATGCGCCTATCTTTAACATAAATGCTAAAAGACTTGACCTAATGATTTGAATCCCACCTCGTTTGGCATTGTCGTTTGGGTCACATAAGTGAAAAGCGCATGAAGAAGCTCCATGCTTGATGGTCTTCTAACCGTTTGATTTTGAATCATACGAGACATGTGAAGCTTGTTTGCTTGGTAAGATGACCAAATCACCTTTCAAAGGTTCTTTTGAGAGGCGTCGGACTTGTTGGAAATCATACATACGATGTATGTGGACCAATGAGCACGATCACTAGAGGTGGATTTCATTACTTCATAACTTTCATCGATGATTTTAGTAGATATGGCTATGTCTACTTAATGAAGCATAAGTCGAAACTTTTGAAAAGTTCAAAGAGTTCGAATGAGGTTGAAAATCAACGTGCCAAGAAAATTAAGGCTCTGCGATCGATCGTGGTGGCGAGTATTTGAGTCATGAATTTAGCAATCATCGAAGAGTTGCGAATTGTTCCACGGCTAACACCGCCGGGCGCCTCAAAGAAACGGGTATCCGAGCGCGTAATCGGACCTTGTTGGACATGGTTCGATCGATGATGAGCGATCAGATTACCATTATCCTTTTGGGTTACGCTCTAGAAACGGCAGCTTTCACACTTAATAGGGTACCGTCTAAATCCGTAGTTAAGACACCATATGAGATATGGACTAGGAAGAGTCACGGTTGTCTTTTCTAAAGATTTGGGGATGTGGCGTTTGTCAGCGACTCTGATCGGACAAGCTCACACCCAAGTCGGATAAATGCATTTTCGTGGGATATCCGAAGGAAACCTTTGGATATTACTTCTACAACCGACTAGAGGGCAAAGTGTTTGTCGCTCAGTGGTGTTTTCCTAGAAAGAGTTTCTCAACAGGAGACAAGTGGAAGAACGGTGCAGCTTGAAGAAGTTCAAGATGAACCAATCGGGAAGACTCGACGAATGATGCCCATGTGGCGAGAACAAGTTGAGAACCCATGGCAAAGGAAGCACCACCACCACGAAGGTCGGAAGGCTCCGCAATGCGCGAGATATATTATTGTTAGACAATGATGAGCCTCGACCTATGCGGAAGCAATGATGGACCTGGACTACGAGAAATGGCATAGTGCCATGAGATCCGAGATAGCATCCATGGGAGACAATCAAGTTTGGAATTTGGTTGACCACTTTGATGGTGTTAAAACCATAGAGTGCAAATGGATCTATAAAAGGAAGATTGATATGGATGGAAATGTTCATATCCATAAAGCTCGACTTGTTGCAAAAGGTTTTCGGCAAGTTCAAGGAGTTGACTACGATGAGACTTTCTCACCTGTGCAGCGATGCTTAAATCAATACGGATCATTCTAGCTATTGCTGCATATTTCGACTATGAGATATGGCAGATGGATGTCAAAACGGCTTTCCTTAATGGAAATTTAACAGAGGACGTGTATATGATACAAATTTCGAGGGTTTTGTCGATCAAACAATGCTAGAAAAGTATGCAAACTTCAAAAATCCATTTATGGATTGAAGCAAGCATCTCGGAGTTGGAACATTCGTTTTGATGAAGTGGTCAAAGGGTTTGACTTCATCAAAAACGAAGAAGAATCTTGTGTTTACAAGAAGACAAGTGGGAGCTCACTCGTATTTCTAATCTTATATGTAGATGACATATTACTGATTGGAAATGATATTCCTATGCTCGAGTCATTAAGACCTCACCAAAAATAGTTTCTCAATGAAGGACTTAGGGGAAGCGGCATATATTTTGGGTATTAAGATCTATAGAGATAGATCAAAAAGGCTAATAGGATTAAGCCAGAGTACTTACATTGACAAAGTGTTGAAACGGTTCAACATGGAGGAGGCAAAGAAAGGGTTCTTGCCCATGTCTCATGGCATAAATCTTGGCAAGACTCGGTGTCCTTCGACAAGCGATGAGCGAGATCGCATGAGTAAGATTCCATATGCTTCGGCCATTGGATCTATCATGTATGCTATGATGTGTACTCGCCCAGATGTTTCCTATGCTCTAAGTGTTACGAGCAGATACTGTGTGATCCGGTGAGAGTCATCGGGCAGCGATTAAAAACATCCTCAAGTATTTGAGAAGAACTAAGGATGTGTTCCTAGTCTACGAGGTGAGGAAGAGCTCGTTGTAAATGGTTACACGATGCAAGCTTCCAAACCGACAAAGATGATTACAAATCGCAATCGGGTTTTGTGTTCCTTTTGAGCGGTGGTGCGGTAAGTTGGAAGAGTTCCAAGCGGAGATCATGGCGACTCTACAACGGAGGCGAGTACATTGCGGCTTCAAGCGGCAAAGGAAGGTGTTTGGATAAGGAAGTTCATAACTGAACTAGGTGTGGTTCCTAGTGCGTGCGATCCTGCGGATCTTTCTTGTGATAACGGTGGGGCCATGCGCAAGCCAAGGAGCCGAGGAATCACAAAGAACAAACACATATCGGCGGTTTCATCTCATTCGAGATCCTTAATCGAGGAGATTTAAAGATATGCAAAATACACACGGATTTGAATATTTCAGATCCTTTGATGAAGCCTCTCCACAGCCTAAGCATGAGGCGCACACAAGAGCTATGGGTATTAGATATCTTCTAGATTGACTCTAGTGCAAGTGGGAGATCGTTGGAGATATGCCTAGAGGCAATCATATTGATGATGATATTTCATTGTATCCATGATTTAATAAATGTTCCTTGAATATTGCCTTTGTGTTGATTAACAAGTATGTGACTTGTTTGTGAAACTCTTTACTTGTATGGTTATTCTAAAGTTGTCCCTAGTCGGAGTTCATGTGAGGACACACGTGAATGATGGATTAGCACATGTATCGGTTGATGACCATGTTTCACAGTCATAGACATGGAGATGTCAAACCAATAATGTGGACACATGTTTAGAACATGGGGTTGGACCGACCCAACATGAGACATAGTAATTATTCTTATGGTTCTCTCTACACAATGTGTACGCCTTGTCCTTAGACACGAGATTGTCGTATGTACTTGAGATGTGAATCGACCTACTTAGGGAGCTATCAAACGCTACTCCAGTGGCGGGTAGTTATAAAGGTAGCTTCGGGTTTGTCATGAAGCATGCTGCGAGGCATGGTCGATCGAGATGGGATTTGCCCTCTCTACCTAGAGAGATATCTCGGGCCTCGAGTGATCGGATCCGAGAATGCATGGCCATGCTACTTAAGGTTAAGAGTTAACCTAGTAAGGGATTCCGATCACGGGATCGAGAAAGAGTGGTCACTTGGAGCTCGTTGAATATCGTGAGGCAAAGGGATTGGCATGTACATAACGTTGTGATGGTTCGTCCGATATGATCTTTACGTATGTTTAGGAGTTGGCACGTCTTGCTAGAGGCCGCTACCAACTATTGACCAAGTATGTACTGCGTCATGTCTAAACATATGTGAACCATAGGTCACACACTTAAGGTGAAGCCTAATTCGGATTGGATCTAAATTAGGTGGGCATTGAGTCCTAATGGGCCTCTATTCGTAGAAGCCCATTATAAGGACGCGTCTATAAAAGGAGGGCAGGCGCCTGGTTGAGAGTTGAGTTTTTAGTGACATCCTCAAACCCCGGCGCCACCCTCCCACGCCCTAGTCGCTCGCGGATCTAGTAGTCCGGCGTCGTCGCTTCCTCCCGTCACGTGTGGATACCTTTGGGCGCTGCATCGTGGCGTTGGGACGAACCGCAAGAAAGGAGCTGACGTGGGGCGCCGCGACGAGGCGAGGAAGTAGTGCGACTAAAGCGCCGACGTCTTGCATCAGCGGAGTCACGACTACACTACCCCGACGTCTTTGCATCAACTTCCGCACCTGCGCGTCTAGTGGTAAGACCGTGATCTATAACTGCAGTGATCTTGGTTTACGGGTAGAATTTTTTAATTTGCGCTAGTGTAGCCTACCTGTTTCCCTACACATATTGCCCACATTTCATAAATGTGGGGACCTCAAGCCTGTCATTGACTGACAGGGACCTCAACTGAATCACTTGGTCACCTCATGACCAAGTTTCAAGATGCTCAGAATATGCATGAATATAACATCTATTTCTTCTCATTCAATAGAATTCAACATATACCTTAGTCATGAAAACAGAAGCATTATGAATAACTGCAGTCATAACATGCAAGCATCAACACCACTAGGGCCATCTCAACATCACTTTCACATGACAACAATGAACATTACACAACTCAATCATGACATGCAACAAGAATTTCCATTTTAACCCGAATACTTGCCTCAACCGTGTGAGAACGCGGGCCGAAGTAGGTGCTGCCCTTGGGACCTCGCTGCCACCTGGACAAGAATAAAACCCCAAACTAAGACTTGCTTACTGGACCAAAACCATACATAACATCACATTCGAAATCGCTAACTTTTTAACATTTTCAACTTTTCTAATTTCTAGCGATAGGTCACTGCAAACAGCATACTTCAAAAATTCATAACTTTCTGCTCAGGGGTCCAAATGAGATGATCTTAGACTTTCTGAAAAGGTAATTAAGTTGCCTAAATAAACCTAGTTGGGGTGACCCTCTGATTCGGCCATCTTCTACCACTACCAATCCCTTTAGTCAGAGCAGCTCAACAGCATTCAGTTTCTGGACAGAAATAAAGAAAATAGCATAACTTTCTCTACGTTCATCCAAATTCAGTGATCTTTAGTTTTCCTGGAAGCTAAGAGGATTAGCTTCATTTTTCGTTATGGTTAGACCCTCTGGAAACTCCTCTAACAGCGAGTTTAAATCAGGTTAAACCGACACTGTCAAATCTGTTACCCACAGAAACATCATAGCACTAAAAAAATCATAACTTTGGCTATCGAAGTCCGAATGACCTGATTCTTGTCGGCAATGAAAGATAACTACGATATCCACAACTTTCTAGGAGATGCCCAGACCCAAATCTGCCTTTACCTTAACCAAAAATGACAATATATGCTACTGCAGAACACCGATCTACTGTCATCCGAAAATTGGACAACAAGAAAACGACCCAAAACAAAGAACCACGGGTTACCCTTGCCGAAATGACGAAGGTGCGCAGCGCGATGAAGATCACCACGAGTTCCCGGTTGCGGATCCTTCTTCCCTTCTCCTTTCTTCTCTTCCTTCTCCCTTTCTCTCCTTTTCTTCCCTTCTTTTCTCTTCCTCTTGGCCGGCCACCCAAGGCTTTTCTTTCTTGCTCTTGGCCAGCAACAATGGGGATCAAGGAGGGTGCAAGGAGGTGGGGAGGTGGGGCTGCGCAAGGAGGAAGGGAAGGGTTGGCCGCAAGGTAGGAGAGGAGGGGGCGGCTGCTAGGGAGGAGAGGGGGGCGGCTGCTAGGGAGGAGAGGGGGTTTGGTCGGCTAGGGTTTGGGGAGGAGCCCCTTGGCCGGCCACCCATCGGGCCTTGGCCCAGCCCAAGCTGCCGAAAGTTTCGTTTTCCCCTCAAAAACCTGGTTTTAGCAAAAAAACTACAGGTCACTATCATGATTATCAACCTGCTCTCAACAAAACTGACAAAAACTTTCCGGAATATTACAAAGTAGCTCCTGAATCAAAAAGAACAAATGCCTCCACTGATTCCACTAAGAGCGTACCTGTAACCACATCAGGACGACCCACTGACTCAGCCGTCGGCACGACATAGGAAACTGATGCTGGGGTGGCGGGAGCTCCAACACCCTAGTATGGTGGTGTGGCAACTACTGGAGGTGCTGAAGGCACGCAACTGGAAACAGTGCCACGGGGGTGGTGGCCAAAAGTAACCTGGTGGTGGGATCCCTCCAAGAACAGAGAAGTAAGGCTGGGGTGGCGCCCAAGTCTAAGTAGGGGTAGCTGCTAACACCTGCACCGATCCCCAAGAAGAAGCAGCTGGCGCTGGCGCTCACACTAGAACAGGCTCCCACTTGATGATACTGGCAGGATTCCGTCAACAAACCACTGCCTTGTGGCCCTCCTGACCACAATGGCGACAAGAACCAGACCACGTACACTCTGAAGCGTGATGCTCATTGCCACACTTGAAGCACTTCATGCCTTGCCCTGGGACCGGACGTAGCATAGGAGCACCCGCAGACGATCGCGAGGTGATGGAAGACTGTGACTTTGTGAACTTGGACTTGAATGATTTCTGCGGCCCTTTGAACTTGGAAGCGGGCTTCTGGAAAGACCCACCCCTCGCCACAACTCCTCTTCTGACTGCTACCTGCACCATCGGGAACCACGGTACCATCCGCACCTGGCAGCTCCTCATCGAGCTGCATCTCTAGCTCCATGGCCTTGGCCTGCTCTACCAGGGAGCTAAAATCATGCAACTCCAATGCCCCAACACTTGACAAACTCCTGCTTGAGCCCTCTGCGAAATTTCTTGGCCTTCTCTTCATCATTCATTGCCACAGCGGGAACGAAGCAGATTAGGTTGTTAAAACCCGCTTCATACTCGACACTGACATCTTGCCCTGCTTGTAACTGTTCAAATAAACCTCCATCCTCTCCACAAATGAAGCTAGATAAAACCTCCTCCTGAACTACTCAACAAACAGTTCCCAGGTAACTAGTCCATGGGTAGCGGTCCTAGCTGACAGGACTCCTTCCACCAAATATCTGCTTGCCCTTTTAATTGGAAGGCCAAAAACTGAGCCCTCATCTCTGAATTCATCGCCAATGCTCCAAAGTGCCTCTCCATGTGTCGCAACCAGTTAGCTGCATCAACTGGCGTGCACAACCCGTCAAAGGTATCCAATCTCAAAGCATTCCACTGATGTAGTCCTATAGCAACCTATGTAGGTACCGCCGCAGGGGCCACCATAGGAGCAGCAACAGGCACAACTGGTGGAGCATGGTTCTCCCAAGGTGCTGAAGCAACCTCTTCTACTGACCCTACAGGACTAGCTCCCCCAGCTATGAGCTATGGAGTTCTGAACATCGGGAGAGGCCATTGCCTGGCCTCGACTAGCACCTTGCCGTCCACGACAACGGCCTCTACCCCTTGCCATCGCTAAACACCACAACAAGAACAATCAAACAATTAGCACAAGATCAAATAGTAACTATAGCACAAGATTAACTATATTGTAAAATTTCTCAATAACAAGGGTGTAGTAATAGCTAATATATTGTTTTGTTTTTTACTTGAGAGTATGATAACTCGGAACATTTGGGCATGTTTGGTTTACTATCCTTGCAGACCAAACCAAATATTGGTAATGCTAACAAAAATTGCCTGTTGTTTCATTCACTACAAAAAATTGTTATCGCCCACAAAAATTTGGTAATACTAATGAAATCTAATGTCACATGTAGTGTAACATCCCAAAAACTCCATTTTTGGGAAGACATAGTAAAAATAAATGGGAAATTAATTTTGAGATTTTCCAATATAGAAAATCGTGCATGCATGATTTTTGAACCATTTGCATAAAACAAATAATGGGATTAATAAAAGCAGCAAGTTGTAAGAATTTTCGGGCAAATCACAGACCTTATAAAATATAGAAAAATTTACAGGAGGAACTATACTGTGTCAAGAGCCCAAAAAAATAAATTCATAAAATTTGGACTCTGTTTGCTCGGTACAAAAATCCAGCAAACACCCCGCCAGAAATTAGAAATTCAAAAACTAATTTCGAATTTCCCTCTCTCTATTGGGCCGAAACTGAGTCGGCCCATATTCACTCACTCAGCTCCAGCCCGCGCCAAACCTACTCGCTCCCGCACTCGTCGAAGTGTGGGCCCGCTTGCTAGCACTCTTCTTCCACCTCACTTCGCCAGCTCGCCAGCGCTCTCTCTCGCCCACATCACCCACTCGCCCGCAGTTTCACCACGCCGCCCACAGAATTGAGCTTCAACTTCCCCCGTCGGCTCCGCCTACCTTACCCATGCTCAGCTACCTCCTTAATGGCGACCAACTCCCACGTGGACGGAGAGACCATAGCTACCCCGCGAGTTTCTCACGCTGACCATTGGTGTCTCGTCGTTTTCTCAAGCAAACATCCTAGCTACTTAAGTCCTATCACTCGCATCGTCTTCCTCAGTTCGCCCCCGTTGCATTTCGCGCTAGCCCGAGCCTCATAGCTCCTTAGTTTCGCGGGAACGTACGCGTCATTCTCGACGTCAGTGAGCGCGCCTCCATTCCATTCTCGCTCGGTTGAGATTCCTCAACCACGACGCCAGCGTCATCTTGATCTCCTACCTCACTCATTCCTCTACTTTGCTTAATGCAGCTCTGGGAGGCTTGTAGCTCGGACACCATCACCTCCGTCTTCATCTCCAGCACACACGTGAGCTCGCCAGCATGTTCCCATCACTCTGGTGAGTTCAGGCTCAAACCAACTACATCACCACCTATTCCATACTCTATTAATGAATTCCCTTCACTCAATGCAGGCAATCTCGCCTTAAATCCGAGCTTCCCTCTCATTTTCCTCATTCACGGCCGCCACCATTTTCGATCTTCTTCGAAGCTCAGTGAGTCCATGTTTGATTTGTAGTGTCTACACCAACCTTATCACCCTAGTAACGTAACACGACACACATTGTAGAGCCTCTGTTGCTATGGTGAGCTGCCATCGTGCACCTCCTCTACTCCGCCGCTGCTCGTTGTCAACAAGTCATTCCAGAGCCCCTCTGACCTGATCTTCTGCACCTTCGTGTCCATGGTAAGCCACTAATCCTCACCCACACGTTAATTTGCCAAGGAGAGTCCCTAGTGTAGTTCCTCTCTAGACACTTTTGGTTCCGCTGCGGTTGCATGCCGTCGACATGCCTCTGGTAACCATAGGTCCCCGTGGCTGGCTGTAACATCCCAAGTTTCATACTTGTGTTTCAAATGTAAGAAAATGAGTAGAAATTAAAATTTTTCTTACATCATGTATTTCCTGCTTGTACTAAACAGTTCCTGTACAAAACTTATGGAAATTACAAAATCACAAGTCTTTTATTCAAATCTTGATCCTTCAAAAACATTCTTGTCAAATATTTTGATCATCTCCTGAAAATATTTTTCCTAAGTTCTTGGGATGGTATGTGACCCCTCTGAAAAATTTCACAATTTTTAGAAATTGTTTGAATATTTTTAGAGGGCAGTCAAACCTTCAAACCTTAAACCAGGACCTTGCTGAATTTTTGGAGAAAAATGCTTAGTACAAAAACCTCTGAAAAATTTGCACAAGGTCAATAACTCCTCTAGCAAGCTCCTGTAAAAATTTCAGAATTTTTGGAGTCATTTTGCTACCTCTAATAAATCCTCAAAAGTCTCTGTCTAATTTAAAATCAAACTTGGTTCACTATTCCTAGGGTTCGAGTCGGACTCGGGCTCGAGTCGCTCGGTTGGACCCAACCAACTAAATGCACCAGGCCCCCTTTCTAGCGCACGGTCGATATCGACCGTTGGATTTAAATCGCTCGGCTCGCATTGGTTGTCCGTTCGGGCCGCCGCGAAGAGCCCATCCTCTTTGAGCCGTTGGATTAAGATCGGGCCGTCCAGATTGGTTGTGCTGATCGGGTCACCCTAATGTCCTGATAGATCTCAGCCGTTCGTTCTTAATCGGATGCTCCAGATTGAGTGTGACGTTAAAACCTCCGATCGTCACCGTGTAATCGTGGCCGTCTATTTTAAATCCAACGGTCACCGCTTTCTTTCTCTGTTCTTCTTCTTCCTCGCTCCGTGACGCGCGCGCGCGAGGGACATGGCATGGGAGAGCCCTTTTCAACGCCTTGCGTCACCGTTTGAACGGCTCTGGTCCTCTGCATTTAATGCTCTTAGTGAGCTTTCGCACTCAAGGTCCTCTTCTCAGCTGCTCCCGTCAATTTCACGGTCCATGGCCGCACCATGAACCGAGCTCACTGTGAGCTCTTGTTCTTGCTCAAAACCCTAATTCTTCCTCTATAAATAGCCCCTTGGTTCCTCCTGGTGTTCCTTTACACCACCCTTAGCTCTTCTCTGTGTTTTGAGCTCAAAACCACCTCAAATTTCCAAAACACCATTGTTGACCCAAGGAGCTCCAATGGCGGTCTTGGTGTCCAGTGGTTCATCTTCGATATTTCTTGTACCCTTTTGAGCTCCTCAACTTCCTTTACATTTCCCCTAACTTAATTTTGGGTTGCATTCACAGGAATCACTCAATTTTAAGTTTGGAGATTTTCGGTCGATTTCACTCCCTTTCTTCTCCAACTTCGGTAAGTGGTTCTTTTTGTAATTACTTACTTGTGGAGCTTACGGAAACCTTAATGAAGCTATTTTGATCACTCATTGGTGTTCATTTTGCTCAGAACCTCGTTTTCTACTTCATCTTCCTCGGCTCCGGTGAACTCCATCGTGTCCAAGTCTTCTCGGCCACTTTTGAAGATCATCTTGGCTCAGGTAGCTTCTATTTAGTCCCTAGAAGTGTTGGCACTCGCTTTCGTGGACTGCAGCGGAGCTTTTTGCCATTTTCATTTTGGCAGTGCATGTTCCCATCTCCATTTTCCGGCTCACCGGCGTTCTAGACCTCCACCACCGGCAAGGTCATCACCATTGGGTCCGCATCGCTATTGCGAGTCCATTTTGGTATTTGGTGGGCGCCGCCGCGACCGGAGTCGCCGGCGACAAGCCGCTGTTCTCGCTCGGGATTTTGCCGGCCGAAACTCCCGTTTTCGTCATCTAATTAGGACATAGTTAATGCCAATCATAATCAATCATTAGAAGTATTAATTATGTCTTAATCTGACCTAATGTCTCACTGACATGTGGGCCCAACCCTCTGTAATCACCCCATTGGTGCGTTTCCGTGCTATTCCGACATCATTAATGCTTAATCATAGGTTAATTAAATGTCGGCATTTATTAGCTGTTGGGGATAACCCCTGTGCCACTGCCAGGTGGGCCCTCAGTCCTTAAATCACCTCTGCTCAAAATCTTTAGGACACATTAATTACTAATCATCACTAATCATTGGTCGTTAGTAATTAATTAGCTGTTCTAAAAATCCTCTTTAAGCCACTGCCAGGTGGGACCCCAACCCTGTGCACGTGTGTTAAACCTTCGCGTATGTGACTCACGGTCACTGACATGCGGCCCCACATGTCAGCGCTCCATTTTGCACTTCGATCAAAGGTCATCGTCCATTTTGCAATCTGCGGTCCAGATCATTGGGCCGATCGGGTCACCCGATCCTCCCATCCTTGTGTGCCGTTCATCTCTTGATCGACGGTTGTGGTTCATGTGCTGTTCGGGTCACCCGAACTACACTCATTATGGACCCCTCGATTCTTGATCGACGGTCGTGATGGATTGGGCCGTTCGGGTCGCTCTCGCGCACCCCTCGCGCGCGCCGTTAGATTCCAAATCAAGGGCCCATAGTTGTCCACGTCGATTTCTTTCTGATAAGTGTTGTTTTATTTCGGTAAATAGTTATTTGTCATCTGAAAATTGTATCAAATCTTTAGAAATTCATATCTAATTCAAAATAGATCCTTTTTAAATGAATCCAACTGTAATAAATTTGTATTTCACAAAAGTTTTATATAAAAATGCTTTTAGCTATGTTTCTGTGGTAGAAAATTCTGTAATCTTTAGTAGCTTATTTTCACCATTTTTGTATATTCCAGAATTGAATTAAAACTAGGAAAATGCATATCTTTTTCGGTATATCTGTAAATTGAATGGTTTTAACTTTATTGATTTTGTTATTTACTAAACTTTAATCTAAAAATGGTTGTAGGCCTAAATCAGCACCAGAAAAATATGTTAATAGATTTAACCTTATTGGTAGTATTTAAAAATTCATTTAATGTTGTAAAAGACACAAGTAATTCCCTGTAAATCCTAAATATATAAGATTGAAGCTAGAAAATCCCTCTGTTAGCATACTTTAATATGAAATAGGTTTTGCACATGTTTATATTTCTAGAAAGTGCATTATGCTAGTTTTACAACTTAGAAAAATCAGAAGAAAATCATTATAACTCCAAATTTAGTAAACTAAACTTTGCTGTGATTAGAATGACATAAACTACCTACCATAAAAAATTTGGGTTCCGGATCATTATAGAAATTTTCGCCATGAACAGTACCAATAATTAATTTAGTGATTTATAGGCTGAGAGAGTGTATTTTGGCTGTAACATTTGCATCCTAAATCCAAATGGTATAATTCTTGTTCCTAAAATTGTCTAAAATCAACCTCTAGCTGCTGTGTAAATTTCATGGGATTTGGATGTCTTTTGCTGTTGAGTTTTGTTTGGTGTTCTTCGTCCTTATTTGGTTTTATCGTATTTTCGCGTTAGGTTCCGAAGATTATATTGAACCTGAGAATCCTCCTCTGCAGCAAGAGCAATTCCAGCAAGGCAAGCAGTTTGATCATGTTAATCCCTGTATTTTCAAGTATTTATGTTGTTTACAAATTCTATGTATGCATTGCTAGTTTGTGTTAAACTATTGTCATTAGTTGACCTAGTAGATGCATTTCCTTAGGTAAATGATTATCCTTTACTACCATGAGCCTAGGTTATTGCTGTGATTTAGAGTTCGTGGATGAGCTCTTGTCACTTAGTAGTTTGCGAATTAATTGCTTAGCCATGCTTAGCTTCCGGTAGAAATGGGCGGTTATCGATTTGTCGATAACCTTGATCACATAAAACTTATTATCACTTATGATTTCAGCCTTGTGCCATGTTTACTTGTGAAAACTAAAACCTAAAAACAAAATGATTTAGATTTGGGCACAATGGTAAGACGGTGTGATTTCTGGGTGTGACAAGAATGGTGCCCAAGTCAATTACGGACCGAACATCTTGTGAGTACCTATTATCCGAGTAATTTGTGCGTGCTAACCACACTAGAGGGTATGGGACCTCTCTTGACTTAGTACTTTGGCATGTATTGGCTTTGGGTCGCAGGGAGTCGCAGGAGGGATGGTGCTGGGAGCATTGCAGTGTCCGAAAGGCTTCCCCCGTGATGGCTGGTTGTCTTTCGGCTTGCAATGCAAGCGTATGAATTTCGATCCATACGAGCGGCTCGTAGTTAATACAGAATATTAGAAAACGTCTCGTAGGACTTAGCTGTGCCGGCATACCTTCAGAAGTGTGCTTTGTGGCTTAAAGGCGCTCTGAAGTGTGGGTACATTGGTACACCCCTGCAGTGTTAAAACTATTCGAATAGCCTCGTCCTAGGTTATGGACACGCTTGGGTAAGCTTTTCAAGAGTTAGACTACAACCTTTTAATTAAAACTTGATGGGTGGTACAAATCGGGGATTCATGCTATGTTGTGGTGGCTATTGGGATAGTCACTTCCAGGTGGTTACTTGTATTTATTATTAATTTGCTGTTATATTCAACATCAAAACAGATTTGCAACCTTGTTTTTAAATGTATTATATTATTGCAAATAAAGTTGGCTTTGTGCAAAATGAGACATATAACCTCCACTTAAATAAGCCTGCATGTAGCATATGAATAGGTATGCTATTCCACACGTCAGTCTTGCGAGTACCTTGTGTGCTCATTGTTCTTGCTTTAATATAAATTGTTGCAGAGGAAGAAGGTGAGCTTGAAGGGCCTCACTTTTGTGAGCTATGTTGTGGTAGTCTTCGGGGCGACTAGCTTGGCGGCCCGGTCGGTTGCCTTCTGGGTTGTGTGGCTAACCTGTCGACTTTTGTTCTAGCCATCTTATGGCACCTACGCTTCATTGTCATTCTTGTATATTGTGCTATTTGGCGGTCGGCTCTTTTGTAATAACTTTACATTATGTATGTCGTTGTTGAACTTAGTGTTAATTGTTGTATGGAAATGATGTATGATTTTGTGATGATGAGCGTGTCTTTGCAGTGCAGGAAGCACATGTCCATCGAGGCTTTGGATATTTGATTAGTAATGCTAGAACCATATGGAGGTTAAGTATTACTAGTTAAATACCCGGGTCCTCACACTGGCCCATTAGCATCGTTTGGACTCATTGAGTCCAGTGCGCCACTCCTTTAGCTTAGAGAAAGCCTCATTCGCCGAAGCCGTCGGAAACCCGAGGAGCTCCACCACTCGTTACTGTCGTGTCACCGATCCTGTCCACCTCTTCAGCCATTTTCACCTCCCTCTGCATTGCATGGACACCCTCTACCCCTTTCTGAGCTCCCCCGAGCTTTTCCGTGCATGCCTCGCCACCGGCGAGCTCTTCTCCCTCTCGGCCGCGTGCGCACTCACTGTTCTATTCACTCTCTCTCTCTCTCCAATGGGACCCATAGGGTTAATCATGGATTAGCACTTAATGACAATAGTTAAGTGTACCCAGTCAATGACAGATGGGACCGACTGCAAAAGTAATCAGAAATCTAATTTTAAACATATTGAATACATGAGTCACTCACAAGTAGATACCACATGTAAGTTAATAAAAATATGAAAAAATGAGAAAGCCGCCTTTAGTTGTGAGTAAAAAACATTTTCTCTGTTAGAAAGCATAAACCTTTGTAGAACGCAGAGAAGAATACGCTTTCGCTATTGGAAAGCACAAACTTCGGAAAAATACATGATGGGAGTGTGGCCCGATCTTTCGAAAGGTACTAATACATCGATTGTGGAGAACACGACGTTGATGATCCAAAGGCTCTGACCCGAACAGATCGAACCCCTCACAATCACTACACCACTGCTCCGTTGGTTATCAACTGTGCCGAACGCGGTTGACCTCGCCAAGAAGGCTATCTCCTGCAAGCAAATCAAAAACACAAGAAAGAGAGTAGAAGATGCCATCTGAAATTGTATTGCGAATAATAATGAAGCTCACAAAGTTGGGGTTTCTTAAACTGAACGAGCAGCGAAACTGCAAAGCAGAATAATCTAAAAGAAAAACTCATGCAAAACTAAAGGGCGACAGCTCCTATATGAGGAGGGCGGCCAGGAGGTGGAAACCCTATGGCGTGGTACTGTTCATGCATGAATAGTGCCCACATAAACAGTACGGGCCTAGGGGTGGCTGGTCACCAGATGGGCCAGGTCGTCCAACAGATGGGCCAAGTTGTCGACCAATACATTACATAGCCTGTGGGCCAACAATTGGTGACGCAGCACCATGGCATGTAGACGACGCTCGGCTCGTATGAGTAGATGTGGCTCGATCCAACTAGTGAATATGGCAGTGTAGTAGCCGAAAGTCCTATCAGAGAGGATGTGGTTGAAGTAAAGGATGCTGTGCAGCGGGTCGAAGCAGTAGTTGCATCCTTAGAGTTGATGTCCTCATCAATACGCTTTCGACGTCACCTTTTTCTTTTTCTTGGAATTTCAAACCGAACCAAATTGAAACCATAGTAACTTTTGCATAAAAGCTCCAAATGAGATAATTTTTTTCTAAATTTATCTAAAATCATGCTCTACCAGAATATGCAAAAAGAATTGGATTTTGTGGCTATTGAAATTATGTTGATATATTTAATTTACTCCTAGCTCTTTTTGAATAGACGTTGATTATTCGAATGAATTTCACGACAATCCTTCACTCACATATTCAGAGTGACCAGAGGAAGGCAAGCAACCCCTTTGACCATATTGATCCAACTATTTCAATTAATGTACTTTTTTTGCAAAATCTATTATGCATATGTGTGTATTTGGTATGAAATTGCTATGTTTGGGATCATGGTGGTTGTAAATCCTATTCGATGCAAGATCCTCCTCGATATGTTGATGTCCTTCCTATTGTAGCCACTAGGATTATGGTTAGATAATGAATGATGTCAACTTGGGTTTTCGAACGCGAATATTGCACAATTGCTTAGTCGGGCCATAGTCGATCATAAAATGTTATAAAGGATGACATGATAAATTTGAATTTAGGAGTTTTGAAAAGAAAGTCCGGATGGGTGTATCTCTGTTATTTTGTATTAAGATAAAAGTGAAAAACCTAGTTTTTGGCACGGGCGAGTTATACTATATTCTAAGAGTGTATCTCACAAGTAGATAGGGGAGATTCTCGCCCAGGTCAATTAAAGACCGAACACTGGTATATCCAACCTAAGTGTAAGTGTACAACCACATATACCGGTATGGGACGGCCTTAGCTAATTAATTCATTGAAAACTAGCCTTGCATGATTGGTATGCAGTAGTAGTGCGAGCATGTGTGATTGCCGACACAACGGTGAATACTTCACTGAGACGGGGGTGTACCTGGGTGAAGTGGGGGCGTTCATTCACTGGGCTAAGTGCAAAGTTAGGACTAAGTGATGTAAAGGCTCCAACCCATGCTCTAGACTACTTACCAAAGGTAGTGAGAGGTGGTATCGATGGATGCCAAACAAAGTAAAGAATAATTATGTTGTGGGTAAAAGTTGTACTTATCTGCAGAGTGTAAATCTATTTAAATAGCCATGCTCGCGGTGATGAGCGTGCTAAGTGTAGTTTTGCTGGGTATAGTCTTCGTTTTCAATAAAATCATTTCAGTGAAAAATGAGGAAAAAGGGTTTGTGGTTTATACTTGAGTTGAGTACCATGTCTATGGTTGAAAATAAAATATTTCTCGTAGCCGAGGAGGGCTATGAGTTGTTATTTGTTTAAGTACTTTTTTTCATTTATCTATTTAACTACTCTTTAAAGTTTCTATTGCAAAATACTACGTATTGATATTGCAAATAAAATTTTCTTAATGCTGAAAACAACTTGTAGCATAGAGCCACATCCTTTGTTAGCCGTTCATTTATATAAATTTTGCGATACGCTACAACTCTTACTGAGTATGCAATGTACTCAATCTTGCTTAAATTGTTGTTCAGAGTACGGGGACGAGCCCATGCTAGACGACATCTACTTCACACCCAGAACCGGTGGGTTCGGCCACGGGTCTTTCTAGGGCTAGTCTCTAGTCGATTGCCTGAGGGTTGGATGGGCATGCCACTGAAAGTATTGAACTCTTATTACATTTTGTTTCCGTTGTTACTTTGCTATTCTTGATACTTAAGCTTTTATTTGGCTGGTCAGCCCTTGTGACGTAAATATTGTAATTGCTTAAGTTATGTACCATTTTTGCTTTATTTTGTACATGTAAATGTATGGATGTGATTACCTATGTTTGAGTTGTGTGTACTGACCACTCATCATGGGACTAGTATAGTGCACACACAAAGGCTTCGGGTATTCAAAGCTCGGGGGTCCTACAACACTAGTATCAGAGCCATACTGACTGTTGGACAAGCCTTAGTTAGAATGACCACTAGACTAGGAAGTGGTATTTAAAAAGCAACCTAGTTAATCATAAGAATAGTTGTGAAAACCTAGGAATATTTGCTACTCATACCTCTCCTGGTCTTCTCCTCTCATCTAAATCATTCTTTTGGATATCTCCTCTCATCATCTTTCAAATGATCCTAGTTTTGGGAGAAGGAATGCTCTCTAAAAATGAAAGATTTTGATCATATTTAAAGCCTTAAAAACAGAGCCAAAATATTTTGGAAAAGTCCCTAAAACATCCTATACGAAGTTCTTTTGGAAATCCATTATTAAACTATTAAGGAAGTCACTCTAGATGGAGTTTTCCAACAATTTCAGAACCTAGTACTTTCTGAAAATGATGTGATGTACTATTCTTTAAACCCCTCCTACCCTCATTTGGTGTTAAATTCATTGATATTATGAAGGTCTAATTATACATAAAGACCAAAGGGTAGTATGACATGAAACTAAGCCATAAGTATGGGATAAATAATGTAGAGAATGAATAAGAAATTGTGCTACAATTCTTTTCTTGCCTAACGTCATTTCTTATCCATGTCTCTTATTACATGATCATTAACTTCCCTTTTTCTTAAAATGTAGATGCCGACCTACTGGGAGCTGTAGTATTGCACGAGTGCCTTCGAGGAGGGTACACTGCCGCACACCCTATGGGTGATGTTACAGTACATGGAGTGGTCGTACACGGCTCGGTACACGGTCTTCATCGCACCCTCTATTGCGGCATCCACTGAGTACCTCACCCAGGTGCTCATCCAGGGATGTCACTTCAGAGACCCCACATTCTGTTACTATGGGAGGGGCTCTATTGTCCTGATGTCGCTTTATGATGCGGCCTATGTTGCTATCATACACCTACGAAACTAGCTGTTGGAGTTGGAGGTCCTATTCTTCCACTCCCCCGCGTGGACAGTGGATAGGGAGGAGCACACCTACCGAGTGGAGGGTAGACCGTTCCTTACTCCCCACCTGCACATCGCCGGTCTCGTGAAATCGCTCGGCCGATAGCTCTGCCACGTGATCCATGAACTATTGGAGGCCTGGCAGAGGATCTCCACCCTAGGGGACAGCATTACCCCGATGGTGGCTCAGGGACTCTTCTCACGAGAGATATTGTATGGTGAGGATGCCATACTGGTACCCGCTGAGGAGCTGCTAGAGCCCATCATCCACATCTGGTTAGGCGCCCGATGTCCCCGCATGTCAATTATCGGTCACTGTCACCACGTGATGGCTGTCTACTCACGAGTGGTGTAGTGACACCGTCTTCTCCACACTGGGCATGGGGAGGTCGAGTATCTTGACCCTCCATCCTCCTTTCCCCCGGAATCATTAGCTGCTGCATAGCACGACCACAATGACTAGACAGAGGCTGACGACCGAAAGCTCACTTGTAGGACTTTAGAGTGAGCACTTTTGGGTATTTTGTAAGCTGAAATTATGTAAGATATTGTTGTATAATTTGCTACTCATGATTGTTTAATTGCCTTCTTTTGTAATGTGTAAGCAACGGGCATGAACACTATGTAAAATTGACTAGTATGTTGAAATTCATGTGTGCTGCCCTTATGGTTTAAAAACATGCATATTTTCATATTATACAAGTTATTTTAGTATGGGATGATACTAATTGCTGACCCACTTAACTTTTGTTTATTCCCTCTCACCCTACTCACGGTTGTTAAAATTTCGCGATGTATGAACAGGATGTTGATAACACGCTCCGTTCATTAGCTCATGGCAATGGGAGCTACCCTCGGATCGCAGCAGTAGGGAGGCGAGGTTCCTAATCCTTCGCGACCCAATCAGTTGCATCCTTCTACATCAATGACACAAGCTAAGCAACCTCAGCCTGCCGCTACTGAAGGAACCATAGTTCTGCCACCACCACCCATGATGGCTCAAGTGTTGGCCATGATCAAACAAGGACGATAGACGAATACCCTCTTGCTCCAATAGTTGGTGCAGAATACCACTGCCCTTGGCACTGTTGCTAGAGGAGGCGAACCTACTGTGAACCAATCGCAATCGAGGTTGGGTGAGTTCATGCAAACTCAACCACTAGCCTTCTCGATGTTGATGACTGGCTCTACACCGTCGAGAGAAAGTTGGTCATTGCCCAGTACAATGATGAGGAGAAGGTGATGTATGCATCATACCAACCGCAAGGCGCGGTAGCTGCCTAGTGGGAAAATCATTAGGCCATCCTAAGAGAGGGCTAGACTCTCACACGGACCGCTTTCATGGAAGCTTTCCGTAATGCCCACATCCCTTTAGACCTTATAGACATCAAGAAGCAGGAGTTGTATGAACTTCGGCAGAGGAACCTAATGGGGATGGAGTTCCTCCACCGCTTCAACTATCTCGCCCGTTACACTGCGTCAGAGATACCAACCGAAGGAAGGAAGGTTGCTCTATTCATGGAATGCCTCAACGACGAGATGAAATGGTCACTTGCTTCCCATGACATCCCCAACTTCTAGACCCTGATCAACAAGGCCATTTGGGTTGAAGACAACACCCCGATAGTCGTGGAAAGCTGCAAGCGCAAGTGGTTACCAAAAAAATCAGCAAGTAGCAGCACACCAAGACCACGCGTTTGGCAGCCATCAAACGTCCATCCTTCAGCACCACCACCTCTGAGATTCCAAGCCCAAGGTCCTCACCCATAACAAGCCACGGTTTAGCAATATAACCATGGGGAACAGCAGTCTGGTACGCAAAACTGGGCAGTAGTCGTCACATCTGCGGTGAGCGCGAACACTTTGCAAATGAGTACCTAAAGAAGAAGCTTCCAGCACCTTAACTTCAACCCCTAGGCATCCATCAGCAACCCCAGGGCCTTGTATGAGGTCAAGATGGGTAGCAAGCCCCCATGCCGGCGCAAAGTTTTGGGCGCAGCCGTCTAAACCATGCGACCGTCGAGGAGGCCAAAGCAGCACCTGATGTTGTGATGGGTACAATTCTTATTCACTCGGTACCTACATTAGCATTATTTGATTCCAGAGCATCTCATTCCTTTATATCCAAGAAGTTTGCCATGCAACAAGACATACAAACTACAGACCTAGAAAATAGCTTGGTAGTCCATTCCCCAGGTCTGTCAGGAGGACAAAACATGGATGTTTTGATATTACAGTAGGATTCAAAGCCAACTTTATTATGATAGATACAACTAGGTTAGATATAATTCTTGGCATGGACTGTTTAGCCAAATACAAGGGAGTAATCGATTGTGCAGAACAAGTCGTTGCTCTCGTCAACCCTGATAGGGAACAGATCGTATTTTCCTCCTCATGTGTTGCTCCATCGCAGCAGCCCACACTCAAATCTATCTCAATACCAAAGCTTAGCCAAGTGCCCATGGTATGTGAATATCCCAACATATTTTCGAATGAATTACTAGGGATGCTGTCGGGCCGTGACATGGAGTTCATCATCGATTTAATACCCGGGATAGCACCTATGTCCATGCGACTTTATCGAATGACAACTCAAGGAGCAATTGGACAAGGGATTCATCCATCCTAGCTCGTCACCATGGGGAAGTACACTACTTTTTGTAAATTAGAAGGACAACAGTCTGTGGATATGCATTGACTACCGATCTCTAAATGAAGTTACCATCAAGAACAAATATCCTCCTCCGAGGATTGACGATTTGTTTGATCAAATGAATGGTGCTTGTGTCTTCTCCAAGATTGATCTAAGACTCGATTATTTCCAACTCAAGATTAGGCTAGAAGACATTCCAAAGTCTGCATTCACTACCCACTACGGTTTGTACGAGTACACTGTAACGTCATTGGGACTCACCAATGCTCCCGCAAACTTCATGAACCTTATAAACAAGATTTTCATGGAGCATTTAGATCAGTTCGTGGTAGTTTTTATTGATGATATTCTTATCTATTACAAGAATTCAGAAGAACATGAGCAACACTTGCGTATAGTGCTCGACAAGCTGCGCCAACATCAATTATACACAAAATTCAGCAAGTGCGAATTTTAGCTAAAACAAGTCAGCTTCTTAGGCCATGTTCTATCTGAAGGAGGTGTGGTCATGGAGCCGAGCAAAGTACAAGATGTCCTAGCTTCGAAACAGCCCTACACCATTCCTGAAGTCCAAAGTTTTCTCAGTCTAGCTAGATATTATTGCCGGCTCGACGAGAACTTCTCCAAAATCATGAGACCAATGACACAACTTCTGAAGAAGGAGAAGAAGTTCGAATGATCAGCCACATGTGATAAGAGCTTTCAAGAATTAAAGAAAAGGCTCATGATAGCCCCAGTACTTACTCTGTCTGACATACACAAGAGCTTTGTTGTGTATTGTGATGAATCTCGTCACGACCTCTGTTGTGTGTTGATGCAAGAAGGCAAAGTAGTGGCTTACGCCTCACGACAGTTGCAGACTCATGAAGCTAATTATCCAGCACATGACTTGGAATTGGTAGCTGTGATTCATGCTCTCAAGATCTAGAGGCATTACCTTATCGACAATCGGTGCGAAATCTACACCGATCACAAAAGTCTAAAGTATTTCTTCATGCAGCCGGATCTGAACCTAAGGCAATGAAGATGGCTTGAGTTGATCAAGGATTACAATCTTGGCATCCATTACCACCCCAGTAAAGCCAATGTTGTAGCCGATGCGCTTAGCTGGAAACTTCACTACATAAACACGTCAATTGAAGCAAATCAGCCGGCGTTGCATGAAGAGTTTCTGAAACTAAATTTAGAAGTGGTCGAGGAATGTTATGTTGCTACCCTAGTGCTGCAACCTACCCTCGAATCTCATATTCAAGCAGCTTAGCTCAAGGATCCAGCAATCGTCGAGATCAAGCACAAACTACAAGATAACGAGAAATCGAAATTCTCCGAGAATGTGAGTGGATTGGTTATGCGCGAACAGTAGCTATGTGTTCCGAATAAGCATGATATGAAGAAGCTAATCCTCTGAGAAGCTCATGACTCTCCACTCTCCATTCATCCCGTATTGGGACCTCCGAAAGCAGTTCTGGTGGCCCGGTATGAACCGAGAGATCGCCGCACATATAGCCATGTGCAACTTATGTCAACATGGTAAGGAAGAACTCCAGCGACCAGCGGGATTGCTTCAAGCCCTGAATGTTTCCGATTGGAAATGGGATGATGTCAGTATGAATTTCATTACCGGTCTATCGAGAACCCAAAACGGTCATGACTCAATATGGATTATCGTTGACCGCTGGACTAAAGTGGCTCACTTCATGCCAGTTAACACTGCATATAAGGGTGCTAAACTTGAATGACTCTACCTAAACTACATTGTCCATCTGCACGGTGTGCCAAGGATAATTACTTCTGATCGACGTCCTCAGTTTACCTCACGATTTTGGGATAGCCTGCACGAGCTATTGGGAACCGAGCTACTCTTTGGCACAACATTTCACCCACAAACGGGAGGCCCAATAGAAAGGATGAATCAAATTCTAAAAGATATGTTGCGAGCCTACGTGCTATCCTATAGCATGAATTGGGAAAGCTGCTTGGCATTCGCCGAATTCTCCTATAACAATAGTTTCTAATCAAGCATCCAAATGTCCCCATTCGAGGCAATGTATGGGAGAAGCTATATAATGCCCCTATTCTGGTCCGAGGTTAGCGAGAGATTATTCTTTGGACCAACCATCATCCAAGAAGCGTAGGAGCAAGTTGATGCAATCTGTAATGCCCCAAAGGTATTAGGAAGAGTTATCGGGAGAGAGTTACTTGAATTAAGAAAAGGACCAAATAGAAAATAGTTAATTCAGCAGTTAAAGAGGGGGAAAGCAGCTATTTTACAGCAACTTGGGCCTAGGCTTTGGCCCATGTGGCCTCAAGGATGGCCGGCCAAGGGGGAGGCGCCACTTTTTCCTCCCCCAACCCTAGCCACACCCCCACCCCTCTCCCCCTTGGTTGCCCCATCCCCTCTCCTCCCTGCGCCACCCCTGGTCTCCCACGCCACCTCCCTACTGGTCCTCCCCTGCTGCCGGCCAAGAAGGTGTTCCCCGCTGCCAGTGTCGAGGAGGAAGAAGGAGGATCGCCCGGGGGATAGATCGGCCAAGAAGAGGAGGAAGAAGAAGAAGAGGAAAGGGAAAGGGAGAGATCATGGCCTGGGGTGGGTGTTCATCATGTTTGGCAGTGGTTCTTCAAGGGTAAGACCCCATCCCCTTCCAATTAGTTGATTAATTTATTAGTAGCATTGTTAGTTTTTAGATCTGTTTAGGGCAAACGGGGTTGGCCGACGTTCTTGACAAGATTAACGACAGAATCTAACAAGGATGCCTCCTAGAGTATTTTAGGCGATGTCGATACCTTTCTGTAGAGTACAAGACCATGTCATTTGGACGAGCGATTCAAAAGTTATGAATTTCATAGCGCTGTTGTTCCGTAAATCTATTACAATTCTGACAGTTTTTAGTGATCAGACATAAGCGGATAGCTAAATGAATTTCTAGGAGGTCTCACTATAACAAAAGATGTAGATAATTGTCTTAGCTTTTGAGGAAGCTAAAGAACACGAAATTTTGATCATTATACTGAAAGTTATGATAGTTTTTAATATCTTTGTCCAGAAACCCGACGTGAATTAGCTGTTCTGTTCATCAACTTGGTAGGGGTAGTAAATGGCCGAATATGGAAGGCTCACCAACTAGGTTTAGATGGAGGATTTGATAAGATTTCTAGAGAGTTCAAGAACACCCCATTTGGATCGCGTCCTTCGTTCTCGCATGGTTGAAGCAAGTACATTGTTTGATAGATTAATTGTGAATGTTTGATCATGATTGCGTGTATTTGATACATGATAGCAATGCATGGTTGTTGGCATGATATGTGTACTAATAATGGTGAATGCTCAAAGTATAATCAAGTTCTATTCATGTATGATGTTGTTGCTATTGCATGTTGATGATGAATAGAGTAATTGTGCATGTGCATATTGAGATCATGTTGAGCCTTGGTCACGTGTTGACCGAGCATGTATATCTTTGAGGTCCCCGTCATGTATATGATGGGTTTGAGGTCCCCACACTCGTAGAGTGTGGGTTTAAGGTCCTCTTTACTTGCGGAGTATTGGGCTCTTGGTCCCTGTGCTTGCGAGCACAGGCATAGGTATGCAACGATGGTTGTATACCTTGCATTACCAGTAAAATACAAAAAAGAGTTAAAGAGAAAGGATGCATTGAGCATTGCATATGCATGTGGTATAGTTTAATGCAAAGTTTCAGGATTTGGATGTTGATGTTATAACTTTGTATTGTAGTGTCTTTTATTTGTACTTACTGAGTCTGTGAACTCACTCTTACTTTTGTTGTTGTTTTAGGTACCTAATTCAAGAACGATATGCATGGGAGGGAGTAGCCATATGTCGCACACACACACACACACTGCCATGAACCTTTATAGTTGATTAAATTTTCGATCATGCCTTAATAAATGAGCAAACTGCTTAAAGGATTTATTACAGTTATGCTTTACACGTTGGATTATTTGTAATAATAAAGAGTAGTATATTTTGGATGCCTATGATTATGCTAAAGTCATTTATCACATCTTGAATGCCTATAGTTTATACTGAATGTTGGATTGTTTAATTTTGATATTTTTTCCTGTTGGAACCCCCGGTATAGTTAGCTAAACAGAGAAGGTTCTACCGGAATTTAGTAAAGTATCATGATTTTAACTTGTTATATTGTTAGCTTAGTAGGATTCCAGGCTCATGTTGGGTTGGAGTGTTACAGTTAGTATCAGAGTGGGCTGTAGGTCCGTGATACTGGAAATAACAAACTTGATACGCTATGCACAGTAGGTGGGATTGGGTTTTTGCATTGCATATATGTTTCCGTTGAGCATAAGAAGGGAGGCAGTATAAATCAGATCCAACAATTGATTTGTTAAGGGTATCATAGACCTTTCCACGTAGATCTTAAATTGTTTCTACGGTCGGCTAATTTGCTTCAAAGGCACTATAAATCCTTTGGTTTAACCTAACTAATCAATCCCTAGCACCGGCGAAAATTTTTACGCCGCCCTGCAAGAATTCACCATCCCCAGTCCTGTCAACCCGACGCGATCGATGACCCTGAGGCTTGACCGCCCGAGAGGAGTGAACCGGCCTTCCACATTCCTACGCCGCCGCCACTAGCAAAGGAATTGCCGCTGCTCATCTATGTTTGTCTGTATTGAATTCAATAGAAGTATCATGATTTCTGCAGACAGCATTAATTCAAGGGAAGGGATCGATCAAGTGAAATAGATTGACATGTCGAAAATTTTGATCAAGAACCGGCGCCTGCATGAGCAAAGCACGACAAGTTGCAACTTATTTTTCCATTACATATCATGTGGAATAATCACGTGTAGTTATAATTTTATCCTAAACAGAATGATATTTTCCCCTAATTGTTAATATAGTACAACTAAATTTTAAATAATTTCTCAGGACCATGACACGCACGAGGGCTGCCTCGCTTGCTCGCGCCTAGAGCTGGGATTGGGCCCTGCCGTGCCGTGCCGGCACGGCCCGGGCCCAGTGTGCTTTGGGCTGCATCGTGTCGTGCCGGCTCGGTCCGGTCACCTCGCCGTGCCGTGCCGTGCCGGCCCATCTCGCATTTGGCCAGGCCTAGGCACGGCTCAAAGCCCATCGTGTTAGGGTCGTGCTGTGCCAGCCCAAGCTCAGCCCTAAGTAACTATTGACGGCGGAGGCGGCGACGGCGGCAGCGACCGCCATCTTCATTCCTCTCGTGCGGTCGTGCCCGCCTCATTAAAAACATAGTTAAAATTGAATTAATTGCGTAAAAATATGGGTACAAAAATATTTCGGGGAAAAGGTGAAATTTTCTTAATATTTTACAAATACAATGTTACTGCCTCGTTAAAAACCTTACGCCCCAGAGTGGGGTTCCCCGAGTAAGGAAAAGAGTACAGTAACAACATGTGTACATACTGACCACTCATCAATATTGAGATCGTTCATGCGTTCAAGGTCAGCGTACACCTGCGTGATCTCAAGATCCTCCAGTTGATGCTGTTGCCGCTCTTTAGCCAATTCCCAATCCTTGGCGCATGTGATTGCCTCCACTATCCTAGGCGTGAGGGATGATCTTCTTTCTTCAATTATTCTCCCTGCCATGCTGAACGTTGCTTCTGAAGATACAGTGGACACCGGTACCAACAGAACATCCCTTGCGAAATGTGATAGTACAGGAAATATCCGCTTGTTATTCTTCCACAACTCGAACAAGTCTATCTTTCCACCGGAAAGATCAGGATCGATGTTTGTAAAATCATGCTTCAGGTAGTGGTTTAGCTCTGAGACAGAATTCCAGTTGGGGGTCGCCTGAGGCTGGGAGGACGAAGAACTGGACTTGCCCTTTAGCTTCTTCCACAAGTGGGATGTCAAGCTTTTCTTTCCTTGTTGCGTTTGTTGTGAGGCCTCCGATCCCGCGCTACTGTCGAATTTGTCATAATACATACGGAAAACACGAAAAAGTTCCTCTTTGACATGTGCAAAAGCTTCCGAGTAATCAAGATCAAGACATTCACCTATTCTCTCCATACCGATCTGCAAACCTGACAACTTTTTCGTAGGATCGAAAATGATAGCAAAGCAATACACATGTGAAATAGACTCAAAATATTTATTAAATTTTTTCTCCATTAGTACGACAGCATGACTTAAAAGGGGATCCTTCCTAGATTTGGCAATCTTGTCTGCAATTAACTAAATAAATTCTATAAATAAGCAAGAGGTAGGGTAATAAACACCAGATAACATCTTTGTTGCTTTATAAAAAGGTTGTAAAAACTGTCGAAAATGACTAGCAATCTGCCAAGCTGAATTGGTAACTACCAATTCATTGTTTTCAGAGTTAGCATTGACAAAAACAGATATAATATGTTCGTACCCTTGTACCTTCTTTAACATGATGTAGGTCCAGTTCCACCTCACCTTCATGTCAAGACCGAATTTTCTTGGCTCCTTCCCATTGGCTGCGCAGTACTCCGCGAACCTAGCTATCACTTGTGGGGAATTTGTGAGGTAGCGAATGGCGTCGTGGATATTGTTCAAATATCCGCCAATCGCTTCCATACCGTCTTGAACAACAAGGTTCAAGATATGGCATACGCATCTCTGATGGAGAACATAACCACCAATATACGTCTGCAATCTTGGGGTGAGGTTGTTCATAGCAGTAGTGTTCGCTGATGCGTTATCAAGAGTGATAGAAGCAATCTTATTATCTATCTTAAAATCATCAAGTACGTGTAGTATACGCTCAGCAATAGCCTCTCCCATATGTGATTCGTTAATTGGTTTAAACCCCATGACTCTCTTGTTTAGTTTGTAATTATCGTCTAAATAATGGGCTACAACACTAAGGTAGGCACTTCTTTGGTGTGATGATGTCCAAATGTCTGAAGTTATAGCAAAAGAGAACTGAACTTGTAGGAATTGTTCTTTTAGCTCTGCTAGTTGCTTATGATACATTCGTAAAATATCAGATGTAGTGGTTCTCCTACTAACATATTGGTACTGTGGGCAAAAGCCGCGTTAGATCATTTTTTCGAATGTGCGGCTTTCACCCATCCTAATCGGTTGATCTTCCGCAACAATATATCTAGCGATTTCCTCACGGGCAGAAAGCGGGTTGTATACCCAAGTACTTACAGAGCCATCGTCCTCGAAGTTTAGCTGCGTTTGTACTCCTCCCCCTCGGCTCTGAGCCCCGATCTTGCGCAAGCATGCCTTGTAGTGCCGGTTCAAGTGCCCTATCCCTGCCAAGGTAGTTAGGATCGCGATCCAACTCTTAGAGTCTTACGATTCTACGAACCCACGACAGCCCGTCGATCCAAGTCTTACGTCGATCCTACTCGTAGAGTCTTAGGGCAAAGATATTTTTTTGTAATTTTTTTAGAGGCCAGGATTTGCTGATATTTTGTTTTAGAGCAAAATTTGTTGATATTAATTTTTTAGAATGAAACTATAAATAAATAAGGAGCATGCAAAATATTATATCAGTGTGGTAATGCTGTTCTCTTGTAGTTCAGAACTATATCACCCGTCATGTCAGAACCATTATGCTTTTCTGTTGTCTGATAAGAAGTGTTTTGCCCCTTTTTTGGTAATAAGTAAGTGGTAAACCTTATAAGAATCATACAAATTTATAGTATAGATGGTAAATATGTGTATTTTTACAAATCCGTAGAATTGCCGATTCTACGATTCGATACTACGATTCGATCCTACCAGAGGCAAATCGATCCGACTCGGGATCTCGACTCTGACTACCTTGATCCCTGCAGCTGTACGAGCAGTTAATTTAACTTGGCAATAATTACATGTTGCGATATCTACCATTTGGCCATCATGGATTTCCTGGCTCTAGGTCATGTGCTTCCAACAGTTCGCCCTTCATCTAGACCCGCCAATGTTGCCGTCTGTGGACGCGGGGGAGAACTCTGGAGTCCCCATTGGCTCGGACCGCCTTGGTACTCCTCGTAGCCCTCCGTACCGTCCATATGACGGTCATCCATGCCGTAGTCTCCCATTCTTGGCGACAACTGGCGAGCATCAACGGGAGTTGGAGCCGGAGGAGGACTAGGGGAGCGACGGCGAGAGCTTACACTAAGTCGCCCTGCTGTCCTTTTCGTGCTCCGACTCCTCGGTAGCATACTGCTCGGGAGCTCCTTGGTGCTCCGACTCTTTGGCAGCATAATGGATAGATGGTGAATAAATGGGGAGAGTAGATGGCTGTTGAAGAAATGGAGAGATTTGATAGATTGAAGAAATGAGGTGAACTGAGAGACTGAGAGTGAATGAATAAATGAAAACGGAGCTTCATTTTATAAACACAGCCGCGTCGAATGTTGCTCTTGAGTTCCGAACGTTGCTCCTAAAGTTCTGAGTCCTGATTTCCTAATGTTGCTTGGCATCTTTTTTGTATCAAAAGGTGAGCCATCTCACCTTTCTCGGCATCTCCCCATGCCCGTGACCATCAACGGTCCCTTCTCCCCCCAGACCGAGACACCGAGTGCCTCCCCAGTCCCCTCTCGCTCTCGGCCTCTCCCCAACCCGGCACCCCGTGCCTCCCCCTATCCCCCAATCCCCCATCACCTCCCGGCCTCCCCTCTCCCCAACGGCGGCACGACCCCTCCCCCATCACCTCCCCACACGGCCACACCCCACTCCCCCATCGCCTCCCGGCCTCACATCTCGGCTCTTCCCCACCCCCAGGCCCCATGCCTCCTCTCTACCCCTAGTAGTTCCCCCACTCCCCCATCGCCCCCAGAGCCTTCCCCTCCGGCAGTCCGGCCTTCCCTTCCGGGAGTCCGGCCTTCCCCCATTCCCCCATCTCACGGCGAAGGCGGCCAAGCGGGCGTAGAGGTGGGAGGCGGAGTGTCGTGGCGGGAGGTGGGCGGCGCGGAAGGGGGCGAGGAGGCCGAGCAGCGCTGGAGTCGAGGCGGGAGGTGGAGTGAAGGATGCGGAGCGGCGGGAGGCGAGGAGGCGCGGCGGATTTGGAGCCGCCTCCCTCTGGTGCTCCATGGTGGTCCAGTGCCGCCGTTGCCGTCGGCTCCCTCGTGGCTACCCGTGCGCCTCCCCGGACCGCTCCTACGTGCGCTCGCCTGTGCACCGCCCCCTCCCCGGCCGGCGTGGCCTTCGGCCGTCGGCCCCTTGCCTCTCCAGATCCCCCGTGCCCCGACGCCGCCGACCTCTACTGCTGCCTTGTGGCCCGGCCTGGCCATCTTGGTCCAGCGCGGCGGGAGGCGAGGAGGCACGGCAGAGCGGCGAGGCGGCGGTAGGCGCGAGGAGGCGTGTCGGCCGTGGGAGGCTCCCCGAAGCTCCGCGCCCCTGGTCACATGGTGCTTGCGCCTCCTCTCCCTGGCGAAGCTCCCCGAGGCGGCGTGCCCGCCGTGCCGTGCCGCCCGACGGGCCGGCTTTCCAGGCCCAGCCCGGCCCACCGTTCATGCTGTGCCAGCCCGGCCTGCCACATGTCGGGCCATGCCGTGCTTGGGCCAGCCGGAGTGGAGAGAGAGGGGTGGGGAAGTGATGATGATGGGAGTGGAGAGATTGAAGGGAAGAGATATGGATGCTGCGGGTGCCACAGATGATACTATACCCTCTTTAAAGAAAACCTCCTTGCACTCATTTCAGCTAACCTTGCCAGTGCCTAACCATCTCTGCGTAAGTAGTCTGTAACCATCTCTGCGTAAGTAAATCGGTTTTGCTAAACAATATTCGACTGTTTTCTTGTGTCAAAATAGTCGATTTTTCATTCGCTGGATATACTTTGAGATTTGCACTTCTTATCTCATGAATTGTGTCCGGATTTAATACGATTTTTTTTCAAAATATAACGGATTCACGAATGGGTTCATCACATTGCCGTATTTTGTTAATATATAATTTTATTTTATTTTTGTCTTTGTTTTTGCTCAATCTCTCAAAGTATATGTTATATTTTGAATTATATGATGGAAATATGAGTTATTAAGACTTTTGAGAATAATTACAGTAACAAAAACATAAGGTACATAAATAATTTACTGTAATTTATGTATAATAGAGTTATACATGAACTAAAATTTGGATGTTTTGGGCTGAGAAAACAGTCATAGTATAGACCACTATTACTATAAGGATTTCATCTTTGGACCAAAAGAAGCAAGAGGTGGAATACCACAACCAGAAAGCATACCCATAAAAAAGTAGTTCTCGTAATTGTGTAACACCGTGGCTAATCGAAAGCCAAAATGCTACCCAAAGATCTAACATTTAACCATACAACGGAAAACATCAACAAGAATTCATCAACTAAGCTAAATAGCTCATCAACAAATAAACATAAATAAGAATATAATATTGGATCCGCTAAGATAATCCTATTAATGATTAATCTATGAACTTTCGCAGTTAATTAATTAAAACTCAACGAATAGAAACGTATCATCCATGTCTAGTTTTAATTATTACAATCCAACAGTTAACGAATGGAAAACATAAATCATCCTTATTTTGAACCTAAGGTAGAGTGTATTATTTGAGTAGTGCATGTTTACTCCCTCCCAATAGAACTTTGTCACCGATCACCTAAAAATAAATAAACAAACAAGTGTGAGTCCAAGACTCAACAAGTACAATGAATATAAGAACAGACAATCAACATGAACAAGACAACCTCCTCAAAGGTTCTTAACATACAGCAACTGAATATTTATGAATGAATGAAATGAATGTAAATAATCAAAAGAATGGACTGCACACGTGCTTATACCGGTATAGCCAGTGACACACCCGTCGGTGTTCACTCAAGCCCGCATCTTAACAAAAATGCGGGGATCCAAATCCCGTATGAAGAACGTTTCATACAGGTGTCCAAATCTGCCCATACTGGAATTGATGGGTCTTACGTGCCCATACTGGAATTGATGGGTCTTTCTATCCACTCATGTGGACGGGACATGACAATGTCCAAATCTACCCACATTGGAATGGTGGGACTTACAATCCACTCCCGTGGATGAAACATGAATTATGGATGTATGAAATGATTTACTGAATAAATAATAACATCATCTCTACTCATGGATTCATCACGTACGAACGAACATAGACATATCACCATCTATTGTATCATAAGATATCACAACATAATCATTAAGCAATCATCATTCATAAACATTAAGATTAGCAAGATACTTGCCTTCCGCGATGCGACGCGATAGCAGGCAAAGGTGGTGCTCCTAAACCCGAAACTTCACCTCCTAAACAATTAGATAATTGAGATAAGAATACAATGAACATGACACTACTTACCATCGTTCTACAACGCTTCTCCGGCAATTCAAGATTTTACTAGAAACCCTAAACTGAAAACCAACGCATTCAGCTATAAACTGCCTCTGGACAGCAGCACGGTAAATAACATATCTCAAGATCTGAACTCGGAAAGAGGTGAGCCCAGTTTCTATGGATTCTTAACTGACAAATCTACAATACTCTAGTTGCCAAGATTATCCAATTCGGTCAATTTAGTATGCTAACAGATAGTTGAACTTTCAGAACAGAAACTGCCTAAATGAACAAACAACAGTACTAAATCGATCATAACGTTTAATCTGTAACTCCGAATTGATCGTTCTTTAACAATATGGAAAGATTATCAAATTCTCTACAATAACATAGTTGGGGGAAAACCCTGAATTTGCCTCTAACATGAACATAAATTAAAAGACAAATTAACAGATCAATCTCGTCAGAATTCTGGATAGTAGAAACTAAAATGATTATAACTTTTGATCCTTACGTCGGAATCAGGTGTTCTTGGTGGTCACCGAAAGCTAAGAACATTATATAAATAACTTTAGGAGATCAAAACTTCTGATTAGGCCTCTAAGACGTCGAAACAGCCCGCGCAACATACTGGACAGATTTGAATCTACTGCAGACTGACTTTGATCCAAACAATTCTAATTGGTTTCGCATCTAAACAACATAAAAATAGCGGAGAAACGAATTGATACCCTTGGAGACGCGTGAAATGCTGAACAAAAACCCACAAAGAGGATCTTCTTCTTCCCCTCCTTTCTTCTTCTCCCTTCTTCTCCTTCCGCCATGGCCGGCGGCACCTCGGAGCTTCTTCCTCATCTTGGTAGAGCAGTAGGGAGGGGGGCTACGAGTGCTACAATGTGGCATGGTACTGTAGCAGAGGTTAGAGTTTTGGGGAAGGGCACCCCCCTTCTTGACTCCACTACAAGGCCGGCCCACTTGGCTAGGACGCCTTGGGTTTAAAGCCCATGGTCCAATCCTCCCTCAAATCTTGAATTTTCTTTTAATTTTTCTCTAAACTTTAGTGCATTCAAATTTGAATGAATTTCTCTTCCGAATAATATGTTCTCTTTGTTTGATATTCGGGGTATTACAAATTGGAATGTATTTTCTTAAACCACCCATAAAAACCACATTCGGACTTTTATCATCTGGTGAATATCCAACAAGCCATTCCATTATGCTTGCCAAAATGTAAGGCCACTATATGGGGGCAAGGAACACTATTTTGTTTTGGAAAAACATTCGGAGGGGGGTGAAATCACCAAAATTTTGGAATTTCGGTTGAAAATTTTGGTGGGTTTTCAAACTGGACGAAATTTGACCTAATTTTATCCAAATTCAAATGTTGCCAAATTTAGGATGTAATCTGTCTAAATTCAAATATTTTTGAATTTTTTTGGTCGCTTCATAAAATTTTTGGAGGAGGTGAAATCACCAAAAAATTCTGAAACGTCGGCGAAATTGTTTTCCATGTATGGGGGCCGCCACCCATTGGACCACCATGCATATACCGGAAAAAAATCCTATAAGATCAGGTCCACAACTTCATCAATGTAGACCAACTCCACCGTGTGACACGTGTTTTTTCACGAATCTCAAAGTGCACAGCCCCATAATTCACTGATATGAATTTTCACGAATTGAATAATGAAGGCTAGCATGTCACGCTTTGAGATTCGTGAAAAGACACATATCACGCGATGGAGTTGATCTACATTGATGGAGTTATGAACCAGGTCCTATAGGATTTTTTTTTTCCGCGTATACCTATTCTTCAAGCCATAGCAGCTGCCGCTCATCTTGTCTTATTTAAGAAGGGCAGGCGTTGCACATCATCCAAGTCCAACAAGGAAAGATAAAAACCTTCATGGCTACACATTCTTTCTCTAATCAGTCACCATGTCCTCTTCTCCCACTGGTAGCAGCATCAATCTTTCTCCTTCCTCTCTACCTGCTCTTCAGGAGCAGCAAGAGTGGTAAGAGCGGAACACAAGGAGCAAAAAATGCTCCCTGTCCTCCTGGGCCCCCGAAGCAGCTCCCTGTGCTGGGCAACCTCCTCCAGCTTGGCAGCCGGCCGCACCGGTACTTCCAGGCGGTCGCGCGGAGCTACGGCCCGGTGGTGCTGGTGCACCTCGGCCGCTTGCGTACTGTTGTGGTCTCGTCGCCGGAGGCAGCCAAGGAGGTTCTCCGGACGAACGACCAGCACTGCTGCAGCCACCCCAACTCACCAGGCAAGTGTATAATTTTTATTTTCCGTCCCTTATTATGTTCTTCATTATGAAATAGTAGCACTTAAATGTAATGATATTAGACTGACAAGGTTAATGGTCTAGAAGTTGGTCTCTTTGAGAGAACGAAAACACTGTTGGTACTTGGTAGCGAACTGGCACTGAACTTTTGATAGCACCTAATACTCGTATTTGGATTGGTGCTGTCTTCTTCACTTCTCCTTTGGATTTTTTCTTCCAAAAATGCTTCCGCAGGTTTCTTTTTGCAGCATGTGAAAAATGTTGTGGGGCCACACTGCAATACGTTCCAGTTCCTAGGGCGTCTATAAATGCCCTAAAAGCATTCGTTCATGGACGACGTGGGGTCTATGCGAGGATTTTCTTTGGTTCTGTTGTTTGCCTCATTCGATTTTCTTTCCTTTTTTCACAGTTTTGCATGCCGGTTCTTATCGCAACGTACAGCTTAGCTTGTGAAGTGAGTTATATTTTCAAGTTGAAAGTTTAGAATCAAGAGCCGAAAGTATGGAATCTCAAGATAACAGTGGGATTTTCATGTTCGAAGCTTGAGGGCCCATTTGGATCAAAGGCATTTCATAGGATATTTTGAGGAAACCTATTCCTGTGTGATTTGATCCTATCCTATAATTTGGAACACTGGAATGAGCCTATCAAATTACAGACTACTGTAGCTTTTCTACAACTCCATAGGAATTTCATGGGAATAAACATCCACTCCAACCCTTTTTTTTTTCACTTATTCGCGTAGAATCGAGGCAAAACAAAGAGATTTTCATGTGTATGACCTGAACTTTCAAAATTACAGCTATTTGCAAACCCCGGAGAAATAAAAGTTGTGCACATCGACTTACTCTTTGTAATTTAACACCATTTAGATTTGCATCGGTCATCTAATCAGGGTAATTATGAGCAAATGAGAAAATACATAAGTATACCGGTGGTTATTATTTTTCTTGTGATGTAAAAATCGATATGCGGTTGTTGGAAGGACAGGTACCCTCAAAAAATGTTTATCAAAATTTAAAGGATGATAATACGTATTAAATAGTGTATTTATTTATTTACCAAAGGAGACGTGTTTCACACGTAGTTGCCTAGACACTGAAATCAGTACTAAGATCCTGATAAATTAATATTATATTAAATATGATTAATCATAATTTACAGCCTATATTTTATAACTTTTTTGTAACTGTATAATTTATACTATATCTGTATAGTACGTACTCTGTACAATGTTATACAAGATTTTAAACTAACTACATGTAATTTATTTAGTTACTAACTTTTTTGTAACTAATCAGTAAAAAAACTAATTGTAACAATTATATGGGAAACACGGGTATTGGTCTACTAATCATTTAAAACTTTAAAACCATGAAATACCTCCGAATGAACTATAGATGATGATTTACCCTAAGTCAAAATTTAATTTTTCGGATTTTAAATTAAAAAAGATCAAAATTGAGCAAAATTCAAGCAAATTTGAATTTTTCAGGCCTCATTTGGCCAGTTTAAAGTCTTATCAATGGTTTCGATAAGACCGATATGGCCGATTTTCGGCCGGCAAACCGAACTATGGTTTAGCCACGGTCTAGTCGGTCTAAATCAGGGTTTTCAAAACCGGCTAGAAATTTTTATGGGGTGAGGGGGGGGGGCGATTTGGCTGAAAATCGGACAATTTTGGCCGAAATTTTCAAATCAAAATTTGAATGTTTCGGATATGAAATTTAAAAATATCAAATTCGAGCAAAATTCACGCAAATTTGCATTTTTTGGGCTGATTTCGGTCAGTTTAAAGTCTTCCGGGGTGCGGTAAGACTAGTATGACCGATTTTCGGCCAAAGAAACAATGCTGGTCTAAATTGGAGTTCTTTTACAACATTCAGTGCTTGTTTGGAAGAGGGGGATTGCTGTGGTAATCTTTGGATGTCTTCTTGGATAACTTAACACAAGCTTGCGTGCATCCATCAGGTCCAAGGATGCTGAGCTACAACTTCCTAGACGTGGCCTTCTGCCCCTACAGCGATTACTGGCGCGAGATGCGCAAGCTCTTCATCATGGAGCTGGTGAGCATGAGGCGCGTCCAGTCCTTTGCCTACGCTCGAGCCGCCGAGGTCGACTGCCTCATAGAATCCCTCGCCGGCTCCCCTCCGGGCACCCCGGTCGACCTCAGCGAGAAGCTGTACGCGCTCTCCGATGGCATCGTCGGCACGGTGGCCTTCGGGAGGATGTACGGGTCGGCGCTGTCGTTCGAGAAGAGCAGCTTCCCGCAGGTGATGGACGAGACGCTGCAGGTGCTCGGCAGCTTCACGTTCGAGGACTTCTTCCCGACGTCGGCGCTCGCTAGGTGCGCGGACGTCATGTCAGGGGTGGCGCGGCGGCGGCGGAGGATCTTCCGCAAGATTGACGGCTTCTTCGATTTGGTTATTGACAAGCACCTCGAGCCTGAGAGGCTGCAGGCGGGGGTGCAGGAGGACATGGTCGATGCGCTGCTGAAGATGTGGAGGGAGCAGGATGGGGCTCTCGGATTGACGCGTGAGCATATCAAGGCAATCCTCATGGTATGGTTTGATTATATTCAAATTTTGTTAGAAGTATGACCAAACATGACTAAGAATGTTTATAGGAATAAGTCCGTTTTTTTTGCTCAAGTGCTGGAGTCCGTAAATCACCCCCAACTCCACAACCTCCAGGGAAAGCTATTTCGGTTTATAATTTTTTCAGTTGGGTGGCGAAAGGGCCAAAATCGCCGAAATTTCGTTAATTTTGGACCAATTTTTGTTCAAACTGTTTGAGTCTAATTTAAATTTTAATCCTTAAAGTTCAGAATAAAAGATGTGTCAACTGCTCTGTGACAACAGTTATGCAGCTTGCGCTGTCACAAGAGGGTACCTATGCGGCTATGCATCCTTCGGGTCATGGGTTCGAACGACGTCTGCTTGCAATTTTCATTTTTTCGGCTTTAATGGACGTGGGACCCACATCTCAGTTGGGAGGTGTAGAATGGACTTATTCCTTGAGCAAATACTGAATGTACAACTCAATATTAACTTTGTTTCGTGTTATGTACTTATGCTCCAAATGGATAGAAATTTTGGAACGAGTAACTAGCACATCTTTTCAAGAAAAAAGGGATAATATTTACTACTTAGAATCACAATATAATTTTCACTTCAGGATACATTTGTGGGTGGCATTGACAATACTGCTGTCACTACAATTTGGATGATGTCCGAGCTCATGAGGAACCCAAGGGTAATGCAGAAAGCGCAAGCTGAAGTGCGCGCCTTGGTGAGAAATAAACCAAGAGTGGATGAAGAAGATGTCCGAAACCTGAAGTACCTCAAGATGATAACCAAAGAGAATTTAAGGTTGCACCCACCAGGGACCTTGCTGGTTCCGAGAGAAACCATCCAAAATTGCGTGATCGGAGGTTGTCATGTGCCAGTAGGCACAAGGATACATGTAAATGTTTGGGCTATGGGGAGAGACCCTAGCGTATGGGACAACCCGGAGGATTTCTACCCCGAGCGTTTTGAGGACACGCATGTCGATTTTAGAGGCTCGCACTTTGAGTTCCTTCCATTTGGGTCAGGACGAAGGGTTTGCCCTGGCATTGCCATGGCCGTGGCCAGTGTGGAGGCTGCAATGGCCAATCTGCTATATTTCTTTGATTGGGAACTTCCAAAGGGAATGAAGCAGGAGGACATCGATATGGAGGAAATAGGGCAACTTGCTTTTCGCAAGAAGGTGCCTCTCTGTCTTGTGCCTGTTAAGCATGTCTAGTGTGGACTGTGAGATACATGTACTTAATATTTCCTTCAATTAAACATGCTTTAATATTTAGTCGTGAACCAAATGCTTCAATCTTGCACTTGTATGCGTGCGTGAAATGCCATGTATTTCAAAGGATCATACATATCCTTAACACGAGAATAACCTTGAGGGTGGTCTTTTGTAACAGATGGTGTTTGATCTGCTCTGCAACATCTTTGTACATTGAAGGACAGATCCGTGATGGTCAATTGGTCATGAACGCCCATATGAATAACAAGCACCTGTGACGCCAACTCTGTGATGCCACAGGACTCTAATCCTCTCACAACGCCACAGTGACTGCCTAGCCTCTTCACTTCTTTAGTGATCAATGGGTTTCGCTGACCATGTGACCATAAGCCTCGTGATCCTATGAGGGATAAAGGAATGGTTACTTTCTTCATCCTCCTGCTAAAAGTACGATATGAGCCACATATATAATATAAGTACTGATAATACAAGAACAATGTCTCCAAAAAAAAATATAATACGAGAATTACGGTAGTTTTTATGTAGGGTGAGATGGGGTAACATCTGGAGGAGAATGTTAGATAATCTTTGTTTAAGCTTTTTCTTATAAGCTACCGTATTTGTTTCGGTGTAGAAACCGAGTTGGTTCCGGTTTCTTCAGTCTGAGTAGTAGTAGTAGTAGAAACAGTCTTTAAAAGGCACCCTTGAGTCTTGTAACAATTGAAGCAAGCCAATGTAACGTGAACAACCAAGAGAGCAAGCAATAGAAGAAAGCAAGAAAGGATGGGTGAGCACGTGCACCAGTGCTGGGCGTACGGCGGATGCGCAACGCTCGACGGCGGCTCGGCGGGAGAGCAACGCAACAGCAGGTGTGGCGCGGCTTCGGGAGCGGGCGGGCGGCACGAGCGGAAGCGGCGTCGCATCAGGCGCGGCAGCAGCTGGTACACACCGCGGGGCACAAGCGCTGTGACTGGTGCAGTCGGTGCGGCGAGATCGACGCACTGCATGATGCATACGGCTCCATGACAAGGAGGAGTCTGAACATCGGTGGAACGTAAGATGAGTTGCTTGTTGCTAAGGTGAAAGCGTTGTGTTGGTACTAGGCGGTTGCGGTACCGTAGTTGTGTATGTGTCCGCGAAGTTGAGTCCGAGATATTGAGATGATATGTTCACCGTCCTGAGTCAAGTCCAAAGAGTTGAGTCTGGGGCGTTGAGGAGATACATTCGCCGTCCTAAGTCGAGTCTGGGATGCTCAGGAGATGTGTTCGCCATCATAAGTTGAGTACGAGTTAGGCAACAAGTCGTAGTTGAGATCGACTGCCTCAATAAATAAGAGTCCAAAACGTGTTTGAGTTGTGCCACCATCTACGAACATGTGAGTGTGAACCAAGTTGAAGTCGAGTCCAACTGGCAGCTGAGTACACGAAATATAAGTAAATACACAAATATTAGAGAGTGATTGTTAGATAATCTTTATTTAAGATTTTTCTTCTAAGCTATCGTATTTTTTTCGGTGTAGAAACCGAGTTGGTTCCGGTTTCTTCAGTCTGAGTAGTAATAATAGAAACAGCCTTTAAAAAGCACCCTTGAGTCTTGTAACAATTGAAGCAAGCCAATGTAACGTGAACAATCAAGAGAGCAAACAATAGAAGAAAGCAAGGAAAAAAGCTGCTGTACAGCACCAAAATATCCATCCTGTATTGCTTCCTGCGTTGTCGAGTGCATTATGTGTACTACTTCCGATCGGCTTCCTGCATGTGTTTTTGCTGTCGTCTTTGATTTGTTCCAACAGAGATGAACCATTGCTTATTGGGTAAATGGTATTCATGTGCGAGCAGGGCGATCGCATTTGGCAAACATTGGTCAGAGCAAAGTATCTTAAAGGAAAAATATTTTTTTTCCCAGATCAAACACAAGTTTTTTTTATTCTGCTTGATGGGCGAATCTTTTGGCCTTTAGACCTCTCCTTTATGATGGTTGCCACAGATGTTGATTGGCAATGCAAAGCAGATCCTGAGAGGAGAGATGGCTGCGTGAACAACCTCTTGCCGTGATATTTCCTGATTTATACTTATATCAAATGACATTGAGGACCTGTTTTTCAGTAGACATATTCGAAGGGATACGAGTAGGCTACGATAGCTGGCAATTCAAAATTTTCTACTACATAAACCATGAAGCCATGCATACAAAACATCATAGATCGTTACCACAAGACTCGCAGTGCAATGGAAGAAGAGTTGGAGCAGACCGATCCAACGTAGAGAACGTCGGTGAATGGGTCATAGTCGATCGTCCAGCGTTCGACCGTCTCCTCCAGCAACCTCTGCAGTTCCTTCTGAAAATCGCGGATCGTCCTCAAACGCAACAGCAACTGCAGTAGCACCTCTACGGTATCCACACATCCAGGGAAAGAACACCGAACGCTGGTGTGCTAGCACTAAGCCGCACGGCAGGGCTCTCTCGAGAAGATAGCGGCTAGGGTTTCGGTGGAGCAACTCACGTGTCTCGCATGTCTCCTAATAGTCTTAAGTATCTCCTTATATGGTGCATATGATGGATCCTATCCGAACACGTTTTATTCCAACCCGTTAAGTGTGTGACCCTATAGATTCATGCGTAATCGGTTGTGACTCGAAAACCCTTTCCGACCACGAGTTGTTAGCGGTTTCTAGTAGGATATAATGATTCTCGAATACACACAAATTATATCGAACGAACTTTAATGCAATATGATCTACGACCAGGTCCATATCTCTAACGACTGGCTTGTATCTCTATACGATCAGTTCATATTTGGTCTCGACCAGTTTGTAACTCCTTACGATCAGGTTTTGACCACTTAGTGATTATGTTCAACCAGTCTGCGACCAGCTCGTATCTCTATATGATTAGTCCGTATCTAGTCGAACTGAACGACCTTCTCGTGTATTCTCCTTTTGCCTCACGATATCTGGTTTGAACTCCAGGTGAGATATATATCATCCATGGACTGTTCAAAACTTTCTCGATCGAGTGTCGGATAACCTTATGTGGTCGAACTCTTCGACCACCAGTGGCATGACCATGCACTTTCTTTATCTAACCACTTCGAGGGGCCTAGAGATATCTCTCCTGTTATGTTAGGAGAGGCAAATCTCATATCTGACCAGTCACATTCTGTAACATTCCAATTTTGAACTTGTGTTTCAAATGTAAGAAAATGAGTAAAAATTAAAACTTTTTCTTACATCATGTATTTCCTGTATGTTCTAAACAATTCCTGTACAAGAATTATGGAAATACAAAGTCACAAGTCTTTTGATCCAAAACCCTGTCTTCCAAAAACTTTCATCTCAAATCTTGTGATCATCCTTTGGAAATATTTTTCCTAAGTTCCTGGGATGGCATGAGATCCCCCTGAAAAATTTCATAATTTTTAGGGATTGTTTGAATATTTTTAGAAGGCAGTCAAACCTTAAACCAAAGCATTGCAGAATTTTTGGAGAAAAATGCACTGCATAAAAACCTCTGAAAATTTTACACAAGGTTAATATCTAAGTTAGCAAGCTCCAATAAAAATTTCAGAAATTTTGGAGTTGTTTCGCTATCTCGAATAAATCCTCAAAGTCCCAGCTCAGTTTAAAACCCAAAGTCTGATTTCACTGTTCGTTGGGTGCGAGTCGGACTCGGACTCGAGCCATTTGACTTGGTCCAGTCAACTAACTGCACCCGGTTCGGCTTAAAAGCGTGCATCCAATCTCAGCCGTTGGATCCTAATCGCTCGGCCCATGTTCGCGTGAACATTCGGACCCCGCGAATCGTTGATCCTTGTGAACCGTTAGATCTTGATCCAACCGCCCAGATTATCTGAGAACATTCGGACCCTCCGGAGGACACATTTAATGGTGACCGTTCATTTCTGATCCAAGGGTTCGCATTCTCCTCGTTTGATTTAAACCTCAGAAGCGTGGAGCGATCTGAGCCGTTCATTTTCAATCCAACAGCTCACAGCGCCCCAACCTTTTCTCTGGTCATCTTCAACCTCGCGCCGTGCGTGAACAGAGGAGCGAGAGAGAGCGGCATGGCACGGTCAAATTGTGTTCCCTTGTCAACGTTCCTTTTTGCCGGCAATTCGTGGGCGCAGGTGTTTTCGGCCATACCCATATCCTAGTCCTGCACCCCATCACTCCTTTTTCGGGCTATGGCAGCCCTATGAACATATCACCGTGAATCTCGTTTTGTTGGCCAAACCCTAATCCTTTAGCTATTTAAGGTGCTCAAACCCTTCCTGGTACTCCTTTGCACCACCCTCAGCTCTTGCTCCGTGTGTGGAGCTCAAAATCACCAAAAACACCAAAATTGCCATTAATGGCCGTGGAGCTCTGTTGATGGCTTTGGTGTTCCAGTGGTTCTTTTTCAAATGCTCTTGTACCCTTTTAAGCTGCTTACTACCCTAATCATTTCCCCTCACTCAATTTTGGGTTTCATTAATAGGATTTAACAAATTTGGGGTTTGTTCAAATTCGGCCGAAACCATCCCCTTTCTTCCTTAGCTCTGGTGAGTGCTCTATTTCTCAATTATTTGCTCATGAAGCTTCTATGGGCTATATTGTAGCTATTATGACCACCGGTGGTGTTCATTTTGCTCAAGTTGTTATTTTTGTATCGTCTTCTTCAACTCTGGCGAGTTCCTCCTCTATCAAAGCTCCTCCGGCCATCTTTGAAGCCCTTCTCGGTTAAGGTTCGACACCAGAGTTCATGCGAGGACTTTGAGAGAGAATTAGGCGATCCATTGTTTTGTTCTGCAATTCAGGGTCAAGCCGTCGTTCCATTGGGAATTGGGGACTTGGCGTTCGTCGTTCGTGGTCTCGCGATGAACAATTATCCGGTGTGTTTTGGGCGTATTTCGAAGAGTTGAGGGTTCGTGCATTGGTGCGAGTGTTCAGCTAGCGACATCGTCTACTTCGCATCAATTATCCACGATTCCTCACTGAGAAGATCGGGCCTCTACCATATCATTATTGCAAATAAAAATTGCTTTATGTGTCCAATTAACCATATAACCATTTCCTTTGAAATCAGCTCTCATGTAGCTATGTATAGCCTTGTTACTCGTAAGTCTTGCGAGTACATTGTTATACTCACCTGCATTGCTTGTTGTGTGCAGAGGAAGAAGGTGAGCCCCAAGGGCCTCACTTTTGTGAGATGTGCGGCTTTTGGGACGACTAGCTTGGCGGTCGGTTGGTTGCCTTGTGGGTTAAGGAACGCTAATTGGCTTTTGTTTATTGCCATCTTATGACGCTTTTGCTTCCGCTGTTTACTTAGTTGTGCATGACATTTGGCCGGTTGGCTTGATGAACCCGAAGGTCCGATTGTTGGCCCGATCTTTCGATGAGAATGATAAGTTCGGTAGGCGTCGCTCAACTCTCACGACCCTGGCTACGAACAAGCAAGGCTCGAAACCATGCTCGACAAGTCGTTATCAACCGTGCACGAATACCCGGATGACCTGACCACGAAGGTCGATTCCTGCATACACCGAAGAAGCACGCAAGAACAAGATAAATAAGCAATCTGAAATTGCGAATATGAATGAAATATCTGATAAATTGGGATTCCGAAGCGGTATTATGGTTGGTCTAGTCGACACAAGCCAATACACGAAATTGCATAGAAGCTAACTTTTAACTAAAGAAAATCCGAGGAAAACTAAAGGGGTGCGGTCTCCTTATATAGGGGAGGGGGAGCCGCAAATGTCTAAGAGTGTAATACCCGATTATTCGATATCGAATGCTGTAAGATTAGAGAGGAAATAAGTTAAAATTCAGAATTTTAGGAGAAGTATGAGCCGCCAACCTATATTCGAGAAGAGGGGAGCCAGCCATAGTGGCCCAAGGCCCATGAGTGGGCCGACAGCCCATTAGAAGGCAAGGGAGGAGGGACCAAACCTAGCCCCATTTGCTACAGTAGCCACCGTGCTACAGTAGCCCGATGCTCTGATAGCGGCGTGCTACAGTGCATCGCCGCTTGCTGCTCCTCCTCTCCCCGGCGCCATCTTTCCTGCTGCTTGTGGCCGACCGTGGGAAGAAGAAGAAGAGGAAGGAAGAGAGGATTGAAGGAGAATTTCTTCGTGGGATTTGATCAGCGATCTCCGATGGTTCTACAAGGGTAATGATCGATTTCCCTCGCTGTTTAGGTTGTTTCAGATCACGAATCGATTAGTTTGATTGGATTGAATTGCTGCCGTTAGAATTTCAGTTCTGTCCTGAATGTTGCGTGGCCTGTTTCGTGATCTTAGAGGCCGAATTTGGGTTGTCCATCTCCTAGAGTTTTGTAGATATTGATCTTAGCTTTCGGTGGCCGCCAAGAACACTGAATTCCGACTTTCGAGTCAAACGTTATGATAGATTTACTATCTGCTGTCCAGAATCCTGACGAGAATTAGCAGTCTCTGTATAGGTTGATTTATGGCCTAGTTAGAGGGTGATTAAGAGGTCTTGCCCATAACAAATTTTGAAGGTGATATCACTAGCTTTTAGGATTGATAAAGAACACTTCATTTGGAGTTATAGAGCAAAAGTTATGCACTTTTCTTTGTGACTGTCCAGATTGTATGTCAGTCTGTCCAGTTTGTATGTCAGTTTCTATCTTTAATTTTGACCCGTGTGCCACTTTTTGTTAAAGACAATATATGAATGTCGTGCCAACTAAGTTATTGTAGATAATTCGATAACCTTTTCAGATTGATAAAGAATGTTCAATTTGGAGTTGTACAACAAAAGTTATGGATATTTTATTTTAGCCGATATTTCTGTCTATTAATTCAGTCAACAGATTTGAGCCGTGGGCCAAATTTTATTAGAGGCAAAATCTGAACTTTTGCCCAACCAGAGTATTGTAGATATGTCAGTTAAGAATCCATGGAAATTGGTCTCACCTCATTCCGAGTTCCAGACCAATAGATATGTCAATTACCGTGCTGCTGTCCAGAATTAAGTTATGTCAGAAATTGTTGATTTCATTTTAAGTTTTGTATTAATGACTAGAGTCATCGTGGAAGCGATGTTTAGCATCGATTAGTAGTGTTGGGTATATTATGTCCTTATTGAAATTATTTTACTTGTTTAGGAGGTGAAGCCTCGGGTTTAGAGTATCACCTTTGCCGACTAACGCGTCGCATCGTGGAAGGCAAGTACATTGCCACCCTTAATGATTGTGATTGATGAATGTTTATATGGTCATGCTGTGATTTGGTATGATACGAGAAGATGGATTGTCTATGTTCTTTCATATGTGTTGAATCCATGTTTTGTTATCATGTCTTTCAATATTCGTATTTCATTCTATGCATTCATTATGCATGTTTCATCCATGAAAGTGGATTGCAAGTCCCACCATTCCAATGTGGGCGTGTTGGACATTGTCATGTCCGTCCACGGAGTGGATTTGAAAGACCCATTAATTCCGAATGGGCATGTAAGACCCATTAACTCCAAGATGGGCAATGTTGGACACCGTATGAAACGTTCTTCATACGGAAGTGGATCCCGCATTTTTGTTAAGATGCGGGCTTGAGTGAACACCGACGGGTGTTTCACCGCTATCTGGTATATGCATGTGTGCAGTCCATTCCTTTGATTTTGAGCATTCATATCATGTTTTCATTTGTAATCGGTTGTGATGTGATCGAACTCGATGATGAGTTTGTCTTATTCATATTGAATGATTATCTTATTGATAATCGTACTTGCTGAGTCATGGACTCACTCTTGCGTTGTTTGTTTATTTTAGGTAACCCCTGATGTTGGCTCTTGGGAGGGAGTAGACACGCACTACTTGTTCACAACATCAAATTCATGTTCAAGTCTAAATTTTAGTTCCATATTTCATTCGTTAACGATGAACTGTAACAATTAAATTATAATTGGAGAAGGAAGGATACCTTCTCCACCTGGATGTTGATTTATTACTGCGTGTGAACCTTCTTTATTGATGTTCGATGATTAAATAACTTAGAAGGTGAAGGAAGGATACCTTCACCATGTCCTGTTTATCTTAATGCTATCTTTAGTTGATATACTTGTTTCAAGTTCTTCCGCATTATGGATGTATGTTAGATGTTTTAGGTGACATCTTGGCTTCCGGATAGCCAGGGTGTTCTAGTTGGTATCAGAGCGGGCTTTAGGTCCGTGGTTAATAGAAGACATTAAAATGACACACTGTGCACAGTAGGTGGGGTTGGGAATCTATTGCTTCCGCATTTCTATTGTTATGTTTCATTCGTTGAGCAATTGTTGAGTTGCTTTTGTATTATCTTTCTTGTTGTTAATCTATGATCTACTATGATATTCATTATCTATGAACTAATACTTTGATTGTCGTGAGATGATCCTGCATATTCATAATTGAGTATTTTGGTGAAGCGTGTTGTTAATGATGATAAGAAGTGGAGGTCGTGGTTGTTACTCCGGATTCACGAGTTACACCACTGTTCGCGATCGTGGTTAGAGGAGTAGTTACCCGAGTATCATCGTTTGGTACTAAGTATGAGTTACTTTAGAAAGTTGTTCTCTTCTTTCAATTCGATTTTGGCGTTCTTGTCTGTGGTGGTTGATGAATTTCTCCAGGTTTGTGGTTCATGATAGTTTATGGTTTTCAATAGATCCCTCTTGGTTCTCTCAAACAATTATTGCTTTTCATGTTGAGTTGCTTTTACTACTTGTGATCGTTGTCAATTGGCAAGATTGATGTTTTCATGGTTGCTCCTTCTTTCTCATTGAAAAAATGACTCATTTACTCGTTTGATAGCTTGGTTAGTGAGAGTTTCCATTGTAAGTTCGTTTGCATGGAAAAGCTTTTGCTTTATGTGTTTCTTTTGGATTACTTGAACGTTGAAATTTGAAGTCTCTCTTTGTCAAGTAAGACGTTAGAATCCTTTTGTGATGACTTGCCATGCTTAAAATGAGAAGTTATAACTAAACGAATAAATTGCTATGATGTGGGTTACCAAGTTGGGTTTTAGCATGGTGCAAATCAATTATTCTTAACTACCATCCATGAAATTGAAATTTATTAATTTGAAATGTCCTTGTATTTGATACACGTGTATGTTAAATAAAGATTGTCCATATCCATTCGAACCTATAGATCTTACATAAGAGCTAGATTTATCTATTTCTGGTATGCAAAAATTGTTGAAACTTGTATAAAGTACCGGATGGGTCTTTGGTGTATCGATTCATGAAACCTTGTTTATAGGAAATTATGTTAGTGAATCTTTAATCATGTTTTGAAATGATTTACGAATAAAGGTGAAATGTGAATCTATGTTTATATTTGGTTATGTGATTGCAAATGGAATTAGTACCGTATGTATACACATGGTTAGTACAATCATCAATTGTTAATGAGTATTGAAGAAGGTGTTGAGCAACACCAACGTTGAGTAGATGAATTTCGTAAGTAGTCTTTGATAGCGTGCGTTGTGATATTGTTATTGCTTAGCATAATCTGGTTATAATAAATTTGTTTCAACCTTGTGGTTTGTATTCCCTTTGGGAAGTTTTAGGATGGAGTAATAAAGTTTGATGATTCTTGGTACTAGTGTATGTTGTCGATGTTATTAAATCGTCAAAATGTGAGAATGAGGTTAATTCTCGTGGTAATTTGATCACCCATGGTGATATTCTCTAAATGATCAAATTTCAAGATTTGTATTCATGATCTTTTGGGGGTTCAGGCTTTATGTGGTAAATGAAGTTTATCGAGTAACGATATGTTACAAAGTTGCAGTGGTTCTTGATGATGCAAGTGCTTGATTTTGAATACTTATTTGTTCTTATCTCATTAAGGTTAGATATTCTATTCTTGTGAGGCTTATGCGTTCAACTATGGACTCCACTTATGTTCTGTGAGTTCATTGCTTAATTGGTTTCTTCTCTTGGTCCCATGTTCGGTCTGAGTGGTGGATGAGTTTTCTAGTTGGTGAAAATCGTTTCCATTTGTCTCTTCTTTTGAGAAAGAATCAATTCATTCTTTTCACGTGGGTCTTTTGAAGTGTTTTCTAATTGTTGTTGTGAAATTGATGTTAATACCGAGTAATTTGATCGCCTTTGGTGATATCGTTCGATGAGAATAATTCAAGTTTAGCTCTCGTGATATTTTCTTTGAGCCCATGAATCATCCGTAGCTGAAATTATTTTAAATAAATTAAGGTATTGGATTGTCCTGTTGCTTCTTAAGAGATTTGTGTGGTTTAACTCTAAAGGCTCTTTGGTTTGAGTTGGCAGCGAGGTTGCAACCAAAGAAGTTATGTTGGTTCCTTTAAGAGGAGAATAATCTACTTGCTTTTATGAAATCTGTAATTGGAAATGTTTCGAGTTTGGTGGCTGAGATTATTTGGATCTCATGTTTCTTGTGTAGTTGAACTGTTCTGAATAAATATAACGTATGGAAGAATTTTTATTGGTTCTTAATTAGTCCTTGTGGTTTGGACTAAAGATCTTATCTTGTACGTTGTGGCAAAGCGATGTTAGTCAAAAAATTAATTTCAGTGTTAAAGGAAAGAGTGCAGTTGGAATATTTGAGAATTTGAGTCAAGTTTTGTAACTTGTGGTTATTTGAATTGTTCATAAACTTTTGCTCTTTACACTCAAGAGTTGTCGAGTTTCAATCGCAATGTCATTTCTCTTATTGGTGGTTATTTGCTATTCCCTTTTCGAGGATGCGTGCACTCATTGTGAACTCAATTTTTTGTTTTCCCAGATCTTCTTTACCAGATTATTTCTTTTGGTCTCGTGCTCACTGTGAGCAGCAGCATTTTTTTTCCTGTGTGGTGAAATTTGTTCTTGTTCGCCTCTTTCTTTTGAGAAAGGATCAACCGTTTTGTCTTTGTAAGTTTTACAAATCGTAAGTTGTTAATTGGTTTGGTGGTGGTTAAGTGATTGTAGGGGTGAGATTTTGCTACCCGATTATTGGAGGAGTAATAGAAGATTAGTTGGTTTTGACCGAGCCTCTTGGAGGAAGTTGATTCGATGGGATGTATGGTTTGAAGTAAAAGCGTATATTGTTCGACTAAGTAGGACCTATGGTATAGTGTAGTTCCGAACTTTGGTTCATGTTGAAATGTTGGGGATTATCAAATGTATGGAAACCTTAATCAATGTTATAGAGTAAAACAATTAGAAAGTATTGCGATGTTGTGTGAGTGATTCTGATGATGTCAATGAGTGAGTATGTCGGATTTGTGGGGATGTTAGAGATTTAATCCGATGATTTCACTATTTGTTATAAGAGGAATTCGTTGTAGAGGTCTCGGAGGTTAAATTTGGGCTTTCGTTTTCATACTAAACTTTTGGTCACCCAAAGATTGGTGTGTAGAGGAGAAAGAAAAGCTGAGTACTACGAGTAGTGGAATGATTGTCGATAGAACCCTTTTGTTGTAGTTCATGGCGGGTGTCTTGAAAATTTTGATGTGATATTCTTGAAAGTTGGAGGTGATGAGATTGCATGGGTTTTGAGGGCTTTGGTGCCTTCTATCAAATTAATGTCATCAGTTGAAGGAGTGGTCGAGTGTTCATGGAATCAATAGAGTCTCTCCACAAAGGTGTGGATGATGTATTTGGTTTAAGCCTAATTTGAGGTTGTTAAATTAAGAGGTTTGAGCCTGTGGTATGCGATGAATTAATTCCAATGTCCGAGAGAAATTTTATTCCTAAAAGAGGAATTGAAAAAAGGATGTTACCTTGGGTATTGAAGCGTTTTCTTGTTACTCATTTGAGCTTTATGTTGTTGGTCGTGTCTTCTGCATGGTGAGTTGGTGTTGTGTTGGCATGTTTGCTTCTTTCCAATTCAGCAAAACAAAAGAAGTTTTTGGTTTGAGCGTTCAAGTGATCTCCTTTGGCTTTCGTGACATTTATTCGCAATTTGCCACTTGGAAAGTGGAAAGGTTTTCTTGATGAAATTCGATTTAGATTTTACTCTTGATTACTCGGTTGGTAACGTATAGTTGTGATGTGAATTTTTCTTATTCAGATGTGTTTTGCCGGTAAAAGAGTTTGCTTAAAAGAATTCGATTGTATGTTTCCGGTTAAAGAGGGTGATCCTTGTTCGGTGAAGAGTTCAATGGAGAGGTGGAACAAGATTTCCGTGCTCTATGTGCTTGTTGTGTGGTTCGACTTCAAGGAGAAGGTTAACCCTGAGTTCATTGGGTTGTTTTCGATAGTCATCGTTTCGCTAAGACCGTCTCGGATTCCTACACGTTGTACTCACTTTTGGTTTCATTTGGTGTGGAGTGAGTACAGGAGATCCGGAGTTTGTTATTCGTTAACAACGTTGACCATCGAGTAGGATCTTACCTTCGAGTCTCGTCCGATGAGTATAGCTGGAAGTGTCGGGACGAGTGTTAAGGCAGACGTCGATTTGCGTCAAGATGTTGTGGTGTCCTCAGTCCGAGAAAGAGGCCACTTAGGAGCTGGAGGCTCGCATGCACGAGCATTATTCAGATTTGTTCTTATCGAGTACATGTTACCTGTTATTAATTTTTAGTTGTAACTGACCTTTCACGTAGGTCGGTGTGAGGATTCGGGTCGAATCCTATTTAAGGGGGGTAGAATGTAATACCCGATTATTCGATATCGAATGCTGTAAGATTAGAGAGGAAATAAGTTAAAATTCAGAATTTTAGGAGAAGTATGAGCCGCCAACCTATATTCGAGAAGAGGAGCCAGCCATAGTGGCCCAAGGCCCATGAGTGGGCCGACACCCATTAGAAGGCAAGGGGAGGAGGACCAAACCCTAGCCCCATTTGCTACAGTAGCCGCCGTGCTACAGTAGCCCGTGCTCTGATGCGCGTGCTACGATGCATCGCCGCTTGCTGCTCCTCCTCTCCCGGCGCCATCTTTCCTGCTGCTTGTGGCGGCGGTGGGAAGAAGAAGAAGAGGAAGGAAGAGAGGATTGAAGGAGAATTTCTTCGTGGGATTTGATCAGCGATCTCCGATGGTTCTACAAGGGTAATGATCGATTTCCTCGCTGTTTAGGTTGTTTCAGATGCGAATTCGATTAGTTTGATTGGATTGAATTGCTGCCGTTAGAATTTCAGTTCTGTCCTGAATGTTGCGTGGCCTGTTTCGTGATCTTAGAGGCCGAATTTGGGTTGTCCATCTCCTAGAGTTTTGTAGATATTGATCTTAGCTTTCGGTGGCCGCCAAGAACACTGAATTCCGACTTTCGAGTCAAACGTTATGATAGATTTACTATCTGCTGTCCAGAATCCTGACGAGAATTAGCAGTCTCTGTATAGGTTGATTTATGGCCTAGTTAGAGGGTGATTAAGAGGTCTTGCCCATAACAAATTTTGAAGGTGATATCACTAGCTTTTAGGATTGATAAAGAACACTTCATTTGGAGTTATAGAGCAAAAGTTATGCACTTTTCTTTGTGACTGTCCAGATTGTATGTCAGTCTGTCCAGTTTGTATGTCGATTTCTATCTTTAATTTTGACCCGTGTGCCACTTTTTGTTAAAGACAATATATGAATGTCGTACAACTAAGTTATTGTAGATAATTCGATAACCTTTTCAGATTGATAAAGAATGTTCAATTTGGAGTTGTACAACAAAAGTTATGGATATTTTATTTTAGCCGATATTTCTGTCTATTAATTCAGTCAACAGATTTGAGCCGTGGGCCAAATTTTATTAGAGGCAAAATCTGAACTTTTGCCCAACCAGAGTATTGTAGATATGTCAGTTAAGAATCCATGGAAATTGGTCTCACCTCATTCCGAGTTCCAGACCAATAGATATGTCAATTACCGTGCTGCTGTCCAGAATTAAGTTATGTCAGAAATTGTTGATTTCATTTTAAGTTTTGTATTAATGACTAGAGTCATCAGGGAAGCAGTGTTTAGCATCGATTAGTAGTGTTGGGTATATTATGTCCTTATTGAAATTATTTTACTTGTTTAGGAGGTGAAGCCTCGGGTTTAGGAGTATCACCTTTGCCGACTAACGCGTCGCATCGTGGAAGGCAAGTACATTGCCACCCTTAATGATTGTGATTGATGAATGTTTATATGGTCATGCTGTGATTTGGTATGATACGAGAGAAGATGGATTGTCTATGTTCTTTCATATGTGTTGAATCCATGTTTTGTTATCATGTCTTTCAATATTCGTATTTCATTCTATGCATTCATTATGCATGTTTCATCCATGAAAGTGGATTGCAAGTCCCACCATTCCAATGTGGGCAGTGTTGGACATTGTCATGTCCGTCCACGGAGTGGATTTGAAAGACCCATTAATTCCGAATGGGCATGTAAGACCCATTAACTCCAAGATGGGCAATGTTGGACACCCGTATGAAACGTTCTTCATACGGAAGTGGATCCCGCATTTTTGTTAAGATGCGGGCTTGAGTGAACACCGACGGGTGTTTCACGGCTATACTGCATATATGCATGTGTGCAGTCCATTCCTTTGATTTTGAGCATTCATATCATGTTTTTATTTGTAATCGGTTGTGATGTGATCGAACTCGATGATGAGTTTGTCTTATTCATATTGAATGATTATCTTATTGATAATCGTACTTGCCGAGTCATGGACTCACTCTTGCGTTGTTTGTTTATTTTAGGTAACCCCTGATGTTGGCTCTTGGGAGGGAGTAGACACGCACTACTTGTTCACAACATCAAATTCATGTTCAAGTCTAAATTTTAGTTCCATATTTCATTCGTTAACGATGAACTGTAACAATTAAATTATAATTGGAGAAGGAAGGATACCTTCTCCACCTGGATGTTGATTTATTACTGCGTGTGAACCTTCTTTATTGATGTTCAGTATTAAATAACTTAGAAGGTGAAGGAAGGATACCTTCACCATGTTCTGTTTATCTTAATGCTATCTTTAGTTGATATACTTGTTTCAAGTTCTTCCGCATTATGGATGTATGTTAGATGTTTTAGGTGACATCTTGGCTTCCGGATAGCCAGGGTGTTACAAAGAGCTAGCAATGTGGTACTATTAATGGGGTTACTATTCACATGAACAATGCTATAACAGTGCACATGAATAGTGCACCCAGCCCGGGTAGAGGCGGCCCAAGAGGTGGCCGGCCCAAATAGGCCAAGGAGGTGGCTGGTCCAGATAACCTAAAGTGGTGGCTGCCCTTTGGGCCAAATAAATGATACAAATACAAGGCCCTCGGCCCAATGTGAGGTGTCGCAGCACCAGGTATAAGTGAAGTAAATTCGTTGGTGCGTTGGAGTAGCGCTTGACGCAGCCGAATCGATAGCAGTCGAAACGCCCGGTTGGAGGTGGAGTAGTGGTCGTATCCGAAGGGTTGATGTCCTCATCACGGCCCCTCTTTTGTAATAACTCTATTTTATGTACGTCTTTTGCTAGACTTGTTATATTGTGGTGTATGGAATTGATGCATGATTTTGTAAAGATGTATATGTGCTGCAATTCTGGGAAGCACATATCCATCGAGACACGATGTATTTTGTTTGTGATGCTAGAGCCAATGGAAGGCTAAGTATTACCAGCTAAATAAACCAGGGTTTCACAAGTACCTCAGACTCCAGCTGCACCAGCTAAGACCCCTCAGTCTTATGGAAGAGGCCGTGTGAACCACATCACAGTGGAGAAAGCCCAGACAGCCTCGGACGTCGTGCTGGGTAAGTTCCTAGTAAATTCGGTACCTGCTACTGTTCTGTTTGATTCTGGAGCTTCGCATTGGTTTGTTTCGCGGATTTTTGCTGCAAAGCATCAGTTGAAGGTTTCAAACCTTAAGACTGCCTTGTTGGTTCAATCCCCCGGTTCGGAGTTAAGCACGAACTAGTGTTGCCCACAAGTTAAAATGATCATAGAAGGGGTAGAATTCCTAGCCAACCTGATAATCATTGACACCAAATCCCTAGATGTGATTTTGGGTATGGATTGGCTTGCCGATCACCAAGCAGTTTTGGATTGTGGTGGCAGAAGTATCACCTTGGTCAGTCCAGTTGGGACTAAAGTAAAATTGAAAGCCCCCATGAAGAAGCATGATTGAGATTTAGTCTGTAGTGTCAAGACCTTATCCTTGGAAGATGTACCGGTAGTCAGAGAATTTCCAGATGTCTTTCCTGATGAATTGCTTGGAATGCCACCAGATAGGGACCTAGAGTTTGTTATCAACTTAGTTCCAGGAACCCCCACCAATTTCCAAGAGACCCTACCGCCTGCCTGTTGATGATTTGGTCGAGCTGAAGAAGCAAATCGAAGAGATGCAAGAAAAAGGATTTGTCCGACCCAGTTCCTCACCTTGAGGAGCCCCGGTTATCTTTGTTGCAAAGAAAGATGGTACCCAAAGGATGTGTGTGGATTACCGCTCACTCAACGAGGTCACCATCAAGAACAAGTACCCTCTGCCCAAGATCGATGATTTGTTTGACCAGCTGAAGGGAGCCGGAGTGTTCTCTAAGATAGATTTAAGGTCAGGATACCATCAGTTGAAAATCCATCAAGAGGATATACCCAAGACTGCTTTCTCAACCCGATATGGACTGTATGAGTTCACGGTCATGTCTTTTGGGTTAACCAATGCCCCTGCTTACTTTATGAACTTAATGAATAAAGTATTCATGGAGTATTTGAATAAGTTTGTCATTGTCTTCATCGACGACATTCTAATATATTCCAAGAATGAAGAAGAGTATGAAGGACACCTTCGCTTGATTCTAACTAGGCTTAGAGATCATCAACTCTATGTCAAATTCAGCAAGTGTGAGTTTTGGATGAAGGAAGTTACTTTTCTGGGACACGTCATGTCTGCAGAAGGAGTCGCCGTCAACCCCAGTAAAGTCAAGGATGTGCTCAATTGGGAGTCACCCAAGTCAGTACCTCAGATCAGAAGTTTCCTTGGTATGGCAGGATATTACCGCCGGTTTATAGAAGGATTCTCACTCAGTTGTTGAAGAAGGAAAAGAAGTTTTCTTGGATGCCAGAATGTAACCAAAGTTTTCAAGAATTGAAGAAGCACATGACCACCGCTCCAGTGCTGACGTTGCCAGATGTCCGAAAGGATTTTGAGATTTACTATGATGCATCGCGATAAGGTCTCGGTTGTGTTGGATGCAAGAAAGGAAAGTAGTAGCATACGCTTCACGTCAATTGAGGCCTCATGAAGTAAATTGCCCCACCCATGACCTAGAATTGGCTGCAGTGGTGCATGCTTTGAAGATATGGCGACATTATCTCATTGGTAATCGTTGTGAAGTCTACACTGATCATAAGAGCTTGAAGTACATTTTCACCCAAGCTGATCTCAATATGATGCAAAGAAGATGGTTAGAGTTGATTAAGGATTACAACATTAGAATCCATTACCACCCAGGCAAAGCTAATGTTGTAGCAGATGCTCTAAGTAGAAAGGTCTATTGCAATACTCTAATGATCAAGGAAAGTCAGCCAGCACTACATGAAGAATTTCATAAACTTAAGCTTGAATTGGTTGAAGAAGGTTATTTGGCTGCTTTGGAAGTGCAACCAACTCTACAGCGTCAGATCAGGGAAGCTCAGATCGAAGATGCAGATATCAAGGAAATCGAGGGTAACATGAAGAAGGGTAAATCCCTAAGGTTTTCAGAAGATGAGCAAGGAGCCATTTGGTTCGATAAATGTATTTGTGTACAGAACCAAAAGGAACTCAAACAGTTAATACTCAAGGAAGCTCATGAAACCTTGTATTCTATTCACCCCGGAAGCGCTAAAACGTATCAAGATCTTAAGTAAATGTATTGGTGGCCTAGTATGAAGCGAGAAATTGCTAAACACATAGCACAGTGTGATGTTTGTCAGCAAGTTAAAGCTGAGCATCAGAGACCAGCTGGACTCCTACAACCCTTGTAGATCCCTAAATGGAAATAGGAAGAAATTGGCATGGACTTCATCATCGGTCTGCCAAGAACAAGAGCTGGATACGATTCTATCTGGGTAATCGTGGATCGCCTGACAAAAGTTGCCCACTTTATCCCAGTCAAGACTACCTACTCAGGAGACAGACTTGCAGAATTGTATATGGCAAAGATAGTATGTCAGCATGGAGTACCAAAGAAGATCGTGTCGGATCGAGGATCCTAGTTTACCACGAGATTTTGGCAAAAGCTGCACAGCATTTTGGGCACTAACTTGAATTTCAGTACAGCCTACCATCCTCAAACAAATGGACAAACAAAAAGGGTGAATCAAATCCTAGAAGATATGTTAAGAGCCTGCGCTCTAGAGGACCAAACCAGTTGGGATCAAATGCTGCCTTATGCAGAATTTTCCTACAACAACAGCCATCAATCAAGTCTGCAAATGTCCCCATTGGAAGCCCTTTACAGAAGAAAGTGCAGAACACCCTTGTATTGGACTGAAACAGGAGAAGGACAAGTACTTGGACCTGACATCCTGAAGGAAGCCGAAGATCAAGTTCGGGCAATCCGAGAAAAGCGAAGAACAGCTCAGACTAGGCAGAAAAGCTATGCTGATAACCGTCGTCGGGAATTAGCTTTTGCGCCCGGAGATCTTGTATACCTGAAGGTTTCACCTCTCAAAGGAATACGTCGTTTCAGGGTAAGCGGGAAGCTTGCACCAAGATACATTGGACCTTTCCCAATCTTAGCTAGAAGAGGAGAAGTTGCTTACAAATTGAAGCTTCCGCCTTAGCACTCAGATTTGCAGAGTTTTTGAAAATTTTCCCTTTAAGGGGTGTAGGTTTGTAACATCCCTACTTTGTAGAGTTTTTGAAAATTTTCAAAATAAAATTAATCAATTGATTTTATTGTATTGCAAAAGCTTAAATTGAAATTTAGAAATCAAAAACCATTTAAACTGAGTTAATCCAACTTCAATTAAACCAAAAAGTTAGTTTATTGGAGTTTTCTGGATTTTATTTGGATTTGAAGTCTTTTATTGCATTTCCTGGATTTCAATTTGGTTTTTCCTTTTGTCCGAAAAGCCAAAATCTATTTTGTTTGCAAAATTAAAAACTAAAGTATAGCTAAAAGTATTTTTATTAAGTTCCATATAATTCAAGGATCTTCTCTGAATTTTCCTAGAATTTTGGATTGCTTTAGCTATTTTCTAAAAAGGTTTATGCTTTTCTCTTAATTTGTAATATCAAAAATCATTTGAAAATCCTTCTTCGGCTCATGGGCAGAATTCCCTCTCTCGACCCAGCTCCGCCAGCTCGCTCCGCGTGCATCCCGCGCCCTCCTCCTTTGCCAACCGTCCGATTGAAATCGGACGGCTTCCCCTTAGTCGCGCCTCCTTTCTTTGTCCACCTCACCACCACGTGGCGCCACATCACCACCTTTGCCCGCGTGGCTGCCTAGTCAGCGCCCGCGTGGCTTTTCCTGATTTTTCCGTTGAAAAATAATTGGACCGAAAAATAAAACCCCCTCGCTGACGTCAGCTGGTGCAATAATTCGAATTTATTTTAGAAGAATAAATCAGAAATTGAGGAAAAATCCAGTTTTCTTCATTTCATGTGTTTTCCAACTTCGGAACGCCATGACTTCTTCGTTCGAACTCCGATTTGAGTGATTCAAATTTCTAAATTCATCCAAAATCCTCCTCTTGCTGTTAGTGCTAATTTGGTATTTATTTGGAATTTATTTAGAGTTGTTTTATTTATTTTGCTCTTTTTGCACGTGTAGAAACTGGATTTTCGGAAGATTTCTCGGACTCGACGACCGAAGCACCTCAACTCTTCAACGAAGGCAAGTCATAGACCTTTGATCATATTGAACCTGTTTTACAAAACTATATTGTTTGATATAATCATGCATTGCTAGTTTTATATTAAATGGTTTCGGGAATAGATAATTGCCTAATTGATGTATGCCTCCTTGACAAATTACTATCGACATGTACCCTTGAATGACATGAACCCTTGGACACCAATGGAGGGATTATTTTTAGTTGGACATTGATAAATTACCAACACGGGTATCGTATTATGCTTAGCCATGCTATAGTTGTACGTTGGGACTCATGATTAACGAAATTATGGAATTGTGGTGTGGCCACATTTGTTAAAAGATATTGTACCAAGGCTAGGGTGGTCTTTGGCCGGGTTGAACCAAAAATTGTTTTATTGCTCGGGTGAGTGGGCGGTGGTAAGTGTGGGTGCCGTAACGCACATTGGGACGTGGATAGTCTCGTCTGAGCAACCAACTAAGCACTTAACCTTGAACCATTGATCTGGGTCATATCATGCAACCACATGTCCAGGATGGGGTAGACCGCCAACTAATTAGCAATGCTTTGAGTCGGTTCTGTTTGGGTTGATGAGCGGCGCAAGAGGGGGTCCGTAACAGCGAATCCTTAGCGAGCAGAATCGAGTCAAAACAAAACTTTGTAAAGGCCTTGTCACGTGCTCTAGACTGCTTACCTAAGGTAGTGAGCGGTTGTATCGACGGATGCCAAACAAACTAGAGAAGTCGTGTCTTGTGGGTAAAGCTATACAACCTCTGCAGAGTGTATAAAAACTATTCGAATAGCCGTGTCCCCGGTATGGGCATGCCCGGAGATTTCACGCAAGGGGTAGATGCTTTCTTTAAAATAGTGGGAATGATGGTTTGGATGGATTGGTTGGAAAGATCTCTAGTTGTTTCAAAGAACTGAATTAGTTATGTATTAATCTTTTAAATTGTGCTTTGAATCTACTTATTGTATTTACAGTCAATATTGCTTTCTGCAAAATTGCCATAAAGCTATCCTTGTCTAGCCTCGGATGAATAATAATTGCATACATTCCCTATGACTTGCTGAGTACATTCAAAGTACTCACGAATTGCGCCCTGTGTGATTAATCCCCACAGAAGAACCAGGTAACCTGGAGTATCATGAAGAGGAGTATCTAGAAGACTTTGCGAACTAGGTCACGTCCTCCACTCGATTGCCTGTGGGCATGACGTGTGGCCTCCATGAGATATTATGTTTTCCGCTGCGAGTTGTCTTTTGTTGCTAAGCCCTGTGTGGCGCACTCTGTAAGACTTGACCATAAGGTCCCTTTTGCTACTAAGTAATATTAATTTGTCCGCTTCATCGTTATTTTATTGTATGATTGTGATTACACCGATGTTGTAACTGTGCGAGCTAGCTACTGATCTAGGACTAGTTCAGAATGCACAGAGGGTCCTGGGGTTGCATACCCAAGGTCCCGACAGAGTAGCCATATGTTCACACGCACACTACCATGAACCTTCTAAAGTTAATTAAATTTCAGATCATGCCTTAATAAATGAGTGAATTGCTTAAAGGATTTATTATGATTATGTTTTTACGTTGGATTATTTGTAATAATGAAGAGTAACATATTTGGATATTTGTGATTATGCGTCAGTCCCTTAGTAATTCATGAATGCCTATTGATTATGCTGAATGTTGGATTATTTAATTTGAATAATTGTAATTGTTGGAATCCTTGGTAAAGTTAGCAAAAGAGAGGAGGTTCTGCCGGAATTTAGTAAAGTGTCATGGTCTTAACATGCTTTGTTGTTAGTTTAGTAGCATTCCAGGCTCGTGTTCGGCTGGGGTGTTACAGGGGGGAGGAAGGGAACTTGTTAGCCTATTGAGTATTTTCAAGGGGCGGTGGAACCTATTGGGGATCTCTGGGGATGACTACGTCCGGGGACGGAGTGAGAATCACTAGCGGATCCTGAGCTGATGTCGGTACCGATATCTGCTCGGGGGCTTCTTCAGCCACTTCATCCTCTGCAGTTTTAGCCTGGGGAGCGTCCTGATCAGGAACCTCCACGACCACCTCTTCCCCAGGAACCTTTTCCTAAGGAGTATTCTGGTCGGAGACGATTGGAACATCAGAAGATCTACAAAAGAAGAAAGTAAGGAAGATTAAGGTTCCAACATATCAAAAATATTCAAGGTTTGTATGTACATGACTTCTTCATTTAGATATACCTGGTTGATTTTTTGAGTTTAACCTTGTAACGCATCGGAGTAAAATCCGTTGCGCTGGCTTTCCTTTTCTTCTCAACCAATTTCACTGGTTCTGAACCGGTAGAGTTGATTAGATCTTTCGCATCCACTGATTGAAAATCAGAAGCAATATCCACGACCAGTTGGTCAAGGATAAGGTCCCTGGTTGCGAGGTCAGTGGGTGTAGATTCGTCGACCTCCAAAACAGTAGCTTTAGTAGCCACTGGCAGGTCCTTAGCGACCTTGTTGGAGTGTACGACAACCGCCTAATAAATCATCAAAGATAATTAGGCGATGAAAATCATTCGTCAAAAACATCATTTATGTTCGGTTACCTACCTCTGGAAGGTTGACATCCTGTATGGTCGTAGGGGTGGTCGGATCATCAATCGGCTCACATCTTTCAGTGACCTCGTTGATCCTCAACCCAACCGACTAAACATCAAAGAGGATTTATGGTATACTGATCAGAAATAATATGTACAGCAAAAGAAAAAAACATAGTTGATAGTCTTACTTTAAGTCTCTCAACCCTCTCTTCAGCGGAAACGATCGCTAAGATCCGAGGGAAACTAGCCTTGTCACCAGGCTCTCCGGCACAGATCATTTTGATCCGGCTTCTAATCTCGTTAGAAGATAAAGCTGTAAAGGTAAACAAGAGAGTTGAGGATACAGAAGTAATCAGTTAATATAGACAAACTGGTCGGAATCACTCAGAGCTTACCCTCTTTGAAATGTTTGGTCGTATCATCATGACCAATATACCAGAGCATCGGGTATGCTCGGGCCTTCAAAGGACTAATCCGGCGCATGGAAAGATCCTTCACCACGTGTCAGGATGTTAGACCCTTGACACTAAGAAGCTTAATAGCTTCGGCCCATCTTTCTATCTTTCCCTCCTTCTCCGTGGAGGAGCGCCATCTTGGATTCTTGATCGCCTTCTTACCAGAATAATAAAGGTTGTCTTTCTTCATGACCGTCATATAGAACCAACTTTTCTTCCATGACGACCACGAAGATTTTGAGTACATGAAAATATACTCATCAGCTTTTCCGTCATGGAGGCGCAAGGTGCACTCTCCAGGCATCCCGATCATCTTCCAAAACTTTGTCATCCTGTAGTACTTGAACAGATCCAGATCTACGGGAATCCCCAAGTATGCTTTGCAGAGATAGATGAAGATACTAAGATTGGAAATAGCATTGGGAGCAAGATTCACCAATTCAACTCCATAATACTCCAAAACTGTAGGAAGGAAGGAGTGAATTGGTAATATGAATCCGCATTCGACATATGCGAGAAAAACCAGAATTTCCCCATCTTCGTTGCTCGGAAAATGTTCTCCAGCCGCTGACCTCCAAGAAATCAGATTCTTATCGGGAAGCAGCCCTATCTTCTCCAAGCTCTCAAGTTTCTTCTCGCTCAAATCGGAAGCCGACCAGTTAGTAATTTGGTCCGACATGGTCGGGTTTTTGAACGAGGAAAGAAAGGAGGGTTGAAGAATAAGAGGTCGGAGGCAATTTTTCTACTCAGGAGATGAAGAGGAAAAGTAGGAAGTGTAAAAACCTGAAGTCCACAAAGGGGTTTTTATAGCTTCAGAATTTATAACTGCAATTAGGAGTTACCCAAAAGCCCAATGGATAAAAATCTTTATTCCAACGGACACAAAACTCTTCGATTCCTAAGGCAAGTTCTCAACTTTAAAGTGAATATAGACCGCTTCAAATGTTATTGCATTTAATGAGCGTCTGCCCGATACGACTTCATCGGAAGAGAGGTGTTCACACGACCTATTCATTTAAAGTTCAGGGGCTAGCTGATGAGGATTAAAACCTCTTTGTATTATTTTTAATACATAAAGGCCATACGTCTTCATGGTCGTATCCTCTGAGGTTCACGACCGCACTGGTCGTAGAGATTCCAGAGGTTACACAATGGGTACCCTGGTCGGACGATGTCCTGTGCCTAACCTTCGACCAAGGAACTGCTCGCACAAGGTATGAACTGATGTTTGGAATTGATTCCAAGTATATTCTCTACCGTATGATGAATGGAACATGTGCGTATATTCCATACCACACGAAGTTTCTTATCCTAAGACACTGATGAACAGCCACCATGCGGTTAAGTATCTCACAAACATACAACCGCTGAACGGTTAATACTCTATCAACTGTCATCCAGCTCCGACCAGTCGCAACGCTTCACAACAGACATCCTCTCCAGAAGTAACTGCCACCTCTTCAAGAGCTATTTAAAGATGGAGCATGGACGGAGCAAGGGGGCCTGGATCGGACTAAAGCATAGACATTAGATTTGTATTTTTAGTCTAACATTGTAGCATAGTAAGCAGTGTTCTCAGTGTAAACAGGAGTAGTTCACCATCTAGTCAAAAGGTATTCCTTGTAAATTCCAGTTCATATTAATAAAAGAGCACTCCCATTATCTCCCCGGATTTCCACGTCATTCTCTCCTATTCATTTGGTAAGATCGACGTCTTGATCGTCGACAAATATGCTCTTTACCGTGGCTAGTCCAATGTGTATACCCCTTTTTGAAACCCCTTCGAATCAAGCGTGCTTCTATCTGCGCTCAGTATTAAACATCTTCAGATTCTCGTAGTCAATGCATGGATAGTACATATATTCCACCCCCTTATTCAACATATCCTCCTCGTCAGCTATTGTAAGAGTAGACACGCCATCAATGTACTCTTCACTCACATAGTTCTCAGCGTACATCCAGCTTCAGTCCAACTACACTACGCATATAGCAATTTAGTGTTAAATATTGAATTAACTAATTAGTATACTATATATGATCTAAAGTAGCTATATGTAGCAAGAATTCATTAATTAAACTAGGCTGGGTGCGTGCTACGCTGCCCTGGCGATTGAAGTGTGGTTCATTTTTTCTAATATATATCATACCATGGAGGAAGAAAAAACGTAATAATGCTTACAATGGCAGGAGCTGACTAATATATTGGCAAGTTAAATTATTTTGTATCCATGCTTTCATAGAGCGACTGTTATTTGGGCAAGATTATATTTTTAGCAAGACTTTCAATTCAACTTAGATGGCAAAGACATATTGGTTAACTACCTTATCTTTAATTTATCTGCTGCTTACACAAGTTTGTGTGTGTGTATATATATATATATATATATATATATATATATATATATATATATATATCAATATGTTATGTCTGAGATAAATATTAGAGACCTGGAATTCAAATGATTTTCCTTGGTTACTAAATCACCATTTTACAAGTCTTCATGATTTTTGGGGTATGGAGATGTTACCAATTTTTTTTTGCTGGGATTATCTTTACACTAATTATTTTTAGTTATCACGGATAATTTTAGATATGGACCACAAAATATTTTGATAGCACCTGCAATTAATATCTGAGTTTCTAGAGCAAAAATTGAGAGCATCAAAATTATCCCTTTACCCAGCTAGATCTTGAATATAATGTAATTAGGAACAAATTACTAACCATAGATAGTCAAGAACAAATGGATCTACAATCTATAATATCCCGTTCAAATATAAAACATATAAGTGACTAGTACTAAAATTAAATATAATTAGAAAGGAAAAATTCCAAATTTTGGAGGAGTTTTAGAACTCGGGCCTTTGGCCCATAGCTCTTTGGGCCCATGTGGGGGGAACTAAACCCTAGCACCCCCAAGTACTATAGCACACCAAGGGGGTACTGTAGTGCTGTCATCACTGTAGCACAGTGCTATTGTAGCACTCCCCTCTTCTCCATGGTGGTACCCCCTCCCCTTCGGTGCTTCTCCATTGTTGCCGGCCATAAGGAAGAGGAAGGAGAGGGGAGAAGAGAGGAGAAGGAAGAGGAAGAAGCAGTTCTTCGTGGGGGATCTCCAACGAGTCATTTGTGTCTTCTGGAGTAATATTTCTAATCCTCGCTGTTAGTTTAAGTATTTTCGAGGAGATGATGTTGTTTAGTGATTCGTTGAACCTACTGAGATTGAGTCGGTATTCTACAGTCGTCTTGTTCGGCAGATTAGGTCTTGTTTAGTGTGAAATTAGAGGTTTGGGCCTCCTAGAGTTATGTGGGGAATTGCATGGGCTTTTTGGAAAGTATTAATTCACAATTTATGGTTGGATAATGAATTAGTTATGATTTTTGCAAGTCTGGGTGCTTATTCAGTCTCTGTATTCGGGCAGCGTGCATAGTTCTGTGAATTAGGGTCTAGAGATGGACAAATTTGGTTAGTGGATCAACATGAGTTATGTAGATAACTTTATAAAGTTTACAAGGAGATCAAGTTCATAATTTTTGGACATTTAGAATGAAAGATATAAATTTTTGAAGTTAATGTTGTAGTTTGTCCTTCTGTCGTGGACAATAGAGAAAGACTAGTTTGTTAGCAACTTTTGTTGCACAATTGGAAAAATTGTAATAAATTTATTGAGGAAGATAGTTCTCTATAGTTTCCATATTGTCTTAGAACAGTGGGTTTGGATGTACTAATTAAAAGATGCAAAATTCCTAAATCGGTAGTACTAAAGATGACAGAACTGTCTTCGAAGTTAAAAACAAAGATTTAGATGAAAGTATATCTATGATATTGCCGATGATTATTATTCTTTCATGTCGAATTGAGAATATGAAGTTCTTTCCATCATGGCATTCATTCCTGAATCTTGGACTACGTGGTAGCCAAGCATTTGTTTCTTTTGAGGTCCCCGTCATACATTGGATGAGCATGAGATCCCCGTCATGTATTGGACGGGCACGAGTCCCGATACTCGTGGAGTGTGGGCTTGAGGTCCCTGTGCCTGAGGGCATAGGCTTGAGTATGCATCGACGGATGCACTACTCCGCATTACCGGTAATTGCAAAGAAGGAAGAAAGAGCATTCTTGATATATGCATTGCATGCAAGCATAAGAGATTTATTTATGGTTCCTTGCTAATGTTCATATGAGGTTTTGGTATCTGACTGGTCGTGAAGTTTTGTTTATTATCATTGTTGTACTTTGCTGAGTTGTGGACTCACGCTTGTTGTTGTTGTCCTTTTTAGGTACCTCTCGAGGCAGCAACATGCATGGAAAGGGTTAGTTTTCATGCACTTCACACTTAACCACTCATGGCAAATAAATTAACTTATTTATCTAAAACCTCATGTTCATGCTATTTCCTTTAGTTTCAGACCTAATATTTTAATTTCAAATGTATGTATGCATGATATGATGACAAGTATTTTCTCAGTTGTGATAGCTAGCCGAATAGATACATGAACTATAGGTAAATATCCATCCTCTACTACTAAGCCTAGGTTTATATCTGATGTGATTTAGAGCTCGATGGATGGGCTCTAGTCACATTATTTTTAGTATGTGAGTTGATGTCGCTTAGCACTGCTTAGAACAGTAGTATGGGGATCATCGTTTCGACGATGGTCATGTTTCATCACTATAATTACTGGGTTAGGGTGCTCATGTATGTAACCATATTTAGAAAAAAAACTAAAAATGAAAACAAAAAGATTTAGACTTGGGCATATTGGTAAGATGGTGTGCTTTTGGGTGTGTGCTGGGTGACCAAGTCAATAAGGACCGAATATCTTGTGTCACACTATCCGAGCATTATTGCGTGCAACCATGTGAGGGACATATGAGACCCCTCTTGACTCAGTACCTTGGCGAGTGTTAGCTCTGAGTCGCAGGAGGGGGTTGTGTATGTTGTGTATAAAAAGGAAATGTTCTGTGTTGTGTTGGGTGTGCGGGAGTGGAATCCTGTCCAGGTTCTCCACATTGGGGGAGCATTGAAGTGTGCTTTATAGCTTGGTAAAAGGCAGTCTAACTTGTTGGTAAAGTTGTACACCCCTGTAGGGTTTGATCTATTCGAATAGTCTCGTTCTAGGTTATGGACACGCTTGGTTAGGTTTTGCAAGAGTTAGACTATAATATTTTCGATAAAACTTGAATTCGGGTGGTACAAATGGGTAATTCGTGCTATGTTGTGGTGGCTGTTGGGAAGTCACCTATAGGATGTTATTTATGCTTATAATTGTAGTCTCACTGTTATTTACACAAATAAAAACAGATTTGCTAAATTGCCTTCAATCTATTACACTATTGCAAATGAAATATTGCTTTGTGCTAGAACTAAGTCATACAACCTTCTCCATTGAATAAGCCTGCATGTAGCTATGTATAGGTTTGTTATTCGTAAGTCTTACGAGTACAATTTTGTACTCAGTTGCATTGTCTATTTGCTGCAGAGGAGGTTGACGCCCAAGGGGTTGATCAATGTGAGACCGACTTCGTTTAGGACGACTAGCTTGGCGGCATGGTCGGTTGCCTTGTGGGTAGGGGAAACCGGTTGGCTTTTGGTTTGCCGCCATCTTATGGCATTTGCTTCTGTTGCAACTTTAGTCTTTTGTTGTCACCTGGCCGGTTGGCCACTGTCGTAATATAAACTTGTATGTCTGTTGAATGTTGTAACCTGGTCATTATCAGTATTATACTTCTTGGTTTTTTAGAACGGCTTCTCTCCTCCCCTTCTTCCTCCTCAGCGGCCACCCCTAGAGGAGGCGACAGCGAGGCTCACGCCTGCGAGGCATGGTGCAGTGGCGGCAACCCCCGCGCAATCGAGCAGCATCGAGTGGCCCACACTCCCGAGAGGCGTCGGGCGACCCGCGCAACACGACCTATGTGGCGGAGGCTGCGGCGGCCCGCACGGCAGCGAGGAGCAGTCGTGGCGCGACGCGGCCCGAGCAGTAGATAGTGGCAGTTGTGGGTGGATGACGGCGGTGCCTATGGGTGGATGGCAGCGGGGGCTGCGGACGGGTGGCGGCGGCTGTGGGTGGACGACGGCGGTGGCTGTGGATGGGTGGCGGTAGCGGTGGATCTAGATCTCGGTGATCAGGTAAGTCTAGGAACTAGGGTTTGGCTCTGATACCATCTTGGTTTTTTAGGAAATAATTATGTGTATTCTGAAGGATCCCACACCCTTTATTTATAGTCTCAAAGTAGAGTCCAACCCTAATACAACTCATTATTTGGATCTAACACGAACTCTTGAACAATACTCTTGTATGGAATTAATACTTGATTTTGTGATGGTGTATGTGTACTGCTTTTCCTGGGAGGTACATGTTACACCGAGAGTTGGGATATTTAATTGGTAATACTAGGACTAATTGGATGGTTAAGTATTACGAGCCAAATACCCCGGTGGCTATCGTCACACAATTTTGCCTTTTTCTTTAGATTAGATCTTCCAAAAGTCATATCTTCTTCATCCGAACCCCGATTGAGCTCATTAAAATTTCTAAATTCATATAAATTCGAGCTCTATTTTACTGAATTTTTTATTTAATTTTGGAGTTGATTTTGCTCTCTATTTTATTTATTTCGTTTGTGAGTAGACGTTACTACTTCGGGACATTTTGGAGAAGAAGGAATTCACCAAGACCAAGACTAGTACCAAGATCCATTCCAAGGAAAGTTGTACCTTTGATCATATTGCACCCAGTTTCTAAAATTATTTTGATTCAATTATTGCATATACTTTAAATATTTATTTAAATGCTTTGTGTTTAGTTATTGATCCAAATTGTTTATATCCACCTTGTCTATTGTTATGCCATGATCTTTTGTCACCCTAGATTGGTTCATTATTTAGTTGGTATTATCATAGCACCAACGTGGGTTGGTTAGATACGATTAGTCTGCTTAGCCATGCACCGAGTCATCATTTCATGTGAGTCGCAAATATAAATTTGACTAAATGAATATGGAACTTGGTGATAAAACTATGTGCTATTACTCATTGATGGCATGTGTTGCACTTAGCCAATTGGGTGGGAAAAAATTTAGATTGAGATAAGTGGTGGAAACTGTGTGACATGGTGGAGCTTTGTGATTGGGAATAATAATCTTCGTGACATAGTTAGAATTTGGAAGACTTACCTTGGTTAGTTAAGTACTTAACTTTGTGTGCTATTGAACTGAGCCTTACTATACGACCATATGCCTAGTATGGGGCAGGCCTAACTTAGTAAGTTACAGAGTCTTGATATTGATTACACAAGCAGATTGGTTAAGTTGTGTGCTAGGGTGGAGGTGTGTTTCAGTCTTTGTGGCGATTCACATCGATAGACGGTTCACCGCTTTCAGGTCCAACAGTGTGTGACAAACTAATTTCTTGTGTGGTCGTTGGTGTTGTTGGTAAAACACATCGGGAGTGTCAATTATTGAGATGACACTACTACAAAACAGGTCATACTGGACGCCACATCACAGACGGTTCCAAAGGAACCGTCTGTGTTTAACTTTTACAGACGGTCCCTTTTGGAACCGTCTGTGATATTTCTTTCCTGTCTCTTCGTCTCCCACGCGATTTGTCTCTTCATCTCACCATCGCACAACCGTCGACTCTCATGCGTCTCTTCGTCTCACGTGCCAATTACTCCTAGTTTTATAAGACGGAATAACCGAAGATTAAACCTCCCATCGCTCTTCGTCTCACGGAATCGCCAAGGTGAGCATGCAGAGCATGACGGCCAGCACCAAGGCGAGGAGGTCGGTGATCGCCGCTCTTTCTCACGATGTCGTCGTCGACATCGTCGGCCGTGTGGCCGCGAGCTCTCCTCAGCCCATGGAGGACCTATGCAGCCTACGATTAACGTACGTACATATTTATACCTACAAAATACGTACGTACGTACGTACTACTATTTATTCTAACATCTTGAATTTTGTATGTACGTATATTGGAGTTGCAAGGCCTTGTACAAGGTGTCCAAGGAACGCGCCGTGGGGAGGCGCGTGGTGCTGGAGCGAGAGGAGGCAATGAAGTGGTAGGACAATGAGCGCTACCTCCCCGTCATCAACCACCTGGCCGGCGCCGGCAACCCGGGGGCTTGTTTCATCGTCAGCCTCGGGCTTGTTGTGGACGCCCCGGAATATTGGAATTGTACTTAATTAAATTTATACTGTAGCACGATTCTTAATTAAGGAACAGTGCTACTCCTTTATTAAAGATCATGCTAGAAGCATAAATTTTTAAAAAGTAACAAACCCAATATTTAGGCATCCCGGATATATGTCTCACAATGGTTCCCAGGATCAGTGACCATTGCACATATATCCTCAAACAACATTGCATCATACACATACAAGTCATACATTTACATAATTAAACATAAGTTGACAAGTTGGTTAAGTACTACAATATCAAGTGACTTGGTCACTACAAAAGTCTGACAACGGAAGCAAAATAAACGATAAAACCACCAATGGCCCCATCCACCCGCAGGCGATTGCGTGGAGGAAAGAAATATCTTTACTCGTTAGCGTCACCCTGATCGACGCTAACGGGCACTTCATAAAGATAATCGTCCTCACCTGCAACAATAGGTTATAGCACCTTGAGTACGAAGGGTACTCAGCAAGACTTACACAAACTAATAAAAGAAAGTGTTTGTTAGAACCTATGCAAAGGAGTAGAATTTACACATGCATAAGGTTGCAACAGGAAGGCTTATTGGTTAAATTTTGCATAAAGCAGTACACCTTAACCTACAATTGCTAAGTTTTGATAAAGCAATTTAATGAAATGAACTGGATTAAAACATTAAGTAAATGAGAATAAAAGTAAACAATACAATGCATGAATTCCCTCATGCTGAACCAGAAATCAAAACCAGATTTTTAAATCAAAACTCTATATAGGTGACATCAACTCAAGTCATTGTCCATGACTGTGGACACGGCTATTCGAACAGTTTGATACCCTGCAGGGGTGTACATCTTTACCCACACGACTTAGTCGGCCGTTGCCTTGGATGCCTCCGAATGATGACATACTTCCTTTGGTATGCCGACTGGGAAACTAAGATTTGGCATTTTCAACAAGTTAACACTATTGAGTTGGATACCCATGTGTGAACCGATCTCGCTTAAACAACGATCGATAGCATCCGCTAACAGGGCACACATGTTGCGTCAGAATGCCGACCCAAACATAAAGAAATGCGAATCGGGCTCACTACCCATATTAGATTGCAATCGGCATCTTTAAGGTACGTACATGCGATGGAACACATATACGCCCTCACCCTTCTAAGAACATCTGATATCGATATAAAACTCACATGGCATAAAACGCAGTCATAAGACCAAAGCATCTATGCCATACAAGATCAATACACATATCCTTACTCTCCTGTTTCCAACTCAATAGCCTTAGCCCTTTACTTAACCAAGCGGCGCCCATACATCGCGCGTGGAAGTACGTGGGGAACTTGAATTGAACAATCAGAGTTCAGTCCTTAATTAATCCAGACAAGTCCACCACAATTCCCAATCTCGTGCACGAAGGCACCACCACTAGCTTCCTCTTGTCCAGATCAATTTAGATGTAAAATTCATTTCTGGTATAAGTAAACTGGACAAAGAGTTGAAAATAACAGAAATTCTTTTGTGGTTCCCATGTTTGACAAGATAATCTTGTCAAACTCTAATATTCTCTAGACTGCATGTCTAAGCCAACTCTGAAGCTAGAGTTTATAGTATACAGTACTACTCTAAGTCTGAGTGTATGGTTAGAATTAAGGTAATCCACAATATTAGGTCATAACTAACTACTACATATCACAATTGTATTTACAGAAAAGTAGCATGCAACAGTTATCACTGTATTTGGAAAATCTATTGTATAAAACTTTGGGGATCAATATGGTGCAAAGAGGATGCTTGCCTTGATAATAATAAACTTCTTGTGCAGCTCAGGTTGTTAAGAAATAGAATCAAGGGCTTCAAAAGAACCAGATTCTATAAGAAACAATAAACTCCAATAAATATCAAAGTTGACAACCAGTGCAGAATAAAAGAATATGTATGATCAATAATGAAATGCATGATTAACAGCATGCTTAAGTCATACCTACCCTAATAATGATAATAACCCATATTATCATATACAACTTTTAAATAACAGAAACTGGAGTTTAAACCAAAGTTACAGTTTTCAGATTTTGAAAAGAACTGAAAACAGGACAGATGCATTTTTCGGGTTACTTATGAATAGACTAAGTAAAAGATGTTAAATTGAAGCTTAGTCTGATTATTAGAGTAGATGATATTCTAAGCAAACCCTAATCTAACCCTATTCGGCCAGGATACAAAAACTATCAAAGTTTCAAAAGTTGTCGGTTTAGCCGGCAACAGATGACAGAGGTAACATTTTTACTACAAGTTTATATAGATGACAACAAGAATTAAGAGAGTAAGTGATTATGCTACTAGGGTTCGGTTGAGACCTGAATAGGATGATAAGTTGACAGGAGAAACCCTAGAACCTCGAAAATGATATGAAAGACCGAAAAGCTATAAAAATAACTTTTCAGTTTAAAGCAAGTTGGAGCTACTGATATTGAAGGGAATGATTTATGTGAGTTGCTAAGGTTCTTAAGATGCTCAAGATAGCAAAACTCACAGTCTTAGCATACCAGGCTAAGGAAAACACTTAAGGTTCCTAAAACCGAGTTGGATCAACAGAGAAATAAACTCTCGTTTAACCTACAAGAGAGGCCAAATCTTTATCACAAGCTGATACCAGGGTTTAGAATGGATGAACAAATTGGAGAAGCAAGAAACTCCACTGGACAGCAATGGAAGATGATAAGCTCCAGTGGTCAACAATGGCAGCAGCTCAAAAAGCTAGGGTTATATATAGAGGTTGAGCTACAGGGCAAAGGAGAAGGGTCTAGAGTTGATGAGGTGTCCACTTAGTGCTAAATATCCAAAAATTACTTGCATGATCTTTGGATAATTCCTCTCCTCTGTTTACAGAAATGGCGGCGGCGCACAGAGGCAAGGAGGGAGAGAGGCAACACCTGACATGTGGGTCCCAATGTCAGTCACCGTCACGCGCATCTCCTAAAACTCAAAAGAACATCGACCGTCCGATTAGAAATGGGCAGCTGCGATGCCTCTAGGGTTTTAAAAGAGTTCAACCGATACAATTAATATGGGTCGTGCGATCTCAATCAGTCGATCGAGATTTAAACGGAGCCCAAAGGGATTTCGGGGTGTTACTTTCAAAGAGGGACGTTGGATTGAAATCCAACGATCAATAAAAAGGGATACACGTCACCCCTTTAGATGAGATGACGCGACACCATCAGATTGAATTTCTACTGTCAGGATTAACGGAACAGCCGGATGGTCCGAAGGCATACACGAAATGGGCCCTACGATTAACATCCGACGGCCCAAAGAAAAACAAACCCTGACGGCACGCGGTAAAAAGGGGTGTCGTAGGATTTGAATCCGACGGTTAAAAGGAAAGCGCGCCTTTAAGTTCAAAATGAAAAGGGCGGCGCGGTTGGATCGGGGATGGACGGTGGAGATCAAAAGAGGATCCGGAGTCGTCCGAATGCAGACACCGTCCTTGATCGTCTGATCTAGATTCAACGGTGGGGATTGTGGCGCATACGTGGACAAACCACGTGACATCGCAACCACGCCCGTTCGATTGGAGATCAATGGCTCACCGCACGCGAAGAGTTTGGGCTCGCGCCCGAGCGTGACTGAGCCGGACCAAAATGAAATGGTTGGACCCAACCTCATAGGGTTCGAGTCGCTACAGTGCTAGGGTTTGGGTTTGGACCGGATTAGTTGACCAATTCCTATTCCAATATTTAAAAGTTTGACTGGCTTTAAAATAGCAAATAAATTTGTAAAATCATGAAATTTTTCCAGAAGCTACTTGGGATGATATATTTCCCAAATAAATTTCAAAACCACTGTTTCACTTTGTAAAATACATAAATAATTACCTTAGCCGAATAGGTTTATTTAAAAACAAATATTTTTTCAAGGCAAAATAATTTCTAAAAATTCAACAAAATTATTTTTGGCCAAGATAATTTATCTAGGCTTTAATAAAAATACTTCCAGTCACAATACAAGTATTAGCTTGCATTCCCTTTAAATTTTGAAAAGGCTTTGGATGTTTGGCTAGAAAAGGAAGGTTTTCATTTGTAACATAACGCCCAAATCAGTAAAATGAATAGTGATGCTATGAACAGCACCTCATTACTGTTCATAAAGCATTTTGTTACTGTTCATAAAATTGGGGCTGTTAAACTTGTCTTCGCGCCCCAAGACATGCAGCGCGGCCTCATGTTCCTTGAACGGGCGGCCGTGGCCGGCCACAAGGCCGCGACCTATGTGCTCAGCCTCCTCCTCTACACGGCTGGCAAGACGCGCGACGTTGGGAAGCACTACATCAGCCAGGTCGAGGGCGAGCCAACCGGCGGCGGGTGTGAGACGGCCAAGACCAACCGGGAGTGCAGGCGGTGCCACAGGCTCGCCGCGAACATGGTCCAGGCGGCGGCGTGGGGGAAGAAGGCCTAGCCACTGGGCCGGGTGTGGGCGCTGTCGGAGGATGGCCACCGGTGCACGAGCTCTGGCTGCGGTGTGGAAGGGTGGGACGACTACATTGTCTTCTGCAGTGACGACAGCAGGATTAGGCATGAGTATGCCAGTTTCTTTGCAATGGTGTTCGACTATTTGCCATAAAATTTCAGTTTTTTAGGTTTCTAGAAAGGTGGTGCTGCTGGACTATTTTCCAAATTAAATGAATTTTTAATGCACCAAAATATACGGTCCACAAGGATAGGAGCGATTAAAATTCCACGTTGACATCAAAATATACGTATGACAGATTACAAGTCCATAACACATGATGTTATGGAATAAATTAATTACAATGGTGTGATTTCTTAATTAAAATATAACCCCTCATGATGATCGACGCGCATATAGCTAGCTTCCTCACTGGGTTCTTCCTCGAGCCTGATGCCGTCTCCGAAAGGAGGCAACTCGTCAAATTGATTGTATTCTTCCTCGTCCACTATATTCTCAACTCGACAATCCTTCTTTTCCCATGAAGAACTACATGGCGCTTCTTATTTGCCGGGTCGGTTACATAGAAGACTTGAACAATTTGGTTAGCCAGTACGAATGGTTCGTCTTTGTATCCGACACGATCGAGGTCCACGGTAGTGACGCCATACTTGTCGACCTTCACCTGTGGGAGATGGACCCAACGGCACCGAAATTGGGGGATCTTGAAAAGCACGTAGTCGAGCTCCCATATCTCCTCTATTTGCCCATAGTACGAGCTCCTCAGCCTATCGGTACTGAATGCATCTATGCGGACACCGCAGCTTCGGATCAGGCTCTTCCTATCTGAGTGCCGTATAAAATGTGTACCCATTTATGTCGTATCCTTGCCATGTGATAATTGTAAATTGTGGCCCTTTTGCCAACCATAGCAGCGTATCATCACTTGATGACCTCCCAGTCATGATTCGCACCTTTAACCATTCGTTGAACCGACGGTTGTGCTCTCTTGTGATCCAAACCTTCGACCGGTCTGGATTTTGTTGGCGTACCATGTCTTTGTGCTCGTCGATGTACGGGGACACTTGGGTCATGTGTTGCAAGACCGTGAAATGGGCTTGAGCGTGCGTATCGGATCGGGAGTGATTGATTTCCTCCGATGGTCCCGATACCATCGGCCTTCCCTCATGACGAGATAGAGGCATACCTATCGGTTCCACCTGAGCCATGTAGTCGACGCAGAACTCAATGATATCTTCGGTTGCATAACCTTCGATGTTGCTGCCATCCGGTCGAGATCGATTCCGTACGTAGGACTTGAGAATTCCCATATACCTCTCGAATGGGTACATATGACGTAGGAACACAGGACCGCATATCTTTATCTCTTTCACAAGATGAACAATGAGATGGACCATGATATCGAAAAATGACGGAGGGAAATACATCTCAAGATGACATAGAGTCGTCACCACCTCGCCTTGTAGAGCATCTAGTCCTTGGTGATCGATGACCTTCTGAGCAATTGAGTTGAAGAAATAACACAGGCTCAAGATTGCCACTCGGACCTTGTTCGTAAGATACCCCTAATTGCAATAGGAAGCATTTGTGTCATCAACACATGACAATCATGAGACTTCATACCAATTAATTTCAAATCTTGCATAGAAACAAGTTTCTTAATGTTAGCGGAGTAATCAGATGGGACTTTGACACCATGCAAGCTTTGGCACAATTCATTTCTCTCGGCCTTGGACATAGTGTAGCAAGCTGGTGGAAGGTATGTTCGTCCTTTATCGGTCTCTTTCGGTGCTAACTCGGTCCTTATCTTCATATCAACCAAGTCACGTCATGCGTTAACACCATCATTTGTTTTGCCACTAATGTTCAGTAAGAGACCAATTAAGCTTTCACATACATTCTTCTCCACGTGCATGACGTCGATGCAGTGACGAACTTCTAAGTGCTCCCAATAAGGCAAGTCCCAAAAAATTGACCGCTTCTTCCAGATGTTCTTCTGACGGGTTTTTAATTTACTTCCCTTCCCAAGCACAAGATCGATATCCTTAACCATATCATAGACCTCTTTCCCTCTAAAAGCCCTTGGAGCTGAACTGTCCTCCTTATTTCCGTCGAATTGTTTTTTCATCTTGCAGTATGGGTGACTCCTGGGAAGGAACCTACGGTGACGCATATACACAGTTTTGCGCAAGTTGTTCAGCCATACACTCTCCGTAGCATCTAACAGTGCGAACAGGCTTTGGCTCCTTTCGCATCAAGCCCGACGAGTTACCAAGGGCAGGAAAATCATTGATAGTGCGAGAACAACATGGCGCGTAAAGAGAAGTTCTCTGCTTTATCGCATCCCATACTTGTACCCCTTCATTCCACAAAGGTCACAAGATCATCCAAGAATGGTGCTAGGTACACATCAATATCGTTCCCGTGTTGCTTGGCCCTTAGATAAGTAGTGACATCAAAATGTACTTCCGCTTCATACACAGCCAAGGAGGAAGGTTGTACATACATAGATTCACGGACCAGGTGCTATGTCGGCTGCTCATGTTACCGAAAGGATTCATTCCATCTTTTTTCAACCCTAACCTTATGTTCCTCGGTTCCACACCAAACTTTTTGAAGGTCCGATCGAAGTTTCTCCACTGGGCAGAATCAGCAGGGTGTCTTACCTTTTCATCTTTCTTACGCTCCTCCGAGTGCCAACGCAGCAATCTTGCCTCCTTTGGGTTCGCAAATAAACGCTTCAAACGTGGGATCATAGGCAGATACCACAACACCTGAGTAGGAGGTCCTTGCTTCACCTTAGCAGTATTCTTACGCTTGTATCGGGATGCTTTGCACATGGGACATACATGCAAGTCTGCATACTCTTTACGATACAGGATACAATCGTTCGGACATGCATGTATTCTTTCTACTTCCATTCCCAATGGACAAAGAACCTTCTTGGCTTGGTAGGTGGTGTTGGGCAACACGTTTCTCCTAAGAATGTCCGCTAGGAGACCTAACAACGCCGTGAAACTCTTGTCGGACCAACCATTGCTCGCCTTCAATTTCAGCAGTTCAAGTACGATTGACAACCTTGTGTATTCCGGCTTGCAGCCAGGGAACAAAGGTTTCCCCGAGTCCTCTATTAAGCGCTCGAATTTACAAAACTCTTTCTCACTGTAGTTTCCTTCTACATCGCATAGCATCTGATCCAGATTGTCATCGTACGACCTATCCTCATAAAAAACACAGTCCACATCTGGCATATCGTTGACTTCCTCGGCGATGTCATCATTATTAACTTCCTCGGCGATGTCGTCATTATTAACTTCCTATATAATCTGCTCTTCACCGTGACTGGTCCAACATGTATACCCTTTTTTGAAACCCCTTCGAATCAAGTGCCCTACGATCTGCACCGGGTTGTTAAAAATCTTTAGATTACCGCAATCAATGCATGGATAGTACATAAATTCTATCCCCTTATTCAACATATCCTGCTCCGCGGCTCTTTTAAAAGCAATCACGCCATTAATGTAATCTTCACTCACACGGTTCGCACCGTACATCCAGTTTCGGTCCATCTACGCTACGCACGTAACAATTAGTAGTGTTAAATTATATTAATAAACTGCAAATACGTTACTCCTCCTATTAACCAAATACACTAAAATTGATTAAAGATAAACCTAGAGCAAATATAAAGAGTTAAAGATCGTTACCCTCGGAGCTCATGACGAAAATTCCAAATATCCCGCGAGATTCCTCACTGTCCTTCTCCTTCAGGCAACAGTGCAATGTGAGACTTAAGTGGACAGGGCAAGAGAAGAGCCACAGTCGAAATGCACCTCCCCCATAAGCTTATCCCACTCACAAAACACCCACTGCCGAAACAAATAAACACTCATTGACAACACCCAAACCGAGAGCTACCACCAAAGCTAAGCCTCACAAAGCAAGCATGCAAGCCAAATAGCCATAAGTTGCTAGGGCAACCCACAACCAAGAACAAGGCAAGCAAAATAAAAGCCTCCTACAGCCAACACAGAGCAAAGCTTCTCTATTCCAAAGAATAGATCGAGGCGCTAAAGGCGGGGTCCAATCGGTCTTGATATTTATAGGGTGGCATATCACGCACGGTTCTTATTCCCAACCGTCGTGATGTGAATATATCACAAACGGTTCCTCTAACTAACCGTCTGTGTTGAACTTATACAGACGGCTCCATGTTGAATCGTCTGTGATATCCTCCATATCACAGACGGTTCATAAGTATAACCATCTATGATGCGAGTATATCATAGACGGTTATACTTATGAACCGTCTGTGATATGGAGGATATCACAGACGGTTCAACATGGAGCCGTCTGTATAAGTTCAACACAGACGGATAGGTAGAGCCGTCTGTTATATAACAATATCATAGACGGTTCTTTAATATAACCATCTGTGATATCTTATCACAGACGGTTCTTTAGTAGAGCCATCTGTGATATCCTTTTTGTAAAGAGGCGCACCGCTAGGGTTTTGCTCTTTACTCGTCACTTCCTCTCCCGCGCCCCTTAGGCTCTCGCGTGCTTTATCGGCTCCTCTAGGGTTCGCCCGTTCACCTCCCCGGCCGTAAGACCCGACGCCGCCGCCCCCGACATCGACGACGCTGCCTCCGCCTCGACGCGTGGCCTCCTCCCCATGTCGGCCTCCTCCCTATGCACAGGCCTCCTCCCCGCGCCGTCATCCTCCCCTGCACCGGCCTCCTTCCCGTGCTGTCCTCCTCCCCTGCACCGGCCTCCTCCCCACGCCTCCCTCCTCCCCGCGTCGGCCTCCTCCCCTGCACCGGCCTCCTCCTTGCACCGTGAGTTGTTGTGCGGCATCCTCTCTGTGAGTATTCCTATATTACGATTTGTCCCGGTGGATATATTGATTTTGATAGTCTTTGATAATATGTGAACTGAATCTAGTACTAAAGATATTGCAAATTGATCAGTGGGCTTTGTTGACATGCTCTGTGATGAACTTTGTCTTATACTGAGATTGAATGTGATAGTTAGTTCATTCTTGAGCTCTATTGTATTACTTGCTACCACAATTTGATATCTTGTTAATTTGTTACTTTTGGTTGAATGCTAGTTATTCGATTCTTCTCGTTAGCTCTGTGATGAACTTTGTCTTATAATGAGATTGAATGTGATAGTTAAGATCATTTTCTGTAATGATTGAGATCATTTGACAGTTAAGCAAAGTATTGTTTAGAGCTCACAGTTTGAATTTATACTATCATATTCATTTAATGAAGAGTATTGAGATGGCAAAGACTTGTTCTTTTACAACTCTCCTTCTGAGAGCACAAACTATCATCAATCCTTCTTTATATATTACGTTTGTGCATCATTTTCGTTAAGTTGAGTAAATGCGCTGAATCAGTCGATTAGAGCTTAAGCATATTGCTTCGTGCATATATAGATAGCAAATAAGCGACATGGCGTCAGACCGTCTTCGCCCGTCATCGACGTCGCGAATGCGTCTGATCTCCGAGGAAAGTGAATGCGTATGCGAGATGGCGAGGAACATCGAAAATTCTTCCGGGCCTAATGACCGTCACGGAGGTCAATGCCAATGGGATCACTGTGAGTCCCCCCAAAGCAGAGGCGAGATTCCGGACCATCTGCGGGATACTTGGAAGGGAACGGTCCCCATCACCACACTGAGCTGGGACACTATGTCGGCTGATCGGAGACACGAGCTGTGGGATGAAGTTTTAAAATCGTTCACTTTCCCAGACGTAGACCTAGGGCGCGTGGAACGGCAGGCGTTGCTCTCGATCGGAAAGGCATGGAGGACCTTCAAGAGCGTGCTTGTCACGAAGTACGTGAACACGGTTAGAACACCCTTCATGGCGTATAAATTCTTGTCGCGGGATATATGGGACGCCTTTGTGCAAATGAAGACGACGGCCGAATTTCTTGAGGAAAGTGCGACGCACAAGGCTCTCTAGACACTGAACACTCACCCCCACAAACTCGGCACTGCTAGGTACGCGGGTAAAACCGCGCAATGGGCGGCGGAGGACGAGAACGAAACAAGGCCATTTGCTGAGATCACAGACATGCGCGCTCTCTCCTGGTTAAGAGCGAGGGCATCAGTCACGTCTTCGAGTGAAATCTCTTTCACAAACCAGGCAGACCGGGATGTGGCCAACCGTGTGGTAAATATGTCTTAGAACTACCTAGTTGTTAATAAGTCTATAACTTCATAATGTCTATAATAACATGATGACCTCTTGCAGCAAGAATTGAGTTCCGCATGTTCCGAAGGCTCCTTCCAAGCAGACAGGGAGAAGGACATCGCCCTGGACCCTGCAGTGCTGCCTCAACCTTTGATGACTCCACCCCAACCATCTCGACACGACCATGCCTCTCTAACAGGACCCAAGAAGGACATCGCCCTGGACCCTGCAGTGCCACCTCAACCTCTGATGACTCCACCCCAACCATCTCGACACGACCATGCCTCTCCAACAGGACCCTCCATGACTACACCTCAACCTTCGCTTCAGAAGCCCGCCTCATCGGTTCCCGTGGAGAAGACACCGAACGAACAAAAAAAGCATGCCGCCGTATCGGTTCCCGAGTCGTCTCATAGGAAGACGCGTAGCGGGCAAGTCGTTCAGGACAAATCGAAATCGAAGAACATTAAGGTGCTTCCGCCTCCTAACCCTAAGAAATACTCTTTCGGAAGTCCGTTGGCGACCACCGCAGTATTAGCCTACGCTAGATTAGGTTGTCAGAGTTTGCATACTTGGTACTTGCACAAAACCAAAGAGAAAGGGTGCGCTGATGGAATCACCGTCAGATACACGGAGGACTATTTCCTCCACGAGCCGGCCCCCTTCGTCGTGGGCTTCGACGAATTATTCGACCAATTCAACCTCAAAGCCCTCGATGCCTCACTTCTACGATGCTGGACACTGTAAGTGTGTACAATTAAGTTTTACATTCACGTAATACCGAATATAACAAATCATTGCTTATGTATAGATACATGATTAAAAATGCCCGGGGATTGAAAGAACCGGTGGGTTTCCTCGACCCACACGTGGTCTCTGAGCAAACCATCTTGGCAGACGCATCCTACGCCGAGAAATACATAACGGCGGTGATTTCTTGCTCAAAACGACAAGGACTACATAATGGTGCCCTACAACCAGAAGTAAGTGCTTCACTACTTGCTATACAAATTTCATTTGTACTTTATACGCAGCACGAACTTAGGTTTAATGAGTCATTAAACCTAAGTTCGTGCTGCGTATAAAGTACAAATGACTCATTAAACCTAATTTCGTGCATCATTAAACCTAAGTTCGTGCTGCGTATAAAGTACAAATGACTCATTAAACCTAATTTCGTGCTGCGTATAAAGTACAAATGAAAATTTTATAGCAAGTAGTGAAGCACTTACTTCTGGTTGTAGGCACCACTGGATCCTTTTAGTCATTATACCAAAGAGGAACCAGGTACTATACCTTGATTCTCTAGTTAAAAAAAGCCACGACTTCACCCTTGTGCAAGGAGTACTCGACAGGTGTGCTCATTGCCTCCATACATAACTCTATTGTAGTCTTCCTTCGTTTGAAATGGCCGAGGTTAACTTTTTGGAAACATGTAGGTCGTTCATCTCCTATATTGCCGAGGGAGGGCTATACAAGGGAACGAACACCACATTTAATCACAGGACGCGATTTCCGGTATGTGCTACAACACAATAATCCTAAATCATACTTCGTAATAATGCGTCTCGAACTGACTATACCGATATATGTAATTCTATTTTTGTAGTGTCGCCCGCAAAAAGCAGAAGAATGTGCATTCTACGTTTGCCATCATATGCAGATTCTCATGAGTGCTAAGTTGAAGGATCCCGAGGTTGGTCAATCTCACAATAATTATTTCCTAATTATAAATTTAAATATATATGCTTACTACTTTACTCTTGCTAGCTACAGGGCTTGAATATAGATTTAGATTCACTGCTCGTCAGAGAGATCTCGGATGTTCGAGGGAAGCTCTGCACCTTCATCATGACGGATATCATTGGCGCCAACGGAGAGTTTCACTACTCCAACACCGCTGAACGACCTTGAATGATTCATTAATTGTAATTCACTTTGAATAGTTGTAATTCAATTGTAACTCTAGCGACAATATTTGATACATATTCGTTTCTAATTGATTTTGAGTTATAAATGATCACTTTGAGTGTCAACGATTGATTCATCTGTAATGTATCTATTTTCTGCCTGCTTGTTTTCAGAGGGCATGACTAGCAATTCCTGAGGCTAGCCGAAAATCAAAAATAAATTAGTTAGACTGAAAGAGCTATCACAGACGGTTCATAATTATCACCGTTTGTGATATCCATATATCACAGACGGTGATAATTATGAACTGTCTATGATATATGGATATCACAGACGGTGCTAATTATGAACCGTTTGTGATATATGGATATCATAGACGGTTGGTAATTAGAACCGTGTAACATCCCAAGGTTATGTTACCAAAATAAAATAAATAAAGTTATTAGTTTATTTGATTTTCTGAAAAATTTGGAAGAGTTTCATTGCTTTATTTGAATTTCTGAAGTTTTAAAAGTCAAATTTAAAATTTATTTGAAGTTCTTGAAGTCTCATTTAGTTTTATTTGAAAAATAAAAATTTACTTAATTTCTGGAATTTTCTCAGTTTTTAAAAGCCTTTTATAAATATTTTAAAACCAAAACAAATTTATTTGCAAAATTAAAAGCCAACTTTAAGTTGGAACTAATTTTATTAAATCCAAAATAAGCATGGGAATTTCTGTGAATTTTTCCATAATTTTTGGATCTATTTTGTTATTTTCTAAAGCCTTTTTGAATTAAATAAATTAATTAAATTGCTAAATGTTTTAAAAATCCGGAAAACCTATTGGGCCGAAACTCCGTCCGGCCCATCTCCTCCTCTCCCCAGCCTCGGCCCACTTCAGCCCACCGTCACCCGCACCTCCTTCCTCTCGCCCCACCGTCCGATTAAATCGGACGACCCTCACCGCACCACGCCAACCGTCTCCCCCGCACCGTTGGATGCAAATCCAACGGCGCACGACCATCTTCCCGCCCGCGCCATCTTCTTCCTCCTCCCCTTCTTCCCGCGCAACCGCCGCCATTTTTGCTCGCGGGAGCTCTGCTCAACCGCCGCGCCAACTGCTCCCGCCTCCCGCGCGACGTGCGCACGCGACTCGCCGCCTCTAACCGCCATCGCCCCCATGTTCTCCCTCTCTCTCCGCGTCCGTCTCGCCCGCGCACCCTAACCGCCGCCGTGGAGCTCGCGCACACGATCTCCCTCCCCCTTACCGCCCTCGCTCTATTTAAAGGCGCACCGGGTGCGCCTCTCCCCGCTCATCCCAACGCCGCCATTCACCTCTCCTGTGAGGACCCCAGTTTATTTGGCTTGTAATGCTTAACCAACCACCTGGTCCTAGCATCACAAATCAAATAAACTGATCCTCGAGATATGTATACTTCCTGAAGCGATACGCACTCGTTACAAAATTAGACATCAACTCCATTCAACATAGAGTCCAAACATTACACTACAAACGGAAGATAAACAAATAGTACCAATATTATGTACAATGGCCGATCGCCACAAGATACACAAATAACAACAAAAAGACAATGGAAGCAAAAAGTGCCATAAGATGGCTATAAACAAAGCCAATCGGTGTGCCTTCAACCCACAAGGCATCTGACCGACCGCCAAGCCTAGTCGTCACCCACGGCGACAAAGACAACTCACAAAAGTGAGGCCCCGAGGCTCACCTTCTTCCTCTCGCAATGAAACAATAAGCACAACAATCGAGTACAAAGATTGTCTTTGTACCCGCAAGACTCGACGTGTGAACTAGCGCACTGTACATATGCTACATGCAAAGCTTATTTTGGTGGAGGTCATATGTTTCATTTGCATAAAGCCAAATTTCTTTGCAATAATGTAATACAGTTTAAAGGCAAGTTTGCAATTCATTTCTTTGTTGAAATAATCACAAATAAAGATAGGTACAAGAAACCACCTAGAAGTGACTATCCCAATAGTCACCACAATATAGCACTAATCCCAGCACTCGCACCACCCAAAAAGTTTTAATTTAAATGTTGTAGTCTAACTCTTGAAAAGCTTACCCAAGCGTGTCCATCACCTAGGGCGAGGCTATTCGAATAGTTTTTAACCTGCAGGGTGTACCATCAGCACCCACACCTCGCATCGCCTTTAAGCCAAAGCACACTTAGAAGGTATGCATGGCACAGCTAAGTCCTACGAGATGTTTCCAATATTGTGTATCAACCCGAGCCGCTCGTATGGATAGAAACCCATACGCTTACATGGTAAAGCCGAAAGACAACTACCCACTCAGATAAAGCTTTTGGACAACTACCATGCTCCCACCTCCATCCTCCTGCGACCTCCTGCGACCGGAGCCAATACACGCCAAAGTACTAGGTCAAGAGAGGTCCCATATACTCTAGTGTGGTTAGCACGAAATGCTCGGATAAAAATTCACTCACAAGATGTTCGGTCCTTAATTGACCCGGCACCTTTCCAATCACACCCAAAAGATCACACCAATCTTACCATTGTGCGCGTCCAAATCATTTTTGTTTTTATTTTTAGTTTTGCAATTAAACATAGCAGGAATCTTTGAAACATAAGGTTGTAGTAAATTTTGTGTGATCAAGGTTACCGACTAAAGTCGATAACCGCCCGCCTCTACCGATAGCTAAGCATGTCTAAGCAAATTGACCGGATCTACTAAGTGACAAGAGATCATCCAACGACCTCTAATCACAAAAAATAACCTAGGCTCGTAGTAGAGATCAATATTTTGTCTACAGGATATGCACTCACGGATTTAACTAATCAATTTAACACAAATTAAGCAATGCATACATACAGCTTGAAACAAAATATTAGACTTTAAAATACCGGGATTAACATGATCAAATCATGCTCGGCCGCTGTTGCTCAATATGGTGCGGAGGATTGTCCTCGGGGTTGCCGCAAATATCGGGCCTCAACGATCGAACATAACGACAAATAAGAACGAATAACACCGACAAAACTCAAACATACAACAAAGACTAAAACAAGCTAAAACTCACACAAAACCTAAGCAAGAAATGACAAAATTTTAGAAACAGAGAACAAATTATTTTAAGTTATTAATAATTTTCTATGAATTTTCTAAGTTAAAAACACAACAAGTCACTAGTTAATTACTTAACAAATTTTCATGAATGTAAACAGATGTACAAAACCTATCCTAATAATTAGTACACTGAAAATGAAATTTTACTGAGTTGGGTTCATTGAATTTGGACAATTATAGCAAGAGATATGCATTTTCTAATTTGGAGATTACAATCTACAACATTAAATTAGTTAACAGATTCTTGCTACTGGATACAAGGTTGAAATTAATTTCAGTAAATAGAACATTTAAAATGAAAATTAACAAAGATCGGTTTCATGCAATTTGGATAAAAATTGAATCGCTTATGCATTTTACAAGTTTAATTGATTTATGATTCAATGAAAAGCATTTGAAATACTAAAGCACTAAATACTTCTTCTACGACGCACGGCTAGCCCAACCATCGACCAGATGGGCCCGCAAAAACGCTGACGAGAGCGATCGCGCATAGGTGACGTCGGCGTGATTCGAGAATACGTCTTGGCTCACCAAAGTGCAAACCTACATACTCACAAAGAAATTCGTTTCCCAACAGAGAAAACATATTACGAGCTACACAACCCTAATCGACAAAGATGGACCCACATGGCGGTGACTTAGAGAATAAATAACGGCTGGATTAAAGGATTTCTAAACGCGATTAACCAATAGGGCCCACAAATCGTAGACTCGCACTAAGCAAGATTAGTGCTAAACTACTCCACCGGCGCTCACCGCGAGCACGGGACGGTGGCGCGCCGCGCAGTGATCTTGCTAACCGGTGGGTTCGGGCGAGAGTGGTACCTTCGGGTTCGCAACGATCTCGCGAACACGATGGCGGCGACGCGGAGTCCGATGGTCACCGGAGTTGAGCTCGCGACGACCGGAGGCGGAGAAGAAGGTGCGGTGCTCGCGGAGAAGACACTACGGGCTCCGAGAAGACCCCGGAAGATGCGCCTCGGCTCGCCTTGATCCCAGAACAATAAGCACAAGATGATGGCGACGAAGGAGGTCCGAGACGGCCGGAATCACCACGGCGGCGAAACACTGAGCTCGGAGAAGAATCGGTCGCACGGCTTCCACGATGCACCAAAGACAGAAACGAACCCACCGTGAGCATCAGTGGAGCATTGCGATCAAGTGGAACCAAGCGCCGAGGCTTGAGACTCACCGTAACGCTAGCAAGCTCGCGGGGCGAGGCCGCCGGAGCGAAGACGATGAAGTTGCTCGAGCGATCCAATGGATGCCGATGATCCGGATGGGCAAAATGGAGGCGCGAGGAGAGTGGATCACGATGGTACGGTCGCGGGCTTGAGAGAGGCATCGACACGGCGCTGCTCTTGGGTTCAACTCGGCGAGACAAAGCGGGCGGAGAAAGCACGAAATGGGGTAGAGAAGAAATGAATGAGTTCGGTGGGTAGATGAGACCCGGCGATGCTTCTCGGGCCGACACGAGGGCGAGAAATGTGGCGGACGAGAGACGTGGCAAGCATGCGCGCACGGCCGAGAGCTCCGGTGAGACGCGGAGAAGACGAGGACGAAGCTGACAGGTGGGACCCATATGTCAGCGACAGTCGAAGTGGTGCGAACCGGTGGTTTGATTTGATCAGCGATGCACCGACCGATGGATCTAAAATAGACGGCTGAGATTGGTGTATGCATTCGGACAGGTCGGTTGCACACGCGGCGTGGATCGTTCGATCTGCATCGGACGGTCACGATCGATTGGGCTCGAGCGCGGTGCAGTTAGGCGGTGCAGCCGAGTCAAGTGGCGCGGTCGGACTCGAGCCAGAGGTTGGGTCCGAGCCCGAGAAACGATGATTTCAGGATTTGATTTAAAAGACAGAGAAGGTTTGGGAATTTTTAGAGGTAGCTCCTGAGCTCCAAAAATTTCAGAAATTTTTATGGTAGCTACTAGAGACAGAGGAAAACCTTGTGAAATTTTCCAGGAGTTTCAATGCACTAGATTTTCCCAATAAAATTCACAAGCTGCTGCCCAGAGGTTTGACCAGAAATTCAAACTAGTTTGACTTGGCCATTTGAAATATCAAACAAAATCCAAAAATTGTGAGATAATTCAGAGAGGTAGATAGGATGGTCAAGATGACAGGAAAAATATTCCTAGGGGATGATCACAAGTTTGAAGGATAAGTATGTGCTGACAACAATTTCCAATCACAAGAATTAAATTCTAAAAATTGGAAATTGCTAGGGAAAACTTTAGAAACTTTCAAATGATTTGAAGAGACAACAAAAGTTTTTATTTCTCCTCAAAATTTTACATTTGAAATACAAACCCTAAGTTAGGGCTGTTACAAATCTCCCCCCCTTACAGGAATCTCGCCCCGAGATTCTGATCACTGGGAGAAGAAGGATGGGTAATCTGCTCGAAGACGATCTTCCCGCTCCCAAGTGGCTTCATCCTCGGAGTGGTTCGACCACTGAACTTTAAGGAACTTGATCACACGGTTCCTTGTTCTGCGTTCAGCTTCTTCGAGGATACGAACGGGGCGCTCTCGATAAGACAGATCTTCCTGCACATCGATATTTTCCAATGGCGTTTCCTCCACAGGAACACGAAGGCACTTCTTCAATTGCGATACGTGGAACACATCATGCACCCCCTCAAGTGTAGCTGGCAAGTCTAACTTGTAAGCAACAGCTCCCACTTTCTTGATGATGCGATACGGCCCGACATATCGAGGAGCCAGTTTGCCCTTGACACCGAAACGACGATGTCCCTTCAGAGGTGAGACTTTGAGATACACAAAGTCATTGGGCTGGAAACTCACTCACGACGGCGTCGACCGCATAGCTCTTGCTCGGTCGAGCTACGCGCAAGTGCTCACGAATCAATCGCACTTGACTTTCACCTCATTGATTGAATTGGGCCAAAGAACGCCTTTCACCGCCACCGGTTCAACGGGGTTCTGCAGCGCCTCCCATACAAAGCCTCAAGCGGTGCCATACCGAGACTAGCTCGAAGCCGTTGTTGTAGGAGAACTTCGGCAAGCGGTAGACACTTCTCCCAATTCTTCCCATAGGAAAGAACACAAGCACGGAGCATATCTTCAGAACTTGGTTGACCGCTCCGTCGACCATCGATCGAGGATGATAGGTGAAATGAAAGAAAGACGGTCCCCATGGCTTCTGTAAATCGTGCCATAGCCGAAGTGAAAAGAGAGCCACGATCGACACAATCGTTCGTGGCACACCATGCAAGCTCACAATGCGGGAGATATAGAGATCCGCCAATCGATCGACACTCGAGAGTGGTAAATCTTGGCGGAAGTGCGCTACCTTCACAATCGATCGATAACAACCCGTATAGCATCCTTCCCCAAGAAGCACGCAGGCGGACCGGTGATAAAATCCATGCCTACGTAATCCCACTTCCACTCGGTATAGGCAAGGGATGGAGGAGACTGGCTGACGCCGATGCTCGCCTGACACGACAACATACATCGCATCCGCAACGAACACGCAATCTCGCTTCATGCGAGTCCACCGTAATCTCGACGCATCTTGGTACATTTTAGTGGCCCGGATGGATGGACAAAGGTGAATCATGGGCCTCTGAAGAATCAAATCCCGCAACTCTGGGACCTTTGGGACCACAAGACGCTGCCCAAACCATACAACATCGTGCTCATCCTCTGTGAAACACTTTGCTGAACCATCCCTGATGTTCTGCTTGATTTTACCCACACCATCATCGATTGTTTGTCGCCTTGATCGATCTACCAATGTTGGTCGCACAACCAAGGCGACAAAGGAACCATGCTCAACCAAACCCAAGTTGAGACGCTGAAATTGCGCAAGAAGTGCGGGTTCTTTGCTCTGGATCATCAAAGTATTGCAATACACCTTTCGGCTAAGTGCATCGGCAACTATATTGGCCTTGCCAGGATGATACTGGATACCCATGTCATAATCTTTGATCAATTCCAACCATCTCCTCTCGCTCGAGGTTCAGTCCGGCCGAGTGAACAAGTATTTCAAACTCTTGTGATGGAATACACCTCACAGTGTTTCGATCAAATAATGCCGCCAAATCTTGAGTGCATGAACCATTTGCGCAGCAAGCTCTAAATCATGGGTGGGATAGTTGAGCTCATGAGGTCTCAAGCGCTCGATGCATAGGCAACGCCTTGCCTTCTGCATAAGAACACATCCGAGTCCCCGACGAGAGGCATCGCAATAAATATCGAAACTCTTGTGGATATCGGAAGAGTAAGGACTGAGCTGAAGTCAATCGCTGCTTGAGCTCCCAGCTCTCATCACAAGCAGAGGACCATACAAACTTCTTGTCCTTCTTAAGCAATTCACCATCGGCTGCGATCTTGGAGAAGTTCTCGATAAAGCGGCGATAGTAGCCCGCTAAACCAAGGAAACTCCGCACATCGCTGGATCGACTTGGTCATCCCCAAGATAGAACATCGCGACCTTCTTTGGGATCCACACTATGCCTCCACTGAAAGAACATGGCCCAAAATGCCACTTCCTTCAACGAACTCACATTTGTCAACTTTGCATACACCGATGCTCCATATTTGCCCAAAACAATCTTCAGATGCTCAGCATGCTCTGCTTCAGTCTTGGAATAGATAAGAATATCATCAATAAAAACCACCACAAATTTATCCAAAAACTCCATGAATACAGAATTCATAAGGTTCATGAACAACGCTGGAGCATTGGTCAAACCGAAAGACATGACGGTGTACTCGTACAGGCCATAACGAGTAGTGAAAGCCGTCTTCGGAATATCCTCAGCCCTGATCCGGACTTGATGATAGCCCGACCTCAGATCAATCTTGGAGAACACTTGAGCTCCAGACAACTGGTCAAAAAGATCATCAATGCGGGCGAGGATATTTGTTCTTCACCGTCACTTCATTGAGAGGACGGTAATCAACACACATGCGCAAAGTCTTGTCCTTCTTCTTCACAAAGATCACCGACAACCCCAAGGCGATGAACTCGACGGATGAAACCCTTTGCTTGGAGCTCACCAAGCCGCTTCTTCAATTCTTCTAGCTCATTGGGAGGCATCCGACACGGCGCTTCAAATCGGAGCGGTACGAGCAGAACTCGATGACAAACTCGGATCTCGAACCGGAGGCATCCTGCAAATCATCGGGAAAACATCCTCAAAGTCGATACTATGGGAACATCCACGAATCGCAAGGCCGGCTTTGTCTCTAATGCACATAGATGCGCCCCTGCACCGCGGCGAAAATCCGACCGCCGCTGAAGGGTGGGTAAGATAAACAACCTTCCGCACAATCGATTTGCCCCAAGTGTTGGGACAACCAATCCATGCCAAGAATCACATCCGCATCATTGATCGAGCGAATAAGGTTTGCCAAAACCCCACTCCTTGGACTATGATAGGAACATCCCGACATCAGAATCGCTCTCATTTCCGACCCGGAGAGCGGATGAGCAAAGGAACTCCCAAAGGAACACAAATGAAGGCCACTAGCAGCAGCAAATGATCTTGAAATAAAAGAATGCGATGCTCGTAATCAAATAATACCGCGCGGGGCGAGAATTAACAAGAAGTGTACCAATCACGACATCCGCGCCTCCGAGCCTCCTTAGCCGAAAGGTGGTTGACTCGACCACCGCCGCACTCAGGTCTTCGAATAATCTTACGTCGTGGGTGACCACTCCCTGCCGCGTCCTCCATTAGGGCGAGGGGCTGCCGCAACACTCGGAGGCGTGCATTCGCATAATGGCCCTTGTTGTGGCAACAAAACAAGTCACCTCGGCCGCGGATTGCGGAGGCCGCTCGCTGGCCGGATCGCGGCGCACGTGGCTGAAACACGCCTGCGGTGGGCGAGGAGCTGGTGCGAGATGGTCTTGGCGCCGGTGGAGCAAAAGAACGGGCCATCGGTGCCGCCCACCCGAGGACGAACGAGGCCGTGTGAGTAGACCGATCGCGCCCCATTTGCGCTATGGGACTCGCCAACGCCTTTGCCTTATGCTCGCAACAATGGCCTTATCTACCAAGGCCCGAAGTCTGAGAAGTCCACAATAGATAGCTTGTCCTCGCAGCTCCTGACAAGCCATCCATAAATTTCTCTGCTAGCCTCATCCGAGGCCACCTCACCCGAGCATAACGAGCCGGATGATTGAACTCGTAAGGTACTCCGTCACGATTTGCGCCCTTGCTTGAGCGCGAGGAACTCCTTTTCTTCACTTCATCGTGCCATCCGGGATGTGGGCCCGACGAAAAGTCGACGGAACTCCTCCCACGCGACCACATGGCTCGCGGGCGCATGGCGAGATAGTTCTCCCACCATGAGAGTGCCGCGCCCTCAAGCCGGTGGGGCCGAAGAGCGCCTTGTCTGCGCTCGCATCGAGCTATGTTGAGCTTTCGCTCAACCATGCGCGACCAATCGTCCGCACGAGAGGTCCTCGAGGCGGGAGAAAGTCGGCGGTTGTGTCGGAGGAACTCGCAAGTCCCCGCGAGTCCGGTGGCCGCCACCACCGCAGGAGTGGAGGTATTCCTAGCAATAACCTCTAAGATGCGCTGTCTGGTCCATGCGGTTCGCCGATCGGCGAGAACCTCACCATGGTCTGAGGAGGGGAAGCTCCTCATCATGACCACCTGCTGACTACCACGCGCTTCTCCCGCCATCCTGTTTTACTAAGACAAGTTAGCAACAAATTTAAGAGCAAGAAAGCCAAAATTCATGAAAGCAAAGAAAACAAACACAAGGCGGGATGAAGTTCGACCAAAGAAAATCGGACACATAACCACTCCTTTACATCTTACCCTATTATCCCCACAAGTTTTAGTTGGATTAAACTTCATGGTTCTCCCAAACTAATTCCACCAGTAGTAACTATCTTTTGAAAGGTGAAGAGAGAAACCAAGTTTCAAAACTTAAATTAGAGTAAGATGAGAGTAGAAAGCTAAGATAGGTAAGGAATAAAATGCGAGAATCGCCTAGGTTTTCATAAACCTTTTATAATTTGAAAATAAGACTTTCAAAATACCCTAAGGACGACTATGCTTGGTTACTACGGTCGAATGGCTCGATACCAACTTTGTGAGGACCCAGTTTATTTGGCTTGTAATGCTTAACCAACCACCGGTCCTAGCATCACAAATCAAATAAACCGATCCTCGAGATATGTATACTTCCCGAAAGCGATATCGCACCTCGTTACAAAATTAGACATCAACTCCATTCAACATAGAGTCCAAACATTACACTACAAACGGAAGATAAACAAATAGTACCAATATTATGCACAATGGCCGACCGCCACAAGATACACAAATAACAACAAAAAACAGCGGAAGCAAAAGTGCCATAAGATGGCTATAAACAAAGCCAATCGCGTGCCTTCAACCCACAAGGCATCGGACCGACCGCCAAGCCTAGTCGTCACCCACGGCGACAAAGACAACTCACGTAGTGAGGCCCCGAGGCTCACCTTCTTCCTCCGCAATGAAACAATAAGCACAAAGAATCGAGTACAAAGATTGTCTTTGTACCCGCAAGACCGACGTGTGAACTAGCGGACTGCACATATGCTACATGCGAGGCTTATTTTGGTGGAGGTCATATGTTTCATTTGCATAAAGCCAACTTTCTTTGCAATAATGTAATACGCTTTAAAGGCAAGTTTGCAATTCATTTTTACCGTTGAAATAATCATAAATAAAGATAGGTACAAGAAACCACCTAGAAGTGACTATCCCAATAGTCACCACAATATAGCACGAATCCCGCACTGCACCACCCAGCAAGTTTTAATTTAAATGTTGTAGTCTAACTCTTGAAAAGCTTACCCAAGCGTGTCCATCACCTAGGGCGAGGCTATTCGAATAGTTTTTAACCTGCAGGTGTACCATCAGTACCCACACCTCGCATCGCCTTTAAGCCAAAGCACACTCCAAGGTATGCCGCACACCTAAGTCCTCTGAGACTGCTTCCAATATTGTGTATCAACCCAGCCGCTCGTATGGATAGAAACCCATACGCTACATGGTAAAGCCGAAAGACAACTACCCACTCGGGATAAAGCTTTTGGACAACTACCATGCTCCCACCTCCATCCCTCCTGCGACCTCCTGCGACCGGAGCCAATACACGCCAAAGTACTAGGTCAAGAGAGGTCCCATATACTCTAGTGTGGTTAGCACGAAATGCTGGATAAAAATTCACTCACAAGATGTTCGGTCCTTAATTGACCGGGCACCTTTCGATCACACCCAAAAGATCACACCAATCTTACCATTGTGCCCAGGTCCAAATCATTTTTGTTTTCATTTTTAGTTTTGCAATTAAACATAGCAGAATCTTTGAAACATAAGGTTGTAGTAAATTTTGTGTGATCAAGGTTACCGACTAAAGTCGATAACCGCCAGCCTCTGATAGCTAAGCATGTCTAAGCAAATTGACCGGATCTACTAAGTGACAAGAGATCATCCAACACCTCTAATCACGACAAATAACCTAGGCTCGGGTAGTAGAGATCAATATTTTGTCTACAGGATATGCAACTACGGATTTAACTAATCAATTTAACACAAATTAAGCAATTCATACATACAGTTGAAACAAAATATTAGACTTTAAAATATCGGGATTAACATGATCAAACGCTTGCACGGCCGTTGCTCAATATGGTGCGGAGGATCGTCCTCGGGGTTGCCGCAAATATCGAAGCCTAACGATCGAACATAACGACAAATAAGAGCGAATAACACCGACAAAACTCAAACATACAACACACTAAAACAAGCTAAAACTCACACAAACAACCTAAGCAAGAAATGACAAAATTTTAGAAACAGAGAACAAATTATTTTAAGTTATTAATAATTTTCTATGAATTTTCTAAGTTAAAAACACAACAAGTCACTAGTTAATTACTTAACAAATTTTCATGAGCAGAAATGTGTGCAAAACCTATCCTAATAATTAGTACACTGAAAATGAAATTTTACTGAGTTGGGTTCATTGAATTTGGACAATTATAGCAAGAGATATGCATTTTCTAATTTGGAGATTACAATCTACAACATTAAATTAGTTAACAGATTCTTGCTACAGATACAAGGTTGAAATTAATTTCATAAATAGAACATTTAAAATGAAAATTAACAAAGACTGGTTTCATGCAATTTGGATAAAAATTGAATCGATTATGCATTTTACAAGTTTAATTGATTTAACGATTCAATGAAAAGCATTTGAAATACTAAAGCACTAAATACTTCTTCTACCGACGCTTGGCTAGCCCCACCAGCAGCGGGCCCGCGCAAAAACTTGACCAGAGCGGATCGCGCATAAGGTGGCGTCGGCGTGATTCGAGAATACGTCTTGGCTCACCAAAGTGCAAACCTACATACTCTCACAAGAAATTCGTTTCCCAACAGAGAAAACATATTACGAGCTACACAACCCTAATCGACATGGACCCACATGGCGGTGACTTAGAGAATAAATAACGGGCTGGATTAAAGGATTTCTAAACGCGATTAACCAATAGGGCCCACAAATCGAGACTCGGACTAAGCAAGATTAGTGCTAAACTACTCCACCGGCGGCTCACCGCGAGCACGGGGACGCAGTGGCGCGGCGCGCAGTGATCTTGCTAACGGTGGGTTTCGGCGAGAGAGTGGTACCTTCGGTTATAGCGATCTCGCGAACACGATGGCGGCGGCGAGCGAGTCCGATGGTCACCGGAGTTGAGCTCGCGACGGCCGGAGGCGAGAAGAAGGTGCGGTGCTCGCGGAGAAGACACTACGGGCTCGAAGACCCCGAAGATGCGCCTCGGCTCGCCTTGATCCCGGGAACAATAAGCACAAGATGATGGCGGCGAAGGAGGTCCGAGACGGCCGGAATCACCACGGCGCGAAACATCGAGCTCGGAGAAGAATCGGTCGCCACGGCTTCCACGATGCACCAAAGACAAACGAACCCACCGTGAGCATCGGTGGAGCATTGCGATCAAGTGGAACCAAACGCCGAGGCTTGAGACTCACCGTAACGCCAGCAAGCTCGCGGGGCGAGGCCGCGAAGCGAAGACGATGAAGTTGCTCGAGCGATCCAATGGATGCCGGCGATCCGGATGGGCAAAATGGAGGCGAGGAGAGTGGATCACGATGGTACGGTCGCGGGCTTGAGAGAGGCACTGACACGGCGGCGCTGCTCTTGGGTTCAACTCCGGCCGAGACAAAGAAACGGGCGGAGAAAGCACGAGAATGGGGTAGAGAAGAAATGAATGAGTTCGGTGGGTAGATGAGACCCGGCGATGCTTCTGACCGACACGAGGGCGAAATGTGGCGGCGACGAGAGAGGCGTGGCAAGCATGCGCGCACGGCCGAGAGCTCGGTGAGACGCGAGAAGACGAGGACGAAGGCGGCGAGTGGGACCCATATGTCGGCGACGATCGAGTGGTGCGAACCGGTGGTTTGATTTGATCGATGATACTGCCGGCCGATGGATCTAAAATAGACGGTGAGATTGGTGTATGCATTCGGACAGTCGGTTGCACACGCGGCGTGGATCGCTCGATCTGCATCGGACGGTCACGATCGATTGGGCTCGAGCGCCGTGCGATTAGGCGGTGCAGCCGAGTCAAGTGGCGCTGATCGGACTCGAGCCGAGGTTGGGTCCGAGCCCGAGGAACGTTGATTTGGGATTTGATTTAAAAGACAGAGAAGGTTTGGGGAATTTTTAGAGGTAGCTCCTGAGCTCCAAAAATTTCGAAATTTTTATGGTAGTTACTAGAGACAGAGGAAAACCTTGTGAAATTTTTCCAAGAGTTTCAATGCACTAGATTTTTCCCAATAAAATTCACAAGCTGCTGCCCAGAGGTTTGACCAGAAATTCAAACTAGTTTGACTTGGCCATTTGAAATATCAAACAAAATCCAAAAATTGTGAGATAATTCAGAGAGGTAGATAGGATGGTCAAGATGACAGGAAAAATATTCCTAGGGGATGATCACAAGTTTGAAGGCTAAGAATGTGCTGACAACAATTTCCAATCACAAGAATTAAATTCTAAAAATTGGAAATTGCTAGGGAAAACTTTAGAAACTTTCAAATGATTTGAAGAGACAACAAAAGTTTTTATTTCTCCTCAAAATTTTACATTTGAAAAACAAACCCTAAGTTAGGGCTGTTACATCTCCTCTCCCCTTCTCGTCTTGCCGGAATTCGAGTTCTTCCGCCGTCGGCCGCCGCCTATTCCGCCGCCTCTAGCACCGCCACCACCGCCGCCGCGTCCCCGCCGACCACACCAACGACATCGCCATCACACCGCCGTCCCCGTGCGCATCTCCTCGCCACCGGAGCACCGCCGGAGCCCCTTCCTCGCCGTCGAGCCGCAAGCGCCGCCACTTCTTTCCCTCGCCACCGGTGACCCGTGCTAACTCTCGCACCGCCACGGTAAGCCCTAAGATCCTCGCGTCCCCCTCTTTCCCTTGCCGCCCTCGCCGGACCTCACCGGGCCGCCGTCCGCCGGCGCCCTAGGCACCCGAGCCGCCGGCGGCCTCGCGCCGACGTGGCCGCCATCGTGGCTGCCACGATGCGCCACCTCACGGCCGCGTCAGGGCCACCTCCCTCCCTCCGCTCACGTGGCACGCCCGCGTGGCATGGTCCACCCCCCCTCTCAGCTTCAATCACCGTAGACCCAGTCCATGTGAGCCGAGCCACTTACAGTGGGTCCCACGTTCAAATTTCTTTTTCTTTTATTTCTTTCAGCCGAAAATTCCATGCTGATGTGATCATTGCGCAATAAAGGCTTTTCCTTTAGAAAATTAAATCAAGAAATTCTATTAATTCCAGATTTAGGTTATAAACTTGTAAAATTCATATCTTTTGATTCCTAACTCCAAATTGGCTGTTTCAAATTGCAAAATTTGTATAAAATCATCATCTAGCTAACTAAACCAAAATTATTTAATTTTGAGTTCATTTGGCCACAAATTCCTTTAAAACCTAAATCTATCATTTCATGTAATTTTCAAACTTCGAAAGCTCATATCTTTTGCATCCAAACTCCGATTGAGCCCATTCAAATTTCTAAATTTATCTAAATTCAAGATCTAACTATCTAAACCAAATTTATTTAATTTGGAGTTAATTTGAATCTTATTTGAATTTGGTTTGAATTTGGCTTATTTTCATATGATTTTGACGACTTCGAGAGTCGATTTCGCCGTTGAAGAACACATAAGAGGATTGATTTTGACTGTGTGATCATCGTGCTTGTGCACATAGACTACCTGGAGAAAGTGCTTGTGAGTACTAGGTGACCTGTTGAGGAAAACAACATCACCTCAGTATCGGTTGATCTGTTCACCTCAAGCGAGGTAAGTTACATTCTTGATCATACTTGCACCTAATATTTAAAATTATTTAAATTCAGTTTCAAATTATTACTGCATGCTTATTTATATTCAGTAATTTAAATACCTGTTTTTGAATTTATAGTTATGCCTAAAATCCTTTGTATGGCCAATTTTGGATATCGAATCAAACATATTGTCACCCGAGATAAAACCTAGTTAATACAATAGTATGGACTAGGATCATTTAAATATTGTGCTTAGCCATGCTTATAGACCAAACATATTTCTTTTGGGGAGTTTCAGCCAAAGATCGACTATTGTTTAAATTGTACCCTTGGCATTGGTGTGTCATGAGAGTTTTATACATGACTTTGTAAAATGAAATAAAATGATGGTTTGGACTTGGCGAATTGGTTGTCCGTGGGTGCGAGTTTATGCACAGCTTAATCTGTTAAGATTAAGGCCCATGGGTTTGTGGAAAGTTGCCCAGGTCAGTTAAGGACCGGTCTTCGAGCCGCATCTTGCTACGCCACCATCGTACTACCACATGTCCTCAGTATGGGGAGTAGGACCTGGCTTAATAATTTGTGATGCCTCATTGTTGTTTGTGCCATGTTGTTTGTGTGGGTGTTGGTCAGACAGTAGACCCATCTGGCGCAAGAGGGGGCTCCCGGAGGACGGTCAGTCCAATGGAAGCGAAACCTTAGCGGGCATAAATACTTTAAGGTAGAACTTTGTAAAGGCCTTGTCACGTGCTCTAGACTGCTTACCTAAGGTAGTGAGCGGTGGTATCGATGGATGCCAAACAAACTAGAGCAATCGTGTCTTGTGGGTAAAGTTGTACAACCTCTGCAGAGTGTAAAACTATTCGAATAGCCGTGTCCACGGTCATGGACATGCTGGCAAAGCCACTCAAAGTTAGACTTTGGTTTTGTTTGAAAAAGACTTCTTCAAACTGGTTTACCCGGATGGGAATTGGGAAGGAAGCCATGTGATAGGAGGGTATTCTTCACTATTCATGTGTGAATGTTATCTGACTATAAAATTGAGAATTTATAAAATGAATCTTAGTTATAGAACAACTGCTTTGGAACTTAGTACAAGTATTTAAAGAAAATGCTGATTTATGCAAAATAACACTGTAAGCCACCCTTTGTTACATCCATGTATGCATGTCATTCTGTTATTTGACGGGTGTAACTTGCGAGCACGGAAGTTGTGCTCATCTTGCTTTATGCAAACAAAATTTCAGAGGAGAAGAACTTCGCTTCAGGTGTGGATTATGACGACTAGGCCGCTACTCCAGTCGAGTGCCTGTGGCAGATTGCTGGACCCTACTACTTCTTCATCGTCTTCCGCTGTGTTTATTTAATGTTGCCCTGTAAGGCTATCTTGTAATCAACTCGTTGTCATTTTAATAAATTTTAGCGTTTATGGTTGTGTTATCACACGTGTTTATTGTGTGAGCTAGCCATCGATCATGGGACTAGTTCGATTATGCACGTAAGATCCGGGTGTTAATCCGGTCGTCACAAACCGCTCGTGTTGTGACGTATCCCGCACGGCTAGTAACTAGAACCGCTCGTGATATGTGGATATCACGAGCGGTTGTTAATTAGAACCGTCTCGTGTTGTGACTTATCACGAGCGGTTTTTAACCGCTCGTGATAACCGCCGCTATCACAGACGCATAAAACACGCACGGATCCGAACCGCTGCGTGATAACGCTCGTAGTAGTGAAGTTTCGGAAAGGTTTTGTTATGATTAGTGCTAGCTACACTAATTGCATCTTGTGGGTAAAGTGTACAACCTCTGCAGAGTGTTAAACAATCTATTCGAATAGCCGTGTCCGCGGTCATGGACATGCTCGGGGATTTCACACAAGGGGTAGTTTTCATAAAACATTTGGGAAGGGAGCTGTCTGATTTAAGTCATATGGCTGTGTGAATAATTCGATTAGACTTTGTGTCCTTTGTGAAAACAGCTATTAAAATATTATCGTTTATTTGTTTTGAATTATATTTTCAATCTATTATTTGTATTCAATTGCAAATGTTGATTTTATGCAAAAGAACCACAGAAGCCATTCTTTTGTAATAAGCCATCATGTATACATTGCATTCTGTGGAATGATTTGCGAGTACGGTTGTGTACTCATACTTGCTAAAATCATCCAGCTGAAGTGGAGGAGTCATCACCTGCATTCGAAGAGTAGTACTATGGTGTAGATCGTTAGGTCTTGACCTAGTTGGTTGCTTGTGGTGAATCGATGGGTTCCTACTGAAGTTTATTTGTTCCACTACTACTTATTTAATTATTGTTAGCCTTGCGAGGCTTAATAAATATAAACTCGACCATAAAGTCAAAACCATTATTTGTTATTCAAATTAATCGTTTATGTTATTATTCGACTTGTGTGGATCGATATTCATCTATGTTGATACTGTGTGCACTAGCGTGATCCTGGACTAGTACAGAATACACAGAGGGTCCAAAATTACATTTTTGGATCCTAACATCCCACTAGTAGAGAGAGAGAGAGAGAGAGAGAGCGAAGCAAACAGCGAGTGCTTGCGTGGCCGAGAGGAGGAGAAGCTCACTAGCAGTGAGGCATGAGCAGAAAAGCTTGGGGGAGCCCTGAAATGGGTAGAGGGGTTCAATGTGATGCTACAAGAGGTGAAGGTGCCCAAAGATGTGGACGAAATCGGTGATGCGATGGCGAGTGGCGGCGAGAAGCCTCAGTGAACATGTTACTCATGCTAGGGGCTAACAAAAGGTGGTCTTGGGACTCAAATTGGCATATGGTGCTGTTGCAAAGGGTTTAGGTATGGCTCAGGGCCCTACGGTCGCTTGAGGTGAGCTGACGACAACATCTCGTGGTGGCGCCATGGGCCTCAGTAAAGATTATGGTGCAAACGCACTACACTATCCAAATTAAAGGAGGCTTATGGCCTACTAGCTCAACACGACAACGAGGAATCTAACAATGAGGTCGGAGAAGGGCTGAGATGACTTGATGGCAGTGAGTAGAGATGGCGGTGGCAAGCTTCATGATGACAGGTCTTCTCGGTGAAAATCAGCTGAAACAAAGTGCATGCACAACTTCAGGAGGACACATAGATGGGGAAATTAGCCTCGATGGAGTCTGTAACACCCCCAACTCTCAATGAGCCTGGAATGCTACTCGAACTAAACTATTCTAGCACAACCTACAAATTTTCAGCAGAGCCTCCTTTATTTAATTAGCTATATCGAGAGTTCAACATTAAATCATGGCATATAACAAATTTTCATAATCAAACATACTCAATCATGCATGATAACCAATGAATGAACCAAAACTGGTAATCTCATTATTACAAATAATCTGAATCTCAAACCAAACCATCTATGGGTGATAATCGAACAGTCTATTTGTTTATAAATTGAAGCTAAGTGGCAAACGCCTTAAGGGTGTGAGGTAGTGAGTGCATCAACTTCTACTCCCTACCATGCATGTCGTTCCTGCCACTGGTACCTAAAACACATTAAAGCAAGAGTGAGCCCAAAGACTCAGCAAGTATCAACAGGGCTATAAACATGAACTCAAACATAGCATCGATAATGCACAATAGCATTATACTAAACATAGCCATTTATCTCATGATATGCAACCAATGCAATACTTCTTTGAACTTTATCTCTTTTCGCATTTTACCGGTATGCCGGGGTATACAACCGTCGCTGTATACCCTTGCCTGTGCCCTCTGGCACAGGGACCAAGAGCCTATACAACACATGTATAGGGACCTTTGCCCATCACTTAATGATGGGGACCTCTTTATTTCATAGCCCACATTCCACGAATGTGGGGACCTCAAGCCCGTCATCTTCATGACGGGACTCAATCAGATGTGCTTGGTCACCACGTGACCAAGGCACCTGTATGCCCACAACATGCATATGCACCATGATAACATATTCATAAGCAAGAATACCTCAAATTCTCATTGACATGTAATCAATAACAGCATACAGTAGATCCATTTAACCATACTAGCATGTCATCAAGGTAAACGGTACTCATCTCATAACAGGCAAGCATGGCTATACTATCATGATACATCACAAACACTTCAAACAAGCATACACATATAATAGCCCGAATACTTGTCTCAACCGTGCGAGAACGGTGGACGCGAAGAGGGTGCTGCCCCTGGAACCGCGCTCCCACCTGAACACAAAGGTACCCCAATCTAAGACCAACATGCTGGATCAAATGCTTAAATAATAACACAACAAAACTCGCTAACTCTCAAGTGTTAACAAAACCCCCAATTTCTAGCGATCGTTTTGGTGCTTACTGAAACAGCCAAATTCTAAAATACATAACTTCCTGCTCGGGAGTCCAATTAAGATGCTCTTAGACTTTCTGAAAAGTTAATTGGATTACCTAAATAAACCTAGTTGAGGAGCCCTCTTGATTCTGCCCCTAATTTCCCCTATCAAACCAAACATCAGACGACAGAATTCTCATCGGGTTCTCTGGACAGTACGCTAAAACCACCATAACTTTTGCTACGAAAGTCCAAATCTCATGTTCTTTAACTCTATGAAAAGGTACAGAGATTACCCACATTTTTCGTTATTCTGAGATCCTCTGATTCTCCTTTTAAATAGCAGATATAACCCAATTACCACAGACTGCCAGAAACTGACAGAACCACAGGACAGCAACACTAGAAAAATCATATCTCCCAGAATGTTAATCGGATTTGGGCGATCTTGGCGGCCAACGAAAGCTAAGAACATAAGCTACAATTCTCTAGGAGATCCAAACTCCTAATTCTGCCTCTAACCACATGAAATCGGCCGCGCAAGCTACTGGTCAAAATTGAACAGAGAACAGAATATAACCGATGCAATCGTTCTAATGGCAAATGCTTCTAATGACTATCATACAACACGAGGAACCTGTCGTTACCCTTGAAGCCGCTGCAGATTGCGAACCCCGGATGGCGATCCCACCTTTTCCTCTTCTCTCTTCTCTTCTCCCTTCTTTCTTCCCTCCCTTCTTCTTCTTTGGCCGGCTACAAAGGTGCCCTTTCTTCTTTTGTTGGCCGGCAACAATGGAGGGGATCTTGGAGGAGAGATTGAGGGGCGCAAGGGGGAGCAACCAGGGGGGAAGGAGGCATGGGGGAGGTGCTGGACAGGGAGGAGGCGCAAGGGGGAAAGGGAAGTGGCGGCCAAGGGGGTGGAGGGGGAGGAAAGGTGGGGGCGGCTAGGGTTTGGGGGAGGGGGTGGCGCCTCCCCCCCTATGGCCGGCCAGCCCTACATGGGCCTAGGCCCAAGCCCAGGTTGCCATCTAAATGCGGAAAACCCCCTCTCTTTTCTTGCTTTGATGCTTTTCTAAAGAAATCTTCCCCCCGATTAAATTAATCTCTACCGATTAAATTATTCTATCCCGATTAATTGCTTCTCTCGCTTTCAGAGTATTTCATTCTCTCCCGCCACATCCTTTCGAATATATTTTAGGTATTACATTCTATCCCCTTAAATAGAATTCGACCCGAATTCTACCATCATCTACTCAAAACAACAACAACCACAATCAAAACCAAAACCAACAAGATGTACCCGACGTGAACATATCACCCAAACGTATACCCATGTGTAAACCTCAACACTCTCTCTGACCTTCCCAGGTACTCACTAAACACCAGAACATACATGACGTTACGTACTCCGCGCATGGACTCGAGACAGTCCTGGCGATATGCCAACTAGCGAGAACAAGCCAGAGTATCTTGGGTTAAACTTACCAAAGATACCGAACCACACGACATACACACAGAACACGAAACCATCGTTCCACCTTTCAAATGAACTCTTCACTGAAGCAAGGATCACCTCCTTTAACCAGAAACACACAACAAAACTCGCTTTGAACAAACTCTACTATAAACAGAGTCAACTTAAAGGAAAGGATTCTCATCGTAACCACGTAAAACCAACTTCCCACCAAAAGGGTCAAATCCAAATCAAGATTTATCACGAAAACATTTCCACTTTCCATGTGGCAATTTGCGAATAAACATCACGAAAACCAAAGGAGGAATCATCTTAAATGCCCAAATCAAAAACTACCTTTATCTTCCTGAATCGATAAGAACCATACATACCAAGATCGAGTCAAACCCAACTTACAAAAAAAACATTGGTCAACAACACAAAACTCAAATGAGAATCGAGGAAACGATTCACTTCTTTGAGGTAGTATCAAATTCTCAAGATCTCTTTTAGGAATAAATCTCCATCAACTTGGAGTTTCAGTTCATCGAAAACACACTAACTCTACTCTTTTAAATTGACATTCACAACATTACGCTCAAGTCGAAATACATCATCCACAACTTCGTATAAAGGCTTTATCGACGCCACCAAAAACTTTCTCTCAACAACTCCTCGATCGACATGATTAATTTGACAGATGACTTCCATAGCACCTCAAAATAGAACACATACACAATCACGTCACCTCAAACTTTTAGAAATAAACAACTTGAAATTCCTAGCTCTCACATTCATATACCTCATCAAAAAGGGCTCTATCAATAATCATCCTACTGTTCGAAATCCACCCTTAATCTACTTCCTCTACACATAATCATTGGGCGACCCAAGTCCTAGCATAAAAATGCAAAGCCCAAAATAAACTCCAAGACGCCTACAATGAACTTCTCATAAAGAAGATAGGGAAAACCTCTGATTAAAATCCCTAAAATTTTCACAATCCATACATACTCGCTCATTAATATTAACATGAGAACATCTTCTTGTCACAATTATCTTTATAAAGATTCTAACTCTTAAAGAGTTACTTACTAAGTCCAAGTCTTTCCTGGCAATAATCCAACGATCTCAACTATCTCATTAATCGCTTTAACGGTCAGATTACTTTGCTAATACTACTCTCATTACAACACCATCATAATTCATCTGCAACAACCGTGCAAGGTACCCAATCGTGACACTCTAATAAATCGAGTAAGATTCCCCATTCCTTCGAAAATTCTAATGTTCCACCCGAATTGAACAATGGATATTGGATCACAAATCTTCATAGGTTCTAATGGTTGCAACCATGCAATCAGTTTAGCCTCAAAGGCAAAACATTCTGTATAGATAAAATTCTCTCCAAGAATTACACACGAAATTAGTTCATCCTTCAACGCTCCCCGATTAACTTACAATCCAAGGTCTCACAACCACATTGAATAAACACTTCGAAAACCAATGTGAAATGAATTGGTGGATCCTTCCTCAAAAGAAAAAGCAAATGAAGACATTTACTGCTTGAAGTAAATACAGGACCAAGGGAAATAATCACTTAGGCAAAGAACTCGGAAAACATAGAGGAAGTCAACAGCTGAGAGTTCAAGTCCTGCTATAAGCGAATGCCAAACCACAAATGCGAAGAAAGTGTTGCCCTTTGAAAATTGATAAATTCTTATGGAACAAATGCATAAGGTTTAACTACACTCAAATAAACTGGAAGTTGCGAAACGCGACTTAAATCTCAAATTCTTTTACTTCACTCCTTCCTTTTACCATGAAAGTTATTTTCTGTGATTACTACATCACTTTACCCGCTTAAACAAGATAAGCTCTTAAGACCAAATCGTAGGAACCACTTAAGAACCAATAAAATCTTTCAACATGTCACTTTCCTCAAAGCAACTCAATCACCACATAACTCAAGAGGTCCAAATGATCACCAACGCAAAACTCGAAACACTTTTACTAAATTCACATTACGAAAGACAATCAAATTACTTTATTTCTAAAATAATCATCTCCGCACACACAAGTCAGAATCTCTTGCAGATAATCTTACTAACATCAAGAATAATATACTCAACACGAATATTTATCATCAACTATTCCATTAGAAAGCCCCAAAGTTTCACCAAATTGTTCCATACTACCTTTTCATCCCATCTTCAAAATGAGAGTATACCCAAAACTATACAACCTCACTACATCGACCTCTTAAGTTTAGAAGGGTCTACTACAAAATTGAAAAGTTCCTACCAAAACCTTTTCATCAAGGACACATTATCATCCGATTATTTCACAATCATGTGGGCATAAGCCACCTATTATATCATATCAGTTCAACTTTTAGCGATACTCATCATCAAACTTCAACACACAATAGTTATACTACAACCATTGTTGTTATCAATCGCTTCATTATGAAATCTAGTTGCTACCTACTTTTCTTCCCAAATCACATGGATATTAACAAACACATATTCAACTGTTCCTCCTCACATTTGGATTTCTGCAAGAATTACACTAAAACTTCAAAAATCAAACCTTCTATCGATCAAAAGTCTCATCAACACTACAACCAAATTCATCGCGTCATTCTATACAGAAGAACTACATGGAACTCCTCCCATAAATTCTAGATCCATCGATATTCTATCCATTCAACCGGTTGTACACAATTCTAATAACTAATCATACTAGGGAATATGTAAGTCTAGCATTTCCTCTAGTTTCCCTTTCCACACTTTTAAATTGATCCATGGGAACCAAAGAGCCCAACAAATTTAGCAACCTAAACGTTTTTATTGACCATACTAATTCATCAATGATCCATACTTCTTAATATCTCTTTTGACTCCAAATAGGTATGGACATACTCTCAGTCACTACTCATATATACAGTTCATCAAGAACTAGAAAAAGACAACATCAACTTAATCAATTTCACTTCCAAGGTTACTAATTAATTTTAATTATGCACCATACCAATGACTCAACTTGATACCCATACCATATCACGTTATTTGATTATAATCTCTGATTTAACCATAACAAGGTATCACAAAAGAATTTTAACAATTTCCACTAGAAAAGAGATGCCTTAAACTTCAACACTCGAAATAATCCAAAAGGAACACATAGAGCCAAAGCTTTCTCATGTTAATAAACTTGCAACATAAACTCTTATTACCCAAACTATCAAACAAATACATGAGTCATTCTTTTCCAATGAGAAAAAAACCACCATGGAATTATCATTATTGCCAATTGAGGAAGATCACAAGTAGTAAAAAAAATAGCTCAACAATCAGAAAACCAATATTTGTTTCAGAGAACCATTAGAGACCGTACAACAACTAACATGAACCACGAACCCAAGAGAAATTCACCACCCACCACAAAACAAGAATTTGCCAAGTTTGAGGGCAAGAAAGAAATCAACTTTCTAAAGCAGCTCACGCTAACTCCTGCAACTAAGGTATTCTGGGTAACTACTCTATTCGTCTACCACGAACGGTGGTATGACCTGACAAAGTCTGAGGCCACAACCACGGCCTCCTCTTCTTAACCACCAATATCGACACGCATAAACAATATGATCACATATGATTATACATGATCATCTCATGGCAATCATTGAATCGATTCATAGATATAGATTATCATAACATATCATAGCATAGGCAAGAAAGATAGTACAGAGGCAATTCAACAATTGCTCAACAAATGAAACATAACAACAGATAATGCGGAAGCCATGTAATTCCCAACCCCACCTACTGTGCACAGTGTGTCAATTTAATATTTTTCTATTAACCACGGACCTAAAGCCCGCTCTGATACCAACTGTAACACCCCAACTCTCAATGAGCCTGGAATGCTACTGGAACTAAACTATTCTAGCACAACCTACAAATTTTCGGCAGAGCCTCCTTTGTTTAATTAGCTATATCGAGAGTTCAACATTAAATCATGGCATATAACAAATTTTCATAATCAAACTTACTCAATCATGCATGATAACCAATGAATGAACCAAAACTGGCAATCTCATTATTACAAATAATCTGAATCTCAAACCAAACCATCTATGGGTGATAATCGAACAGTCTATTTGTTTATAAATTGAAGCTAAGTGGCAAACGCCTTAAGGGTGTGGGGTAGTGAGTGCATCAACTTCTACTCTCTCCCATGCATGTCGTTCCTTCCACTGGTACCTAAAACACATTAAAGCAAGAGTGAGCCCAAAGACTCAGCAAGTATCAACAAGGCTATAAACATGAACTCAAACATAGCATCGATAATCCACAATAGCATTATACTAAACATAGCCATTTATCTCATGATATGCAACCAATGCAATACTTCTTTGAACTTTATCTCTTTTCGTATTTTACCGGTAATGCGGGGTATACAACCGTCATTGATACCCTTGCTCGTGCCCTCCGCACGTGGGACCAAGAGCCTATACAACACATGTATAGGGACCTTTGCCCATCACTTAATGATGGGGACCTCTTTATTTCATAGCCCACATTCCACGAATGTGGGACCTCAAGCCCATCATCTTCATGACGGGACTCAATCAGATGTGCTTGGTCACCACGTGACCAAGGCACCTGTATACCCACAACATGCATATGCACCATGATAACATATTCATAAGCAAGAATACCTCAAATTCTCATTGACATGTAATCAATAACAGCATACAGTAGATCCATTTAACCATACTAGCATGTCATCAAGGTAAACGGTACTCATCTCATAACAGGCAAGCATGGCTATACTATCACGATACATCACAAACACTTCAAACAAGCATACACATATAATAGCCCGAATACTTGCCTCAACCGTGCGAGAACGGTGGACGCGAAGAGGGTGCTGCCCCTGGAACCGCGCTCCCACCTGAACACAAAGGTACCCCAATCTAAGACCAACATGCTGGACCAAACGCTTAAATAATAACACAACAAAACTCGCTAACTCTCAAGTGTTAACAAAACCCCCAATTTCTAGCGATCGTTTTGGTGCTTACTGAAACAGCCAAATTCTAAAATACATAACTTCCTGCTCGGGAGTCCAATTAAGATGCTCTTAGACTTTCTGAAAAGGTAATTGGATTACCTAAATAAACCTAGTTGAGGAGCCCTCTTGATTCTGCCCCTAATTTCCCCTATCAAACCAAACATCAGACGACAGAATTCTCGTCGGGTTCTCTGGACAGTACGCTAAAACCACCATAACTTTTGCTACGAAAGTCCAAATCTCATGTTCTTTAACTCTATGAAAAGGTACAGAGATTACCCACATTTTTCGTTATTCTGAGATCCTCTGATTCTCCTTTTAAATAGCAGATATAACCCAATTACCACAGACTACCAGAAACTTACAGAACCACAGGACAGCAACACTAGAAAAATCATATCTCCCAGACCGTTAATCGGATTTGGGCGATCTTGGTGGACAACGAAAGCTAAGAACATAACCTACAATTCTCTAGGAGATCCAAACTCCTAATTCTGCCTCTAACCACATGAAATCGGCCGCGCAAGCTACTGGTCAAAATTGAACAGAGAACAGAATATAACCGATGCAATCGTTCTAATGGCAAATGCTTCTAATGACTATCATACAACACGAGGAACCTGTCGTTACCCTTGAAGCCGCTGCAGATTGCGAACCCCGGATGGCGATCCCACCTTTTCCTCTTCTCCCTTCTCTTCTCCCTTCTTTCTTCCCTCCCTTCTTCTTCTTTGGCCGGCTGCAAAGGTGCCCTTTCTTCTTCTGTTGGCCGGCAACAATGGAGGGGATCTTGGAGGAGAGATTGAGGGGCGCAAGGGGGGAGCAACCAGGGGGGAAGGAGGCGTGGGGGAGGTGCTGGACAGGGAGGAGGCGCAAGGGGGAAAGGGAAGTGGCGGCCAAGGGGGTGGAGGGGGAGGAAAGGTGGGGGGGCGGCTAGGGTTTTGGGGAGGGGGTGGCGCCTCCCCCCTATGGCCGGCCAGCCCTACATGGGCCTAGGCCCAAGCCCAGGTTGCCATCTAAATGCGAAAAACCCCCTCTCTTTTCTTGCTTTGATGCTTTTCTAAAGAAATCTTCCCCCCGATTAAATTAATCTCTACCGATTAAATTATTCTATCCCGATTAATTGCTTCTCTCGCTTTCAGAGTATTTCATTCTCTCCCGGTTACATCCTTTCGAATATATTTTAGGGTATTACAGAGTCAAGGACTCACCGAAGAGGCTCTTTTGTCGATGGCAGCGACGAAGACAGAGAGGTCCACGGTGGCAGCTCTGTGTAGACGATAATAATTGGAATGGGTGGTGCAAGGAGGTTTAGTGAGACGAAGCAATGCTCAAACAAAACATGAAGTCGACCAGGACTCATCGAGCTTGAGGATCCTTCGCCGCTACCTTGGCACCGGAGTGAGGAAGAAAATTCAATTACAGCGCTACATTGTAGTCAAAGAGCAGGGAAGTGAGGAGCTGGCTGAGTGAGCCAAATAGCTCAAGCTGACGTGCATGTCAATGGCTTGGCTCACCGGGACATGCTTGTGCTTTGGCGGAGCGTGAGCACTGGAGCTTGGGATGATGAAGTGTTCCGGGCGCTATATTGGATGAAACTTACCAGGCAGGAGAGAAATGGAAACAACAATGGAAGTTGATGCAGGGACTGCCGTAGGGTTATCCTGATCTTCACAACGTAGGATTATAGATAACCTAGCCCGTGCAACCTAGCAATTGATGCAGCCAACCACCGTCTCTATACGGCAACCTGCAGCACTCAAATAACTCAACCACACGCTACGGCCTTTGTCTACTCGCTATCGTGGAGCAAACACGTTCAAGCAATCCCAAGGAATCTCAAGAACAACGGAGTAGCAACTCAGAGATTACACCCAATCCTAATTGGTGGTGGAAATGGCTCACACACAAAAAGGAACGAGTGTTCTATTTCTCCAAAATTTCAACTCTAATGTTACATGGAGGGGTGCCCCTCCTTATATAGGGTCTTCGGTCAGTTTGCTATAGTGCATGAACAATACAAGGTCAGTTTTCTATAGTACACTTGATGACATACGCGCTTATGTCACATTCATGATGATCTTCTATGGTTACCCGATCTTTTGTGGCTATAATGACATATGCGCTTACATCATGTCATGATGATCTTCTGTGGCTACACTATCTTCGGTGGCTGTGATGACATATACGGTGACCTCATATTGATGTTGATATTTGCTACTGGGCCCCACTGGATGTTCTCCTACAGATCGGTCCCACTGCTCACCTCCATGCACCAATAGGCAACAAGCATTGTTAATTGAGTGTTGGTTCCTTTGTTCTTGAAGTTGTAGTAGCCAATTTTGCTTTGCCTCCAAAGTTTCTTCATGAAACCTTATAAAAAGTAAAGTAGAGGCATTAGGTAGCAATCCAGTCTTATAAAAATCAACACGTAGCTTAATGAGGAAAAGATTTACCTCTTGATTAATTTGCTTTGTTCTAGCTTTAGTGATTGGCCCAGCTAGTGTTGGAGTAGTATTTGGGGAAGGATAAACAACTCAATTCAAGTTGTACTTGAAAAGTTCAATTTTACAACTCATTACTTTATGTCCAAGAAATATGATGCTCTCAAATCAAGTTGTACTTAAAAAGTTCAACTTTACAACTCATTACTTTATGTCCAAGAAAGATGATGCTCTCAAATCAAGTTGTAGTTGAAAAGTTCAACTTTACAACTCATTAATTTATGTCCAAGAAAGATGATGCTTAGACCTAACCAGTGAACATCACATATTTGCTGGCATAAACGATGACATTATTATACTTCTTAGCTAAGTATGTTGACATGTGCGATGATGTCATCATGATGTTGACATGTGATGTTATTATATATTTGCTAGGTGTATCTGATGAGGATTAAAACATCTATGTATTATTTTTAATATATAACAGATCATACATCTTCATGGTCGTAACCCCTGAATTGCACGACCTCACTGGTCATAGAGATTCCAGAGGTTATACAATGGGTACCCTGGTCGGACGAAGGCCTGTGCCAAGCTCCCAACCAGGAGAACTGCTCGTAAAAGGTATGAACTGATATTTGGAACTGATTCCAGGTATATTCTCTACCGTGTGATGAATGGAACACGTGCATATTCCATACCATATGACGTTTCTTATCCTGAAACACTGATGAACAACTACCATGCGGTTAAGTATCTTATAAACATACAACTGCCGAACGGTTGACTTTCCATCAACCGTCACTTAACTCCGACCAGTCGCAACGCTTCACATCAGACGTCTTCTCCAGAAGTAATTGCTACCTCTTCAAGGGCTATTTAAAGATGGAACATGGATGGAGCAAAGAAGAAGGGGCATCAGACTAAAGCATAGACCTTAGATTCGTGTTTTAAGTCTGGCATTGTAAGATAACAAGTAGTGCTCTCAGTGTAAACATGAGTAGTTCATCATCTAGTCAGGAGGCATTCCCTGTAAATCCCAGTTCATACTAATAAAAGAGCAGTCCCATTATCTCCCTAGATTTCCCACGTCTTGTTCTCCTTTTCTTTTCATAAGATCGACGTCTTGATCGTCGACAGCTGGCGTCGTCCGTGGGGAGTGCGGCGTGGAATCTTGGAAGAATTTCTTTGCTCACCGAATCTTTCCCACTCCCCATTTGTAATCGCTCATGCGGTTATGGCAGGAAGTTCGGACAAGGAAAACTAGTTCGACTTGGCGGACTACTCCAACCTCGATATGGACGCATGCATCCGCGCCATGGAGGAAAACGGAGTCTCTTCATCATCCTCCTCCTCTGTCGATTCGCCCATCGCAGATATCAGCGGGGTCGACCGGATGGATGAGGATACACTGCTACGATTAGTGGCGGTTTCAAAGGAAGTGTTTCCGACCAGTTCGGAACACCCAAAAGCCTCTGCAAGCCCGGACTTTTCGACCGGCAAAAAAGGTGGCGAAAGCTCAACACCTCAACTCGAGGACCAATATACCCTTGATGCGATCATGGTTGACAGGTACTCACCGACGACTTCTAGCAATTCCAGGAGCCAACCGGCACCTGGTGACAGTGTCGATGAAACCCCCATTTTTCATAAACCAAGTGGGGATAATAAGGCTCAGCATACGATCGGCAACTCGCCGGATCAGGCTGAGACCCTTACGAAGACCTCAGGAAGTGCTGATCACCGACCATTCTCCATCTTGGAAGCTTCTCGCAAAAGCTCTGAAAGGCTCACCATCGATTATGACGGAAACTCATCGGAGGATCACTGCTGGAAGCATGAGGTCAATACAATCGGAGATATAGATCAAAATGCCGTGTACGGTCCTCCATACGTTGCCTCACCACCACATCATAATGCAGATGGTACGAGCGGTCAAGCACCAAATGCTAGAGGTAACAGAACTGGTGGACGTCCATGAGTTAATTCGCCTGTTTCTGCCCCAGCCAATGTAGGGGACCAGGCAAGACTGACCAGGGGATCGGGGGATTCAGGCCATCAAACACCTCCTTCTAGCAGAAACCCTTTGAGACCTTCGGTAACAACACAAAACCTGCAGTGAGTTAGGGATATGCTAAATACTTCTGACCCTGCTTTGGCAGAGACTCCAGGTTTTGTCCAACTTATAGGTCAAGTATCAGAGATTATCCAGCAGACTATGCAGCGCACAGAAGCATATCGGGAATGAAGGCACTTTGTGGGGACCCCGGGTTATCTCCGTAAGACCGAGACTAAGCATGGTCTTAAGGACATAACTCTAGACCTCCAGTAAATGGATTCCAACTTAACTCAATCTAAGTGAGAGGCTTAACTGATAACTAGAGCCCCGACGATCATGCGTGCTGCTCCTCTGCGAGCACTACATGATTGTCGGTTCTCCAACAAGCCAAGCACTACACTTAGTGAGTTAAATGGGAAGCCATGAACAGCGATCATGACTTATATTGGCTCCCAAGATCAGCGACCAATATATTCATGCTCTCATACAACGTTGGTCACATCCATACAACGCTCATACATAAATAGTACAAAAGTCATACATTACAGTTCCAAATTTACAACTAACATAAGTGGCTGTCCGGCCAAATTAAACAAGTTCATAAAGTAGCAACGGAAGAAAATTAGTAAACCCAAAAGGCCAGCAGTGGTATGCCCCATAACCCATCGGCAACCGACTGGGGTTAAAGATAGCACTATTCATCAGTATCGCCTAAGTCGACACTAACAAGCTCGTCGGCCTCGATATCCTCCTCACCTGTAAGAGCCAGCAAACATCTGGCTGAGTACCAAAGAGTACTCGCAAGTCTTACACAAATAAAATTAGTTATGCATAAGGCTGTTCCAAAGGATGGCTCATATTGGCTTAGTTTTGCAAAAGAGACGCAACAAGGTACAACCTACACATACTAGTTTTCAAGTGCCCTTTTCAAATTCAGATTTGAAGTAGAAGTAAAGCATGTGAATAAGTAAAGAATTGAATAACAAATAAATCATACAAATAGCAAAGTGGTTGTCCACTTTGATACAACAACAAGCATGAACATCCCATTCATGACAATACCGAGTTTACCCACGATTTTACTTCCAAATCTAACAATAAGTAGCCACAAATTTCAAGCGGTCGTCCATAACCGTGGACACGGCTATTCGAATAGATTTATACCCTGCAGGGGTGTACTACTTTACCCACACGACTAGACTAGCCCGTAAGCCACCGGAATTAACACACTTCCTTTGGTGTGTCGGCCGGGGAAATCGAGATATGGTCGTTTTTAGCAAGAGGATCCATTGGGCTAAGTCCCTAAACCCAGGGCTCCTAGGAAACACAAGACGTTAACGTCTCCATCCTATCGGCCCAAAAGGAACATAGGATTTGGCGGTCCCATGCCCTTACAATTTCACCACCGTGGGACTCAACAAAACAAACCTTCCCCCTACTTAACAATACGGCTCCCAACCCGCGTGTGTTAGCACGAATTTTGCTTGAACCGCAGGTACCCAAAGTTCGGTCCTTAATTGTCCAGACAAGTCAAGCCACATACCCAATTCTCGTGCACGAAGGCACCATCACTAACCATCACTTGTCCAGACCAAAAGCTCATTTAAAAGGACAAAATTTAACTCACATAATAGATACGAAGATCTGAAACAAAAGTATATAAAGAAAGTTGTGTTTTTCCCATAGTTGTCGGGTTATTCCCGACAACCAAACTACCGTTTCTATACTTGCATGGCTAAGCAAAACCCGAACAATACAACTTCACACATCTTATATTAAGCATTTCAGTACTTGAATAATTCATGGATAGCCATAATGACAAGATAATAGGATGTGTCTAACTATTCATCACAAAAATAGCGACATTATCAAAATAGCATTCATGCAATTATCATTGCACTAACTTAACAAATACTGGGATCAAATATGATGCAAAAGAAGGTTCAAATGATGCTTGCCTTGCTGGTAGCTTAGTTGCTCACTCTCAGTCGCGTAGGAGTCGATATCAATAGGTTCGGAATCTATATAAATACAATACCGAATGAACATCGAGAAATACCTCAAAATTCAAAATGCTCAAAAATGCATGATTTTTATACAGTAGCTAAGTCATGATTTTAGATGATTTTAGGTGAAATAATTATTCCATTTTGATTTAGTACGTCAAAGTTATGATGGTTCGAATTTCAATTTTCGATATGTCCTCTTTGAGTAATTTAATTATGAGGTGAAAATTTGTAGAGAAATGGTGAGTACATGGATTACATGGATAAATAGGAAATATTATTACAAGTTCAAAACAGTTGAGTTTGCCTCAGTTGGAGTTTTCATGATTTAGTTATGAATTTCTAAAGTTATCAGCATTTCCTTTTGTAAAAATAATAGTGTTAATGGGTCAATTTCCAAAATAATATTCTCTGCTGCAGAGACATGGTTGAAACAAATTTTAACATAAATTTCATTAAAAATAAAAATTATCAGAAATGGTTTCACTCATTTTGGAGTTAAAATGAATTAGTTATGTATTTTCAAAGTTATACATATATTTCAGCTCACAAATAAATGAATTTCGAATTTTATACGCCATTTTAACCTTTTCTCACCGAGCGCAGCGCTAGCCGAGGTCACTGACCAGCGGAACCCGGAGAACAGGTTTGACTCGATCAGCCTTGACCCAGCCCAGTCGAAAACATGCCGAAGGCGTATTTCTCGAAAGACGTCTTCCAAGTTATGAAAACGTACTATTGATTTTTCAACTAAAATTTTACGTTTTCCTTAACAGAAAGCGTAAACTCTAAACTTACGCAACCATTTCACAGAGAGGCTAACATAGGGTTTGCGCGTGGTCCCACAAGTCAGTGATAGATTAACTTCTTAACCTTAACACTAATCAAATCGTTAACCCTTAATCGCCCGGCTACAGTGTTTGCCGGACGCGACCGACAACAGGGCTTCTGCCCGCGTTCGCCCGGCGGCTCGCCGGAGCTGTGGTCCACGACGACGCAAACCGAAAGCTCATATGGAACCGCAATAGCCATGCGCACCTCCAGGTAGTGGTGGCGAGGTCTGGGCTGCCCAGCACCAGCGGCTAGCCGGAGCTAAGCAGCGGCATTCTTACGGCAAAAACGCATAAAGCAAAGTAGAGCTCCGCATCAACAAACAAGCGAGTGCCCAGGTCCTAGGGACTAAGTGGAAGCTACCTAAGCAGAAGAGGGTGCTCGGAGAAACTCGGAGCTGCTGGAGCACTATCGGCGCCGAAGAAGAAAATGGTGATGGCACGGCTTCACGAGGAGAGGATCTCGTGAGCAAAACCAAGTGGAATGAAAGAGCAAGATGTCTTAAAGATCATCTGAGGAAGCTATAGAAGCAAAGAATTGGACAATGGCTTACCGGATCTAAGTGGGGGATGAAAGGTTGCTCCACGGCCGAAAATGATTCAAGCCTCGATTCAGCAAGATCCTGCCGTGCATTACCAAAATAAGTTTAGGGGTTTTTCTTAGTGGCCTAAAACACGTAAGGTGACACGCTAAGTTGAGGATAAAACCTCCCGGACACGGAGAAGGCGCGAAGGTGTTCCCGAGTGCACGCTCTGGACGTGAGCTAGAGCACGAAGGTGAACCAGAGGCTACAAGCAAAGACAAGAACTGATCTCAGCAAAAATGGAGAAGGCATTGAAGATAGTAGAGAGGGAAAACACCCGGTGGAAGCTTACCCAAGCGAGGCGCACAGGCGAGCTTCCTTCTTCTCGGTCAACAGAGAAGAAGTGAGGGAGAAGGAAAGGGTTGCGAGGGGTATTATCCTCGGATGCTGATGGAGATGGAGGTGGCGTGAAGTGAAGAAGTTCCAGGAGTGGTTGCATGCGGCGGTGGCTGACGGAGGTGACGGCGTGCCAACGGCTCGGAGCAGGCGAGCGCGGCTGCGTGGCGTGTGCGTTCTGAGGGCTGCAGCGAGAGGTGGGAGACGACCCTGACAGCGCAGGCCCACGGTGTCAGCGGCTCAACGCGTGCGAGCGAACGGGACGTAAGTGTCTCGGTGCATACCGTTGGATCTCGGATGAACGGTTTAGATTGAAGAGAGACGATCGCAACGGGCCGAAGGGGTACGCGACCTGGACCGTTGATTTTCCATCGGATGGTTCACATATGGTGCAACAAGGGGGTTGGGTTGAGTCAGTTCGTCGGTTGGGCTCGAACTAGAGGAATAGTGCGGCTGGTTTGGTTTCGGGTTTTGACTCAGATTTAAATTACCTCCTCTACTTTGACGAGGTGCTAAAAATAGAAATAAATTTCCTAAAAATGTGAAATAAATCACAGGGGTTCCTGGGTAGGGCTAGTGCTCATAACAATTATTGAACCCTACTATTCATGACCTAAAGTGTATAATTTAAATTCAAACTTGACATTGATCTTAAAATTGTGTTTGAATTTTCTCAGGGTTTAAAGCAATCCCGAAAATTTGGAAAAAATTATATTAATTCATGATAATTAATATAGTATTTGAATAAATTATTTCCATAGGAACTTTAGTAGCATTTGTTTCAGTTGTTTGTTTGGAGTGCAAACTAAAGTGTATGTTTCATATATGTTTTGAGATTTTTCAAATGCAATACCTTAATAAAAAGTTTCAAAACATGATGCATGCTAATGAGATGCATAATAATCCTCTTTATTAACTTGGGGATGTGACACACTTGCAAAGTCAAACCATGACTTTATCCCAGCATTTTTCCCGAAGTAGAGGCCAACATGGTCATGTTGAAGACCAGCTGATACCAAGACAACCTTGACGATTCCGGCCAACAAGTCATGAGGGGAGAAGACTATTTCAGGAATCCTCACCCTCACTTCGTCGAGAGGAGCAATCGCTTGGACCTGGTGATCTACGACATCATCTGAATCAAGCAAGCGGTCGAGGGCGTCCTAGCAACGTCCACGACCGAATCGGGACACCGGAGCACCGGAAATCTAATTTTAGAAACCGGACTCCGACCGATTACAATCCAGCACCTTTCCAAAGAAGGCACCATGAAACTATCACAGGTTGTTGAGCCTTCTCCGCAAGGCTCCAGGCTGTGCGTTGGCCAAATAGGTTCCGACCGGCCAATACTCAATACCAGAGGTTGCAGAATCTTCTGTTCTCCAAGCCTTCAAAGCAGGATTGAGAAACCGAAGGTTTACAGAGGATCTAGCTATACATCCCCCACGAACAACCATCGAGCTGTTCGACATGGCTGACAAGTACACAACAGCCAAAAGTGGTTGAGTGGAACGAAGCCATCAATTGAAAAGATAAGATCCCACAATCTGGCTTAGATAAAACAGAAAAGAAGCAAAAGAAGACTCTCAAGAAAAAGAAACACGGCAAAACCAACGATAAGGAGGTTCTTGCTGTTCCTGAAAAATTTATCAAGGGAAGAAAGGATTATTGTGGTCATGGCAAGGCTAAAGCCCCGACCAATGAGTACAAGAAAAATAAAAAGTGGTGACCTCTTCACTAGCAAGCAGGGCACGATCTGCGCAATTGTCGTGTTTGGCAAAAGAAGCTGGAAGATTATTATGTAGGTAAAGGTACACTCCCGTCAATACAAGAGCTCGGGGAGACAAGCTCCAAGAAGGACAAAGACGGTGACGATGAAATGGAGTACCAAGAACCTCAGCACACTGTCGACGTGATCTTCGGGATTTGAAAATGCCGGGACCAAAGGGTGTCATCACGGTTCGAGGCGATCAGAAAATAGCCTACGCAGGTGATCGAAAATGTTTAGAACTGGTTGATGAACTTCCGACCAGGGGAACTAATACCATTAACATGCAGGTCAAACACTCGAGACCAAAGATGACACCAAAGCCTTCCGACCAGATAAAGGAGGTACAACTCGACGAAAGCGCTTCTCCAGAGGGTGCCAAAATACTGGTCGGAGCAGGACTCAACCCTAAATAGGAAGAGTCCCTCGTCTCCTTCTTCCGAGCAAACCAGGACGTATTCGCTTGGCAGACGTCCGATATGCTCGGAGTCCCCACGGAGGTGATCGAGCATAGGCTAGCACTGCAGCCTAACAAAAAACCGGTCAAGCAGAAGCTAAGGCGTTTCGCATCTGATCGAAGGAAGCAATCTAGTCGGAGATTGACAAGCTTCTCGAAGCTGGGTTCATTCGTGAGGTCGACCACCCAGAGTGGCTCGCCAATCCTGTAATGGTTAGAAAAGCCAATGGAAAATGACGAATGTGTATCAACTTTACAGACCTTAATAAAGCTTGTCCGAAGGATGACTTTCCCCTTCCTCGCATTGATCAACTTGTAGACTCTACTTCCGGGTGTGAGTTGTTAAGTTTTTTAGATGCTTATTCAGGGTCCACCAGATTAATATGAGTAAAGAAGATGAAAAGAAAACTTTCTTCATCACTCCATATGGTACTTACTGTTATGTAAAGATGTCATTTGGTCTCAAAAATGCTGGTGCAACGTTCCAAAGGTTGATGCAAAAAAAACCTTTAGTCCGCAGATAGGTCGGAATCTTGAAGCCTATGTCGATGATTTGGTCGTAAAGAGCATCAACGCCGGTGATCACATTCCAGATTTACAAGAGACTTTCAATAACTTAAGACACCATAACCTTAAGTTAAATCCAGAGAAATGTGTGTTCGGAGTTTCATCTGGAAAGCTTCTCGGATTATTAGTTTCAGCTAGAGGCATTGAAGCAAACCCAGTGAAAATCGCCGCCATCGATCAGATGCGCGCTCCGACCACAAAGAAGGAAGTTTAGAAGCTAACCGGCTGTATGAAAGCACTAAGTCGTTCATAGCACGGTTAGGTGAAAAAGGACTACCTTTGTTTAAGCTTCTCCGGAAACATAAAAGTTTCGAATGGACTAAAGAGGCAAGCAACGCCTTCAAAGAACTTAAACGGTACCTTACGAGTCCCCCAATCTTAGTTTCTCCAAGATTAGGAGAGACATTGCTGATTTACATGGCTGCAACACCACAAACAGTCAGCGGTGTACTGGTCGTGGAACGTGACAACGACCAACGGCCGATATATTACGTAAGCGAAGTCTTACATGGACCAAAAGAAAGATATCCACAGATACAAAAGTTGCTCTATGGTCTCCTTATGGCTTCAAGGAAACTAAGGTATTACTTTCAAGCCCACAAAGTGGTCGTGCCAACTAGATATCCCCTTGGTCAAGTCCTAGGAAATAGGGAGTCGTCAGGACGAATAGCAAAATGGGCGATTGAGCTTGGGGCGTTCGACCTCCATTTCATTCCACGAACAGCAATCAAGTCCCAAGCAATAGCAGAATTCATTGCCGAATGGACAAACCCTGAAAACACCCAAGGGCCCGAGTATGAACACCACAATGAGTGGATAATGTACTTTGACGGTTCCTTGATGCTCCATGGCTCGGGGGCTGGGGTCATCTTGATTTCCCCTACTGGCGAACAAATAAAGTACGCCATTCAGTTAAACTTTCCTGCTACCAACAATGTGGCAGAATACGAAGGTTTGCTGGCAGGACTTCGAGCAGCTCGTTCGCTCGGGATTCTCAGATTGCTAGTGAAAGGTGGTTTTCAACTAGTAGCGAATCAAGTGGGAAAAGAGTATTAGTGCTCTAGTACCAAGATGTCATCATATCTGGCGAAAGTACGGAAACTTGAAAAGTATTTCTTCGGTTTTCAGATCCAACACATTCCTAGAAAGGAAAACTTTTTGGTAGACCAGTTGGCCCGGATGGCTTCCACAAGGACCTTCGTCCCGCCCGGAGTTTTTCTCGAGAAACCTGATTCACCCTCGGTAGTCGAGCCATCCGAGGACATAGATGTTCGCAAGGAGGTTGCACACCTTGATTATTCGAATATGGATGCTCCACAGGTCGATGATGGTTGGCGCCATCACGATTACGGTAGAGATTGGATGACATCGATCTACAATTATCTTCAGCATGACCTTATTCTAGAAGATGATGTAGAGGCCGATCGTATAGCACGAAAAGCCAAATCATACACTCTAATTGAACGTACCTTGTACAAGCGAGGATCTCATGGAGTGTTGATGAGATGCATATCTCAATCGGCTGGCATTAAATTGCTAACCGAAATTCATGGAGGAGTCTATGGAGCCCATCATTCCTACAGAACGTTGGTTGGTAAAGCCTTTAGGCAAGGATACTACTAGCCAACTGCCCTTCATGATGGAAAAGAGCTCGTGACGAAGTGCGTACAATGTTAGTTTCATAGCCGACAAGTACATCAGCTGTCCCAAGCTTTGCAAACAATTCCTCTTTCTTGGTCTTTTGCAACCTAGGGACTAGACATTCTGGGACCTTTTCCAAGAGCACCTGAGGGCTTTGAGTTCCTTTTCGTCATGATTGACATGTTTACTAAATGGATTGAAGCTGAGCCAGTTGTGAAAATTACAACTAAGGCTGCCAAGAGGTTTCTCACAAAAAACGTGATCACACGATTCGGTGTACCCAGTCGTATAATCACGGATAACGGTACCCAGTTCTCAAGCAGTAATTTTCAGAAATTCTGTGACGACCTAGGTATCAAGATACATTATGCTTCTGTTGCTCATCCGCAGAGCAATGGAGCAGTTGAGCGAGCCAATGGTATCATAATGCAAGGGATCAAACGACGAGTTTTCGACCAGTTAATTACACGGTCAGGGGCTTGGGTTCAAGAACTTCCTTCTGTGTTATGGGCCATTCGTACTACTACTAGTCATGCGACCGGCGAAACACCATTCTTTTTGGTTTATGGGGCAGAAGCCATGCTTCCTCCAGAACTAAAACTTGGTTCTGCTCGGACTGATTGTTTTTCTGAAAGTGATCAGTGTGAACGACGACTTGATGACATCAATTTCCTTGAAGAACGACGAAATCAAGCTTTGATACGATCCGCAATCTACCAACAAGCCATGCGTTGGTACCACAGTCGTAAGGTGCAACCTCGTAGCCTAGTTGTAGGTGATCTAGTTCTTAGAAAAATTCAGAACCAAGCGAGTCGCAACAAGCTTTCACCCAAATGGGAAGGTCCCTACACTGTGGTCGAAGTCACCCGACCAGGATCGATACGATTAGCTATGTCGGATGGGCAAATCTTGTCTAATTCTTGGAATATTGATCAATTGCATAAGTTCTTTGTATAATTTCCTGTATTTATTTCATATTTCAATAAAGATGCATTTCTTTTGCAATGATAAGTATGGTTGTTTATAATTATTATTCGTTGCTCATGGTCATATACCATTATTGTTGATGATTGGTCAGAGAATACACTCATTCTCTTCGATATCCCTTTACAAATAATTAGGAGGGATCTCCATTACCCATGGGCACTGACTTACTTGTCAAATGCCACACCGGTCTTTTGTCGTGGTCATTGCTTCAATGATACCCACGCACGGCCACATACTCTTTTCTTAAAGAAACATATGAGTATAAGGAGTACAATTCAGACAATATATATGGTTTTCTTATTCTAAGACTTTGAATATTAGTACTTTATTTCAACATTCTGTTCTACTCAAGTTTGGCTACTGGTCGGGACACAGAAAACCTCCTAGTCGAAGTCTCTCCTCTCTGCACGTGGTCCTACCCACTGGAAGGAGTTTCCTAGTGACGGTCCTTTTACTACGATCCTCGCTGCCAGTCAGACTTTAGCATGAGCACGTTTCGTGAAATATTTTACAATCTTCAATTCTTGGGATTCATTACGACCAGTTTTGAATAATTTATATAGACAAAGGTACTTATCATTTCCTTTTTTGCATACATTTTTTCCATACTTTCTTCTCATCAAAGCAAGTCTTGTTATGTCTTCAGACTATATGTGGTATCTCACAGTGATCCGATAATGGATAAGATCTATACTAGTCGAAATCATACATCGGTTCCGACCACATGATTTCCTAGTTTTCATTAGATCGTCTTTACAACATTATCAGCACTTCTACCATGGTTGTCATTATTTCTCAGTTTCTTGGTCTACTGCTTCTTTAGTAAAGTTCATCTACTAATATAAGTAGTCGGGGGCTAGGAAATATATGAGTATTTAATAATATTAATAAGACAAAACAAGAACTTCATTGATGTTAAAAGGTAAGTTTTATTTACACAGTTTAATATCACACTCATCTACTTGTTCGAACCACCAGACTGGTCGCTGCATGGTGGAGATCCGACTTCCATTTTCTCAGCAACTTTCTCTCCGAGAGGCTTTACTTCCTCGAGAAGTTTTGTTGCCTCATCTTCGGAGCAATCGAAGTCTTCTTCAATAGCTCTAAGACGGATAGAGGGGTCGGAAGCCTTAAGTTTTGCTAAGGCAACACTCACTCCATTCGCAATAGCTTCCTTCATCATCTTGGCATGGTTCTCTCGAAAGAATGTTATCACTTTGTTGAGATCTTCGAGTTGATGGCCGAGAAAATTGATTCTCTCTACAAGGTCTCTTAGAATGGGCAGTTGCGTTCCCGACCCCAGGTCAAAGAGCATCTTATTCAGAGCCTTGACTTTGTCCTCAAGATTCTGATCAAATTCAGCCCCTTGGCCACGCTTGTGAGGACCACAGTTTATTTGGCTTGTAATGCTTAACCAACCACCTGGCCCTAGCATCACAAATCAAATAAACCAAGCCTCGAGATATGTATACTTCCCAGAACTACAGTATACACACCTCTTCACAAAATTATGCATCAATTTCATACAACAAGTCTAACAAAAGACATACAATAGGGATTATTACAACAAGGGCCAACCGGCCAAAAGACAATTAAATAACAATTAAACAGCGGAAGTAAAAGCCATAAGATGGCGATAATTAAAAGGGCCAATTAGTGTGCCTTTACCCACAAGGCAACCAACCGGGCCGCCAAGCTAGTCGTCAAACCCGCAGCACAGCTCACAAAAGGGAAGCCCTTAGGGCTCACCTTCTTCCTCTGCAACAAAAACATTAAGCAAAGCAACTGAGTACAAAAATTGTTTTTGTACTCGCAAGACTGACGTGTAAGGGTAACAGAACTATAATTAACTACATGCAAGCTTTATTTAAGTGGAGGGGGCTCTGGACTTACTTTTAGCATAAAGCTAGTTTTCTTTTGCAATAATGTAATAGTTTGAAGACAGTTTTAACAATTCAAATTTTATTTGCATAAATAACAGCGATACAGTAAGTAGTAACATAAAGACATCCTGGAGATGACCAACCCAATGGCCATCACAACAATAGTATGAACACCCGTTCATACCAACCCATCAAGCTTTAGTTAAATATTGTAGTCTAGTTCTTGGGCGGGCGTATCCGAGCGTGTCCATAACCTAGGACGTGGCTATTCGAATAGTTTTAACCCTGCAGGGGTGTACCAATGTACCCACACTTCAGACCGCCTTTAAGCCAAAGCACACTTCCGAAGGTATGCTGGCACGGCTAAGTCCTACGAGACGCTTTCCAATATTGTGTATTAACTACGAGCCGCTCGTATGGATAGAAATCCATACGCTTACATGGTAAAGCCGAAAAGACAACTACCCACTCAGGGTAAAGCTTTTCGGACAACTACCATGCTCCCAACACCATCCCTCCTGCAACCTCCTGCGACCCGGAGCCAATACACGCCAAAGTACTAAGTCAAGAGAGGTCCCATACCCTCTAGTGTGGTTAGCACGCAAAATGCTCAGTACGGTGGCGCAAGTAACTCGGTCCTTAAATGACTCGGGCACCATTCCAGTCACACCCAAAAGCACACCAACATACCGTTGTGCCCAAGTCCAAATCATTTTGTTTTCATTTTTAGTTTTCACAAATAAACATAGCAACATGCTGAATCATAAAGTTATAATAATTTTGTGTGATCAAGGTTACCGACTAAGTCGATAACCGCCTAATGTAATACCCCGAATATCAATTTGAGAGAATATATTATTCGGGGAAGAGAAATTTATTGAATTTTCAAGTGCAATATAGTTTAGAGAGGGATTTCTCTTAACAGGAAAGTATCCATCAGTGATTATGTAATATCCTGTTTAACATTAGAGAATTAATTGAAATGAGAAAGGTATTTAACAGGAATTAAAAAGAGAAATCAGTTTTTAGAGGAGAATTAATCTTGGGCTTTATTGCGTTGTTTGGCCCAAGTGGGAAGTTGGTTTAAGAAGGGCCAACCAAACCCTAGGTTTTTTGTGTAGCACGCAGCTACAGTACTCGCCGCCTGTAGCAACCCTCCTCCCTTTGCTGCCACGCCCTCCATGTCGCCCCTTTGTGCTCCTTGCTCTTGGTCTTGGGAGGAAGAAGAAGGGAGAGAAAGGAGGAGAAGAAGGATCTTCTTCTTGGATTCAACCAGCGCTTTCCCAAGGTTCTACAAGGGTAACGAGAGGCGTTCTTTGCTGTCTAAGTTGTATTAGATGCGAATTCGATTGGTTTGATTGGATTGAATTGCTGCCGCTACAAATTCAATTCTGTCCAGTTTCTTGCGCGGCTTGTTTCGTGTGTTTAGACGCAGAATTAGGGATTTTGATCTCCTAGAGTTATTTAGATAATGTTCTTAGCTTTCGGTGGCCGCCAAGATCACTTGATTCCGACTTTCGAGTCCAAAGTTATGGTCGATTTAGTATCTGCTGCCAGAAATCTGACGAGAATAATCTGTCTGGTTATTTCCTAAATTATGAAAGGGAATTTGGTAGAATCTGAAAGTTCACCCAACTAGGTTATTGTAGGTAATTCGATAAACTTTTCAGATTGATAAAGAACGATCAATTCGGAGTTACCTATTAAAAGTTATGGTCATTTTAGTTTTGCTGTTCGTTTGTGTAGGCAGTTTCTGTACTGAAAGTTCAAACAATGGTTAGCCTAATATTTTGTCCGAATTGGTTTATCGTGTCAACTAGAGTATTGTAGATTATTCAGTTAAGAATCTACAGAAATTGGGTTTACCTCTTTTGACTTCCAGTTCATGAGTTATGTCATTTACCGTGCTGCTGTCCAGAATCAGTATATGGCAGGAAACGTTGTTTTCGGTTTCAGCTTTGTAAACTCGTTTTGAGTCGTCAAGTAAGCGTTGTAGAATGCCGATTAGTAGCGCTTGGTATATTATGTCCTTATTGGTATTATTTTACTTGTTTAGGAGGTGAAGCCTCAGGTTTAGGAGTATCGGCTTTGCCGCTAGCGCGTCGCATCGTGGAAGGCAAGTAAATGTAGCGGTTGTGCTACGGTTTAACCCGTTTTCTTACTACTTGCACCATGCATGATTGACGTAATGTTAAATGATATGCCATGGTTACATGTTTTCTAAGTAAGAATGTGGTAGCAAGATATTAATCAATTGCTATGTTTGGATGAGTTTGGGTAGTATTGTGGTAATTCGCCTAATGAGCCAAATGCGGAATATGAAAAATAAACTCAAGGTGGACATGTTGATAATTCCTTGTGGTTATTTTCATGATGATCATGTGGTGGTCTATGTGATAGAGTTCCATCTAGATCGATTGATTTTGATCTTGGTGAATCGGTGTGTGTTATGTGGTAATGGTCTTATGACACGTTGGTATTATGCTTAATGAGACACATGTGGATTATGAGAAAATATTCATGATGAGTATGTTGTTGATCTTCGTGGTTAAATTCTTGTGGTTTATGATTTTCATATCATTCATGACATATCATGACATTTGCATTGTGGATGTCGCCGCTTATAGCCGCGATCAGACAGTACAACATCGTGCATTGCCGTAGACGATGCATACCTTTACCTTGTTGGGTAAAGGTGCGATGGAGCATAGCATACATATGCATTGCATTGTGGAAAGATCATTTGCATACTTGTGCAAGATATTGAGGTGAAGTTATTTTTGCAAACAAACGCAACTTCATAGTTGCAATGTGGAAATTGACTCATGAGAGTCTCTTGTCGTATGAGTATTGTGGTTGTGGTTGTGGAGTGGGGGTTCATCCCTTGTGGTATGGTAGAGGTTGTGATTGTGGCATGAGATTCTTCTCTCTTGTGGTAATTGTGGATAGCAGTTGTGAATGCGAGAAATAGTAAAGTTATGAGGTAAAACATGTTAATACTTTATTGTCATTGGTAGTGGTAGTGGTGATTAACATGAAGCAGTTGATCAAGATTTAATTGTTAATATTTTACTATTATTGGTAGTAAATATGGTTGAGGCTATAATTGTGATCATTATGGGGATTGGATTTTGATGCTTAATATCATTGTAGTTTAATTGGCTTGTAAATGAATGTGGATTCACATTATGGATGTGGACATTTGGATACTTTAATGATGTTGTATGTTTGTTTGTAGTCTGAATAGCCGGTTAAACAGTTTGCTTGTTGAGATTTTTATCTCACCCTTGTTTTCTCCCCCCCCCCTACAGGTGATTGTTGAGCATTCATGGGATGGGTAGAGCGGCACACAATAATGCACATGGTTCATCAACTCATGTTGTAATAAAGTCGATGAAATTCTAGCCAAATGCTTAACTATTTGTGGAGGTTTATGATATTTAGTAAGGATGGACTTGTGAACCATTCTTTGATTAATCTGCTAGAGGTTGTTTAATTATTGAACTTGTTACCGTTATCTTTATTCCCTTAGTTGTTTATGCTTCCGCTTAATGCTTCTTGTCTAGAGATGTTGCCGAATTAATTTATCTTGAAATTATTGGCTAGTCAGAGTGGTTTAGTAGCATTCGGGTAATGTGGGTCTGGGTGTTACATTGGTATCGAGCGGGCTTTAGGTCTGTGGTAATTAAAAATATTAAATTGACACACTGGTGCACAGTAGGATGGGATGGGTCAAGCATTGCATTCGTGTTTTGACATGTTATATTAATTATTCATGCTATGAGATAATCTTGTATGTTTATGTGTTGTTTCTATGATCGCTATGAGTGAGGATAGTCAATGATAAGAGGTAGGCTTTGCGGTTGTTGCCTTGGGTATTGCGGTTTATACCCGTTCGTGGTACGGGGATATTGATGTAGTTACCTCGGGTAACTTAGTTGTGGATGTCATGGGTATGTTTCTTAGAAAAGTGTTATCCTCCTTGAATTGATGTTGGCTGATTCTTGGCCTATTGCGATTAATGATTTTCTCTGGGTTAGCTGTTTATTGCGTTGTTGGGTGTCAATAGGCCTCCAATTGTTCTTGAGACCAAGTATTGTTTCTTTCGATTGATGGGTTGTTTGATCGCCGTGAGCAAGTGCTTTTGAGAGACCGGTATTTTCCGTGTTGTTCCATCTTTCTTCTTTGGAAAATATGACTCTTGTATTTCGTTTGATATTTTGAGAGGGAATGAAAGCTTTATGTGGGAAGTTCATTAATTTGTGGAAGCATTGGCTCTATGCATTTGTTTTGAAGTTTGATTTCTCTCTAGAAGGAGTGTTAAAACCCCTTTGTGATGTTTTGTTGTGTTTAAGTAGTAGGTGGAAATTATATAAATAATTGATAGATTGTGAATTATCAAGTTGAAAAGTTAGCGTGGTACATCATTAATTTCTACTAACATCCTTAGAAGTGAAGTTGATTAATATGATCTTTGTCTGTTGTAGTTTCTTGAAGATTTGTGGCTAAGAATTTAGCGATACATGTGTAGAACTCATGCATTTATTAAGGAATATGAAAAACAATTGTTTTGACTATTGTAGTTGTTTAATTTTCCCAACTTGTTGGATAGATTGGATTGATTGATCTTAAGTAATTAATCGACCATTCGGGATGGTCAAGTAAGGAGTTGTTGGAATATTGCCTTAATAAGATTAACCTTTAATATGTTCTCTCTTTACATACTTGATGAGCATGTACAATCATTAAATTTATGTAACTTTTACCATGCTAAATTGTTGAAACATGTATACGAAATGGATGAAGGTTGATGTATTGACTTGTGGAATCTTGTCTTATAAAGTCATTATTATTGATGTTTAAAGTTATTTTATTTTAATATCTTAACATAAGGTGGAGTATTGAATCATGCTCTTTATTGTCTTTGTGATTGCAAATTAGAGATAGGATCATTAATGCTATCTTTGATGAAAAATTAATAATCAATTATTGACAAGAATGGCTAGAGTGTAATTACTTTTTCTAAACTAGAGTTGAGCATCGATGCAGAGATAAATGTATGAAATCTAATAAGAGATTCATACTAGCATGTTTTGTGAGGTTGCTATGTTCTAATATCATCTTGTTAAAGAGTTTGTTTTAATATGTTGGCTTATGCACTAGGTTTAACTAGATTAAGTAGTTGGAATCTTATTTGGATAATAAGAACATGATGAAGTGATTTATGGTGTTCCTTTTGGAAAATATGAAGGAGTGAGGTGATATGATGATTTTTTTTTGCAAAGAATGTTTTATCTTGTTGTGAATACAATCGATAGCATGTAGTTGTGATTATGGTGTTGAATGTTTTAAAAATAAAGGAATTTGTTAATTCCATAATACTAATTGAATTGAAGGGTGTGAGATTTATGGTTGGAATCTTTTTGGACCTTATGACTTGTGTGATAGCCGAGGTTGCTTTGAGTAAAGCGATATGTTGAATGATCTTTTTGGTTTTTATCTGAATCTCGTGTTGTGGTTTCCAAGCATCCTTTGTTGGATTTGGCGGGATCTGTTATAAAAGAAAAAAATGTTTCTTATTGAAAGAAAAAGTTGTACTATAAGTATTTGAGGTATGAGATGATCTATCTTGTGTTTTCCAACCTCAATGCTCTCTATTTTTTTCCTTGGTCTTTTGGCTCACTGTGAATGATAGCAATTTTACGTATCTTGGAACTTATTTCTTCTTACCTCTTCTTCTAAGAACATGGTAATTATTGTGGGTTCTGAAGACTTTTGTTGCGTGATGACAACTTAATAGTGGTAGTGTAGTGATGTTTTTGGGGGAGCCTTAAATATCACAATATTTAAGATATAATGGATGATATATTATTTTCTTGGATTAATCCTTGGGAAGGGTATGTTTTAAATAGAATATTTATCTTAGAGCCAAGAGATTTATTGATGTTAAGAAATGAGTGTTTGTTAATTGTGGTATAGTAGGGTGTTCACCTGAGGTTTTCCCTATCTTATATGGGAAGTTGGTTGTAAGAACTTGGAAGCTGAGTTTGGGCTTCACCTTCTGTTATGCTAGAATTTGTTTCTAGAGGCCCAGTGTCTCTGTGTTGGAATAGTGGATCAGAGTGGAATCCAAATAGTGCGATGATCGGGATAGCATCCTTGAGGTGCACTAATTGAGTATGTGTGGGTGTGATTTGAATCCCGAGTTGTTATCCTTAAGGGACTGAAGTGCGTTAGGAATTATTGTCAAAATAATTCTGTTGGTCTTAGTTTTGGCTAGAGTATGATTTGCGGGGCCAGTAGAGTCTATCTACAATGGTGTAGATGATGTACTCAATTGAGCTAATTGTTGAGGTGGCCAACTTGAGATAAATGAGTTGGTGTGTTGGGCAATGATTTGAAAATCCTTGGTTCAAGGAAGTTAAATTATTAAAAGAAATGAATTAGGAAATTATTGTTATGTCAAGTAGTGAGATGTTCTCTTGATTCTTGTTTATCTTTGTGTGTTTATGGCGAGACCATTTGCAAATTGAGTTGACTTATGTTGAGGCATAGTCTTTTCCAGTTAGGAAAAGAAATTGATTGTTTTAGTCATCGAGTGATTTTCACTCTTAGCTTATGTGGTGTGGTTCTCCAATTGTCTACTTGACGAGTAGAAATATTTTGTGGTGAATCCTTTGATTTGGATCGTGGTCCTTTGAAGTAAAACTGATTGCTAGTGTGATGCTTGAGAGTTCTTTACTCTTACATTCTTTGGGTTCTATTTGCGAAAGAAACCATTGTGCTTCTAGTAGAATGATGTGAGTGGAATTTCCCTTGATTCCCTTCTAATGAGCGTGCGAATTTCCGGGTTGAGTGTTATGACGACATCGTTGTATGACTTTTTGTGGTGGTCTCAACATGTCTGGTGTGAGGCCTCTTGGGAGTTGGGGTTTCGCATGCGTGAACGTTACCGGTTTTGTTCGCTCACGGGTATTTGTTTACCGTTGTTAGTTGTTAGTTCTGGTTGTTCTTTCGCGAGTGATGTGTGAGGATTGAGGTCGAATCTGTTTAAGGGGTAGAATGTAATACCCGAATATCAATTTGAGAGAATATATTATTCGGGAAGAGAAATTTATTGAATTTTCAAGTGCAATATAGTTTAGAGAGGATTTCTCTTAACAGGAAAGTATCCATCGTGATTATGTAATATCTGTTTAACATTAGAGAATTAATTGAAATGAGAAAGGTATTTAACAGAATTAAAAGAGAAATCAGTTTTTAGAGGAGAATTAATCTTGGGCTTTGGCCCACGTTGTTTGGCCCAAGTGGGAAGTTGGTTTAAGAAGGGCCAACCAAACCCTAGGTTTTTTTACTGTAGCACAGCTCTACACCCACCGCCCCCGTAGCAACCCTCCTCCCTTTGCTGCCACGCCCTCCATGTCGCCCCTTTGCTGCTCCTTGCTCTTGGTCTTGGGAGGAAGAAGAAGGGAGAGAAAGGAGGAGAAGAAGGGGATCTTCTTCTTGGATTCAACAAGCGTTTCCCCAAGGTTCTACAAGGGTAACGAGAGGCGTTCTTTGCTGTCTAAGTTGTATTAGATGCGAATTCGATTGGTTTGATTGGATTGAATTGCTGCCGCTACAAATTCAATTCTGTCCAGTTTCTTGCGCGGCTTGTTTCGTGTGTTTAGACGCAGAATTAGGGATTTTGATCTCCTAGAGTTATTTAGATAATGTTCTTAGCTTTCGGTGTCCGCCAAGATCACTTGATTCCGACTTTCGAGTCCAAAGTTATGGTCGATTTAGTATCTGCTGCCAGAAATCTGACGAGAATAATCTGTCTGGTTATTTCCTAAATTATGAAAGGGAATTTGGTAGAATCTGAAAGTTCACCCAACTAGGTTATTGTAGGTAATTCGATAACCTTTTCAGATTGATAAAGAACGATCAATTCGGAGTTACCTATTAAAAGTTATGGTCATTTTAGTTTTGCTGTTCGTTTGTGTAGGCAGTTTCTGTACTGAAAGTTCAAACAATGGTTAGCCTAATATTTTGTCCGAATTGGTTTATCGTGTCAACTAGAGTATTGTAGATTATTCAGTTAAGAATCTACAGAAATTGGGTTTACCTCTTTTTGACTTCCAGTTCATGAGTTATGTCATTTACCGTGCTGCTGTCCAGAATCAGTATATGGCAGGAAACGTTGTTTTTCGGTTTCAGCTTTGTAAACTCGTTTTGAGTCGTCAAGTAAGCGTTGTAGAATGCCGATTAGTAGCGCTTGGTATATTATGTCCTTATTGGTATTATTTTACTTGTTTAGGAGGTGAAGCCTCAGGTTTAGAGTATCGACTTTGCCGGCTAGCGCGTCGCATCGTGGAAGGCAAGTAAATGTAGCGGTTGTGCTACGGTTTAACCCGTTTTTCTTACTACTTGCACCATGCATGATTGACGTAATGTTAAATGATATGCCATGGTTACATGTTTTCTAAGTAAGAATGTGGTAGCAAGATATTAATCAATTGCTATGTTTGGATGAGTTTGGGTAGTATTGTGGTAATTCGCCTAATGAGCCAAATGCGGAATATGAAAAATAAACTCAAGGTGGACATGTTGATAATTCCTTGTGGTTATTTTCATGATGATCATGTGGTGGTCTATGTGATAGAGTTCCATCTAGATCGATTGATTTTGATCTTGGTGAATCGGTGTGTTATGTGGTAATGGTCTTATGACACGTTGGTATTATGCTTAATGAGACACATGTGGATTATGAGAAAATATTCATGATGAGTATGTTGTTGATCTTCGTGGTTAAATTCTTGTGGTTTATGATTTTCATATCATTCATGACATATCATGACATTTGCATTGTGGATGTCGCCGCTTATAGCCGCGATCGTGCAGTACAACATCGTGCATTGCGTAACGATGCATACCTTTACCTTGTTGGGTAAAGGTGCAGTGGAGCATAGCATACATATGCATTGCATTGTGGAAAGATCATTTGCATACTTGTGCAAGATATTGAGGTGAAGTTATTTTTGCAAACAAACGCAACTTCATAGTTGCAATGTGGAAATTGACTCATGAGAGTCTCTTGTCGTATGAGTATTGTGGTTGTGGTTGTGGAGTGGGGGTTCATCCCTTGTGGTATGGTAGAGGTTGTGATTGTGGCATGAGATTCTTCTCTCTTGTGGTAATTGTGGATAGCGATTGTGAATCGAGAAATAGTAAAGTTATGAGGTAAAACATGTTAATACTTTATTGTCATTGGTAGTGGTAGTGGTGATTAACATGAAGCAGTTGATCAAGATTTAATTGTTAATATTTTACTATCATTGGTAGTAAATATGGTTGAGGCTATAATTGTGATCATTATGGGGATTGGATTTTGATGCTTAATATCATTGTAGTTTAATTGGCTTGTAAATGAATGTGGATTCACATTATGGATGTGGACATTTGGATACTTTAATGATGTTGTATGTTTGTTTGTAGTCTGAATAGCCGGTTAAACAGTTTGCTTGTTGAGATTTTTATCTCACCCTTGTTTTCTCCCCCCCCCTACAGGTGATTGTTGAGCATTCATGGGATGGGTAGAGCGGCACACAATAATGCACATGGTTCATCAACTCATGTTGTAATAAAGTCGATGAAATTCTAGCCAAATGCTTAACTATTTGTGGAGGTTTATGTTATTTAGTAAGGATGGACTTGTGAACCATTCTTTGATTAATCTGCTAGAGGTTGTTTAATTATTGAACTTGTTACCGTTATCTTTATTCCCTTAGTTGTTTATGCTTCCGCTTAATGCTTCTTGTCTAGAGATGTTGCCGAATTAATTTATCTTGAAATTATTGGCTAGCTGTAGAGTGGTTTAGTAGCATTCCAGGGTAATGTGGGTCCTGGGGTGTTACACCTAATTCTACCGGTATCTAAGCATTGCTAAGCATCATATCACAAAGACAAATAAAAGGCCCTAAATCATTCACCGGGCTCTAATTCACCAGTGAGGATAACATTCCTAAGGTAGTGGCAGGGGTGAACAATTTTCAGGGCAACAATGCAATGGGATTAACTACCTCTAATCGACAAAATTAATTATTGACACAAAAGCATGCATATGTACGAGTAAAACAAAGTATTAGATTTTAAAAGTAATGGGATTGAGTGGATATGATCAAACTGCTTGCCTTTGCCTTGCTAGAGATATTTAACTTGCTGCAGAGGATCACTCTCGATATCAACGTCATCTAACGATAAAAACTGCCAAAGCGAAAAACAGCGAATAAACACCAGAACACCAAAAGTATCCAAAAATTAATAACACAGAAGATAGATTATGAATTTAGGAACAAAAATTAGATGATTTGGAGTTTATTTAAATTAGTTAGGGTTTCTTGTGATTGATCTTTCAAAACTCACTTATTTTCCACGATAATCATACAGTCAAAATCAAACCTCTTATATGCTAATGGAACACTAACTAGTTAATTAGCCAACTAATAACTGCTAATCAGATTTCTAACCAACTTTAGCCTTACTGACACTTAACTACTACATTTAGCAAAACATAACCTACTGCCATTTTTATTAGCTTCAAACTACAGGCTATACACCTACAAAAGCAAGACTTCTCTTAGACAGAAATGTTACAACTAAACTTCTTTTTAACTCAATTTTAGAATGGCTAACTAGAGTGATCTAAAGGACATACACCCAATTTGCTAGTATGAAAATTGGTTGGGCTAGAGAAAGGGTTTACTGACATTTTAATTTGACTCCATACCACTTTGCTTTTCCCTGCTCAACAACTTATTCTAAAAAAACTATACTGCCATTACAACTAATTGTCAAACATTCATTTAAGTAACCAATTACCAAATATGCTTAAGTGATTCCATTAGCCATTCAAAAGATTCAATAGCATTTCACCCTTACACAAGATTGTCAGCTCATTGCCACACAGTGAAAATTTCAGAAATGAAACTAATGTCTAACCTTCTTCCAAACCTCAACTACAAATTTGCTAAACCATTTAGAGTGACTTAATTACATTTGCAAAGTTGATTAGCAACAAATTGCTCGGTCTAAGAGAGTGGGTCCCATTGTCGACCACAGGGGCGAAGGAGGAACGAGGAGGCTCGGGCGGTGTGGTCTGGCAGCTTGCCGTCGCGAAGCGGCGTGGCGAGGTAGAGGTGTCGGCCAAAATGGGTTGCTCGAGGGCTCACGAAGCTAAGGGTGGTCGCGTGGTGGCCGAGAGAGGCACGGTGGAGGCGCGGCGATGGCGGCGGCCGCCGAGGGGTGAAAGGGCGGCGGCGTCGGAAAGGAAGGGGCGGAAAATAGCGCGCGCATGGGCATGAGTAGGACTCAGGGAACTCACCGGGGTGCTCGGCGAGGACGGAGAGTGGCCGGAGTGGGCTGGCGACGAGAGCGTGCGGCGGCGCGTGGGGTCTCCGTGGAGGGGTTCCTGGAGAGAAAGAGAGAGCGGGTGAGTGATCGGGGAAGATCAAGGGAGCCTAGAGGGTGTTCCAGGAGGGAGGAATCGAAGAGGGAGTCGCCGGAGTAGACGTGGCACTAGAAATGGTGGTGGCGGCCGTGGTCGGGGAAGAAGGGCTGTGCGCAGCTCCACAGGCGATGAATTCCACAATTTCTTGAGGGGTTTGCCTCCTGGGGATGTGGAACACGCCGTGAGGCGATCGTGGTGGTTGGGGATCGTCGGAGTAGCCGGAAGGCTTGGAGGCGGCGCGGTGCTGCTCTCGGCTCCCGGAGCACGGTGGAGTAAAAGGACAGAGGAGGGGAAGGAAACCGGGTAGGTGAGCTCTCGACGGCTTTTGTAGAAGAAGGCGGAGGTCGCGAGGTGGAGGTAGCAAGGGCGGCGAGTGGCCGCGTGTGTAACACGCATCTTTATGGGTGCCCAGTTATTGAAATGTACTTAATTAAATTCATACTGTAGCACAATTGTTAATGAAGGAACAGTACTGCCCCTTTATTAAAGATCATACTAGGAGTATAAATTTAACAAGTAACCGATCCAATAATCAGGCTCCCCGGATATATATATCTCACAATGGTTCCCAGGATCAGCGACCATTGCATATATATATCCTTCATCAACATTGCATCAAATACATACAAGTCACACATTTACATAATTAAACATAAGTTTACATCATTCAGTTCAGTACTACACTATTGAGTGACTTGGTCACTTCAAAAGTCAAACAGCGGAAGCAAAAACAAAATATTAAAGTCCACCAATGGCCTCATCCACCCGCAGGCAATTGCGTGGAGGAAAGAAGTAGCTCTACTCGTTAGCGTCACCCTGATCGGCGCTAACGGGTACTTCATAAAGATAACCATCCTCACCTACAACAATAGGTGATAGCACCTTGAGTACGGAAGGTACTCAGCAAGTCTTACACAAACTAATAAAAGAAAGTGGTTATTAGAGCCTATACAAAGGAGTAGAATTTATATATGCATAAGGTTACAACAGGAAGGTATAAAGGTTCAAATTTGCATAAAGCAACACATCTTAACCTACACCTACTAAATTTTGACAAAGCAATTTAGTAAATCAAAGTTTAGCTAGAACAGTAAGTAAATGACATAATTGTAAACAGTATAGTGCATGAATCCCTCATGCACAGCCAAAAACTGAAACCAGGTTTTTGAAAATCAAAACTTCTATACAGAAACATCAATTCAAGTTATCGTCCATGACCGTGGACACGGCTATTCGAACAGTTTATACCCTGCAGGGGTGTACATCTTTACCCACATGACTTAGCTAGCCCGTTGCCTTCGGATGCCTCCGAATGATGACATACTTCCTTTGGTATGCCGACCGAGGAAACTAAGATTTGGTATTTTTTCAACAAGCTAATACTATTGAGTTGGACCCCCATGTGTGAACTGATCTCGCTTAAACAACGACTGATAGCATCACTTAACAGAGGCACACATGTTGCGTCGATAATGCGATCCAAACAATTAAATGCGAATGGGCTCACTACCCATATTAGGATGCAATCGGCACCATTAAGGTATCGTATATGCTACGGAGCACATATCGCCCTCACCCTTCTAAGAACATCGATCTTGACATACAAGCTCACTTGGCATACAACGCATCATAAGACCAAAGCATCTATGCCATACAAGGTCAATACACATATTCTTACTTTCCTATTTCCAACCCAATACTCTTAACATTTTACTTAACCAAACAGCGCCCATACACTGCATGTGGAAATGCGTGGGGACTTGAATTGAATAATCGAGTTCGGTCCTTAATTAACCGGACAAGTCCACCACAAATCCCAATCTCGTGCACAAAAGCACCATCACTAGCTTCCTCTTGTCCAGATCAAATTAAATATAAAACTCATTTCTGAAATAAGTAAACTGGACAAAGAGTTTCAAATAACAGAAAGCCATTTGTGATTCCCATGTTTGACAAGATATTCTTGTCAAACTCTAAAATTTCTAGACTGCATGTCTAAGCCAAATCTGAAAATATATTATAGTATACATTACTATGCTAAGGTTGAGTGTATGGTGACAATTGAGGTAATCCACCATGTTAGGTCATAACTAACTACTAACAGATCAAAAATTTGTATTTTCAGAAAAATAGCATGCACAGTTGTCACTGGATTTAGAAAATCTATTGTATAAAATTTGGGATCAACATGGTGCAGAGAGGAAGCTTGCCTTGATAGTAATACACTTCTGTTGCAGGTTCAGGTTGCTCAGAAATAAATTCAAGTGCTTCAGAAGAACCAGATTCTATAAGAAGCAATAAAGTCCAATAAATGCCAAAATCGACAGCAAGTACAAAATGGAAGAAATATGCATGATCAATCTGGAAATGCATGATTGACAATATGCTTAAGCCATAACTACCCATAATAGTGAGAATAACCCATATTATAACCTACTATTTTCAAATGGCAGAAACTAAGGCTTAGTTCAAAGTTGTAGTTTTCAGATTTTGAAATGAACTGGAAACAGGACAGATAGCAGATTTTGGAAAAATGAAGATAGATCAAGCAAAGCTTCAGAAATGAAACTTAGCATGATCCATTAGGGTAGTTAATACCCTAAACTAACCCTAACCTAACCCTACTCGGTTAGATTACAAAAGCTAAAGAAAAATCTATTTTGTCGGTTGAGCCGACAAAAGAGAACAGAGACATATCTTTGCTTATGAAGCAAAATAGATGATGACAAGAATTGAAAGATCAACTTGTTATGCTACTAGGGTTTAGCTGAGACCTAACTAGGATAACAAGTCGACAGAAGAAACCCTAGGTCTTGAAAATGACATAATTGACTGAAAAGCTAGAATAATCACTTTTCAGTTTAGAGCAAGTTGAAGCTACTGATGTTCAAAAGAATGATTCACAGGAGCTTCTAAGGTCATTAAGATGCTCAAGATGTTAAAAACTAGGGTTTTAGCTTACCAGAGTAGGAAAGACACCAAAGATTGAGAAAGTTGATTCGGCTCAACAGAGAGATAGCCTTCGGTTTTAACCTACAAAGGATGTCAAAACCTTAGTACAAGGTAAAACCAGTTCTTGGGATGGACAAGCAAAGAACAGGAGCAAGAAACTCCACTGGACAACAATGGAGGATGAGAAGCTCCTTCGGTCAACACTGGCAACAGCAAAAGCTAGGGTTTATATATGGATGTTGAGCTACAGGGCAAGATGGAAAGATCTAGAGTTGATGAGGTGTCCATTTAGGGCTAATTATCCCAAAAATTAGTTGCATAAACTTTGGGATAAATCCTCTCCTCTGTTTACAGAGAGATCTGCGCGCAGAGAGAGAGGGAAGAAGATAAGAACACTCTTACATATGGGTCCCGCTGGCAGTCACAGCCGCGCGCGCCTCCTAAAGCCTCAACAGAATATGAGCCGTCTGATTGGAAATGGGTGGTTGTGATAAATAGAGAGGTTAAAAGGTTTTAATCGGTATCTTTTAATATGGACCGTGCGATCTAGATCGGTCGATCGAGATTAAAACAGAGCCCAAAAGGATTTCGGGGTTTTAAGTTCAAATAGGGGTGTTGGATTGAAATCCAATGGCCCAACTCAAAAGATACACGTCATCCCTTAGAGGCACTGATGCAGCACCGTCCGATTAAACTTCTACGGTCAGGATTGACGCGGGATCCGGATGGTCCGATTGCATACACTCACCTGGACCCTACGATTAAAATCCAACGGCCCACTAAATTTGGGCCTTAAATGCGCTCGGTCAAAAAGGAGCGCCGTGGGATTTAAATCCAAGGGCCCAGATAAAAGTGCGCCTATGGTTTCAAAATGAAACGAGCAACGCGGTTAGATCAAGATTGGACGGCGGAGATCGTGAGGGGATCCGGAGTCGTCCGAATGCATACACTGCTCTGGACCACACGATGAAGATCTAACGGCCCAGAAGAGCGCAGACTTAATAGCACGCGGGAAAGAGGGACGCCGTGAGATTTGAATCTGACGGCTCAGATAAAAGCGCGCCTTTAAGTTTAAAACGAAAAGGGAGGCGCTGTTGGATCGGGAATGGACGATGGAGATCGAGACAAGCTCCGGAGTTGTCCGATTGCATACACTGATCTCGATCGTTAGATCAAGATCCAACGGCGGAGATCAAGGTGCACACGTGGACAGCTCGCGTAGCGTCATAGCCTCGCCCGTTCGATTGAAAATCAACGGCTCACAACGCGCGAGGAGATTGGACTCGCGCCCGAGCGTGACAGAGCCGGACCAGGTTGATTGGGTTGGACCCAGACACATGGCTCGAGTCGCTACAGTGATGAGGGTCAGGTCTAGACCAGATTAGTTGACTAGAACCTATTCAAATGCTTAAAAGGTTTGACTGGGGTTTAAAAATAGCAAATAAATTTGTAAAATCATGAAATTTTTGCTGAAGACTACTAGGATGATATATTTCCGAGATAAATTTTAAAATCACATGATCACTTTGTAAAATACATAAATATTTATTTTAGCCCGAAATTATTCATTCAAAGACAATTATTTTTCTTTAAGCCAAGATAATTCCTAAAAATGCAACAAAAATATTTTCAGCCAAGATAATTTATCTAGGCTTTAATAAAAACACTTCCCAGTCATAATACAAGTTTTATCTTGTATTCCTTTAAGACTTTAAATGGTTCTTTATGATTTTGGCTAAAAAGGAAGGTTTTTAATTTGTAACATACTTCCCAAATTGTAGAAATGAACAGTAATGCTATGAACAGCACCTCATTACTATTCATAAAGCATTTTATTACTGTTTATAAACTTGGGGCTGTTACACATGCGGCGACGGTGGCGAGCAGACGCAGCGGTAGCCTTGACCAGCGCCCGCGTGGAAGAAGGAGTCCGGTGGGGCCGGTCGTCAGTGAGAGGGGGAGAGCGGATCGGGCGAGCTGGTTCGGTCGGACCTGGGTTGCGAAGGGGACCGGTCGGACTCGGGTTCAGGTCGGAGGAACAGTACCGGGGTTTAGGTTGGGATTTAACTTTTGACCGAAAATATGCAAGTTTGACTTAGCTGTTTGAAATAGAAATAAAATTTGAAAAATTCTGAAAATTTTTGTGGGCATTCTGAGGTTCACAAGGGACTAAGGAAAACTAAATTTAAACATTTTATATATTAAAATTTGTTAGAATTAAATTACTTTCAAATCTGTATTTGGGATTTCATTTGAATTTTAGAGAAGTCGAAAACACTTCTAAAAATTTGGTAAAAATAATTACAATTCAATATAAATAATCTAGTATTTGAATAAATTATTTTATTTTTTTGAAACTTTCATTCACATATTTTTCTGGAATTCAAATAGCAATGGAATTTAAGTTTAAAAATTTGAAATCTCAACACAAACTTTAATACAAACTTCAAAAGTTTAAAATTGTGCACAAGTTTGTAGAAACCCAAGAGCATGACCAAGAAATACAACAAAAGTTTTTAATCATTAATACTTTTATACATTTGAAATACAAACCCTAGTTTTGGGGTTGTTACAACGCTCAAACTCGAGGGTTTTTTCTGCTCGTATAAGTGCTTCAGTCTTTTCTGCACGAGTGGATAAAAAGAGGGTCAACAAACACTTTAAAATTAGAGTCATGGAATACTAGTTAAGTCTACGACTAGTTACCTTTGATTTTCTTCTCACAAGAGTCGAAAACCTCCTTCTGCCTGGTCATCGCATGCTCGATCAACCGGTCTTTACTTTGATTTTCTTCCTTAAGTTTTATTATCATGGCTTCCTTAGTCACGACCTCTTCCTTAATTTTCTCTAAATCTATCAAATATGATAGAAAGAGAAGATTGAGTTATGAAAGAGGAACATGATGATAAAATGTAGGAAGTCAAGTTAAAAGAGAAAAATTCTTACTTCTCAATTCGGAATGCTTTTTCTCTAGAGTTTTTATTTGCTAGACCAGTCCTCCGATCACAACATTTTTCTCGACCATATGCTACAAAAATAAGTCCTCTTCTTTGACTAGTTTTCAAAGAAACTTCAAATGAAAAGAATTATAAAGATGGTTGTAGAATACTTACCCGAATTGCCATGTCATTATATTCGGCAAAAATCATATATGGACCCATCTCAACTTGACGGTTCGATATCTTTCCCCAGGCCTCGTCAAGTTCCTTATCCTCGATAAATCGGGGGGGAAAAGGAAACTTGTTAGCCTGAGGAGTATTTCTAAGAGGAGGTGGATCCTGTTGGGATTCTCTGGGGATGACTACCTCCGGAGACGGAGTGAGAATTACTAGAGGATCCTGAGCAGATGTCGGTACTGGAACCTGCTCGGGGGCTTCTTTAACCAATTCATCCTCTGCAGTCGGAGCCTGAGGAGTGTCTTGATCAGGAACCTCCACGACCACCTCTTCCCTAGGAACCCTTTCCTGAGTGGTGTTCTGGTCGGACACGACCGAAACACCAGAAGATCTACGAAAGAAGAAAATAAGAAAGATCAAGGTTCCAACATATCAAAATATCCAAGGTATGTATATACATATCTTCTTCGTTTAAATATACCTGGTTGATTTTTTGAGTTTAACCTTGTAACGCATCGGGGTAAAATCCGTTGCGCTGGCTTTCCTCTTCTTCTCAACCAATTTCACCAGTTCTGAACCGACAGGATTGACTAGATCTTGCACATTTACTGACTGAAAATCAGAAGTAATATCCACGACCAGTTGGTCAAGGGTAAGGTCCCTGATCGCAGGATTAGTAGGTGTAGATTCGTCAACCTCCAAAACAATAGCCTCAGTAGCCACTGATGGGTCTTCAGCGACCTTGCTGGAAGGTACGACAACTGCCTAAACACATCATTAAAGATAATTAGGCGATGAAAATCATTTGTCTAAATATTATTTATGTTCGGTCACCTACCTCTGGAAGACTAACATCCTGTATGGTCGTAGGGATGGTCGGATCATCAATCGGCTCACATCTTTCAGTGGCCTCGTTGATCTTCAACCCTACCGATTAAACATAAAAGAGGATTTATGGTATACCGACCAGAAATAATATGTACGACAAAGAAAAAAAAAAGAAGAAGGCACGGTTGATAGTCTCACCATGAGTCTTTCAATCCTCTCTTTCGCGGAAACAACCGCTAAAATTCAGGGGAAACTAGCCTTGTCGCCAGGCTCTCCGGCGGAGATCATTTTGATCCGGCTTCTAATCTCGTCAGAAGATAAAGCTGTAAAGGTAAAATAAAAAACTTAAGGATAAAGAAATAATCAACTATTATAGACAAACTGGTCAGAATCATTCAGGGCTTACCTCCTTTGGAATCTTTGGTCGTATCATCACGACGAATATACCAGAGCATCCGGTGCGCTCGGGCCTTCAAGGGATTAATTCGGCTCATGGAAAAATCCTTCACCACATGGTAGGATGTTAGACCTTTGACACTAAGAAGCTTGATAGCCTCGGCCCATTTCTTTATCTTTCCCTCCTTCTCTGTGGAGGAGTGCCAATTTGGATTTTCGACCGCCTTCTTACTAGAATAATAAAGGCTGTCTTTCTTCGTGACCTTCATATAGAACCAACTCTTCTTCCACGACGACCACGAAGATTTTGAGTACATGAAGATGTACTCATAAGCTTTTCCATCATGGAGGCGCAAGGTGCACTCTCCAGGTGTCCCAATCGTCTTCCCAGACTTCGTCACCCTGTAGTAGTACTTGAATAGATCCAGATCTGCTGGAATCCCCAAGTACGCTTCGCAGAGATAAATGAAGATGCTGAGATTGGCGATAGCATTGGGAGCAAGATTCACTAATTCAACTCCATAATACTCCAAAACTTTAGGAAGGAAGGAGTGAATTGGTAGCCTAAATCCGCATTCGACATATACAAGAAAAACTGGAATTTCTCCATCTTCATTACTCGGGGAATGTTCTCCAACCGCTGATCTCCAAGAAATTAGACTCTTGTTAGGAAGCATCCCGATCTTCTCCAAGCTCTCTAGTTTCTTCTCGCTCAAGTCGGAAACCGACCAGTTAATAATTTGGTCCGACATGGTCAGGTTTTTTGGTTAAGGAAAGAAAAGGAGGTCGGAGGCAGTTTTTCACTCGGGAGATGAAGAAGAAAAGCAGGAAGTGAAAAAACCCTAAGTCTATAAAGGGGTTTTTATAAGCTTCAGAATTTCTAACTGCAATCGGGAGTTACCCAAAAAAGTCCAACGGATAAAAACCTATTTTCCAACGAACACAAAAACTCTTCGGTTCCAAGGCAAGTTCTCAACTTTAAAGTGAATATAAACCGCTTCAAATCTCATTGCATTTAATGAGCGTCAGTCCAATACGACTTCATCGGAAGAAAGGTGTTCACACAACCTATTCATTTAATGTTCGTGGGCTAGCTGACGAGGATTAAAACCTCTATGTATTATTTTTTAATACATAACAGACCATACATCTTCATGGTCGTAACCCTTGAGGTGCACGACCTCACTGGTCATAGAGATTCCAGAGGTTACACAATGGGTACCCTGGTCGGACGAAGGCCTGTGACAAGCTCCCGACCAGGAGAACTGTTCGTAAAATGTATGAACTGTTATTTGAAACTGATTCCAGGTATATTCTTTACCGTGTGATGAATGGAACACGTGCATATTCCATACCATACGACGTTTCTTATCCTGAAACACTGATAAACAACTACCATGTGGTTAAGTATCTCTTAAACATACAACCGCCGAACGGTTGACTTTCCATCAACTGTCACTTAACTCCGACCAGTCGCGACGCTTCACATCAGACGTCTTCTCCAGAAGTAACTACCACCTCTTCAAGGGCTATTTAAAGATGGAACATGGATGGAGCAAAGAAGAAGGGGCATCAAACTAAAGCATAGACCTTAGATTCGTGTTTTAAGTCTGGCATTGTAAGATAACAAGTAGTGCTCTCAGTGTAAACAGGAGTAGTTCATCATCTAGTCAGGAGGCATTCCCTGTAAATCCCAGTTCATACTAATAAAAGAGCAGTCCCATTATCTCTCCAGATTTTCCACATCTTGTTCTCCTTTTTTTTCGTAAGATCGACGTCTTAATCGTCGACAGTATCCTTATCAAAAGTGAAGTGTTTTGACACACAAGGGAGAGCTTCAAGTAGTGAGATGGAGATGGGAGTGGTGACGAGAAAAATGTGGGCAGCTTGGGTTCTCGTGCAGATACGAGACCTAAGCAGAGAGAAATGGTGAGTGAGTCTGGCGAGACCAGGTGAACACGGTCTCCTCCTGTGGGCACGAACTGTGGGGGAGCCTGGGGTATTTAACTTGTAATACTTAACCATCCTTTGGTCTTAGCATTACAAACCAAATATCATGCCCCAATGTATTGTATACCTCCCAGGAGCATTATACACACATCGTTCACTAAATAATATCAATATCAATGCCATACCCAACATTACATTACCGTAGTCTCAAAAGGTTACAACATAGTCATACAACTTCAGTTTTCATACATATGGCCGACTGGCCAAATAGCAATAATAAAAGTATTAAGAGTTGCAGCAGAAACATAGCCATAAGATGGCACCAAAAGAAAGTTGACCGGTTTGCCCTTACCCACAAGGCAACCTGACTAGAAACCGCCAAGCTAGTCGTCGTCCTGCGCGAAGTTGGAGTTGATTCCTTGGGATCAACCTCCTCTGAAATTACAGCAATCAGGTTGAGTACAATTGTACTCGCAAGACTTACAAGCAAAAGAATATTTAGATGCATTCATGTATCAGAGGAAGGCTACTATACTAGGCAATTTTCAGCATAAAGCAACATTTTATTTCAAGTACAAGCAATAGCTTGAAAGAGCAAGTGAGCAAACATTTTTCATAACTTTAAATAAGAGCGAGTAAACATTATTAGACAACATCTAAACAACAATAGGTGGCTGCCCCGTAGCTCACAAACATAGCATGAGACCAATCTCAATGCCACCCAAACAAGTTTTTAAGTTTAAAGTTCCAAAAGGTTAAGTCTAACTCCTACAAGTCCAACCCCAAACGTGTTCATAACCTAGAACGAGGCTATTCGAATAGTTCATAACCTGTAGGGGTGTACCAATGTACCCACATGCCAGACCGCCTTTTCACCATGCAATAGAGCACACTTCCTTAGGTATGCCGGCAAGGCTATGTCCTAGCTACAAGACGTTTCCAATATTGTGTATTAACTACAAGTCGCCCGTATGGATAGAAAACCATATGTTGTGTTAGAGTTAGCGTAAAGCCTCGGTCAACTACCCCTTAGGGTAAAGCCTCGAACAACTACAGATGCTCCTCGGTGTGGAGAACCTAGACAGAAACTCACCCCCGCACACCCAATAACAACCGAACATTTCTTTTTAACACAACACACAACCACTGTCTGCGACTCGTAGCCAACGCACGCCAAAGTATTAAGTCAAGAGAGGTCCCATATCCCTCTCATGTGGTTAGCATGCAAATATACTTGGTTTTGGTGAAACAAGATGTTCGGTCCTTGGTGACCTAGGCAAGACATTCACACACCCAACAACACATCATCCAACTATTTGCCCAAGTCTAAATCATTTTATTTACACTTTTAGTTTTCAAAGTAATATAGCACATGGTGCTGGACATAGTATAATAAAATGATTTGTGCGATCAAGGTTATCGACAACGTCGATAACCGTCCAATTCTACCGGAATCTACGCATGACTAAGGCCCTGTTTGGTACAGTTTCTACTCCCAGCTTCTCAATCGATTCTCGTGGAGCCGTACCAAACACCCTGATTCTTAAAACCACTCGATTCTGATTCTTGCGAGGAGCTGTCTCAAAAATACACTAGCGAGGAGAAGCAGCATTTTATTGGATTCTCGTGAGAATCCAACTTGATAGAAGAAAAATACCCATTGAAGTTAAAGTTATTTACCCACCAATTGCCATCCACCTACCCCCGAGTTTCCAGCCCGACGCTTCGGCTTTCTCTTTTTTGTTCTCTCCTCCTCTCGGGCGGCGAGCGGCAGGGACCAAGCGATTCGATGTCGTCCCGAGCGCGCCACCTCCGACCCGAGCGCACCGCCTCGGCCCCGTGTGCACCCGCCGGTGCTCCATTGCGCCACCGCTGCACCGAGTCCACCCCGGAGAAGACGACGGCGCCGACCGACAAAACCCTAGAGGCCGCCGCCACACCTTCACACGCTTCTTCCACCTTCGCGCGCTCCACCCTTCTTCGTCGCCGCCGTTCCCGAGCACCACCGGCCGACTCTTGTGAAGGTAGAGCTCTAGATCCGGCCGTCCCCCTTGCCCTCCCTACTCCTCCCTTCGTCTCCTTCTTGTTTGTCGGTCGACATCACTTTTCTCTGTCTGTGAATGTACTTTCATCAAATCGTGATTTATGATTTTGGTCTTGCATCTGTGATCTGTGAAGCTACAACACATTCTATGAACTGAAGCATCTGTGAAGTAATGCATCTATGAACTGAATCATATGTGAACTAATGGTTCTGTGAATGATCTGTGAACTAATGCATCTGTAAATGCTATGTACAGAATTGAAGATTAACAGAATGGAAGCTTAACAGAACTATTGCTCCTTTGATGTCTTGGGGAGGATTTAACATAGAACATTGCTATCTCTGAAACTGAAATTTAATGAATCAAGATTGTTTGATGTCTTGGGGAGGATTTAACATAGAACTTTCAATGTCATATGTATAATGTAAATTTTGCTACATAGTAATAGAACACTGCTATGTAAAGAAGTTGTTCATTATTTTGTAATGTCAAATGTAAATGTACATACTACATTGCACAGATGTAAAGAACATTGCTTTGTAAAGAAGTTTCTTTTTCTTGTATGCTCATATGTACTTGTTGATTCTGATTTGTAGCCATGCATGGTGACAATGGTAGGGATTTGTATGTACATACTACATTGCAGAGATGTAAAGAACATTGCTATGTAAAGAAGTTTCTTTTTTTTGTATGCTCATATGTACTTGTTGATTATGATCTTTATGTAGAAATCAGTAGTTTTTTAAATGCCAGGACTGAACTTCAGAATACTGTCATTGTGATCTTTATGTAGAAATTAGTAGTATTTTAAATGTCAGGACTGAACTTCAGAATACTGTCATTGTGCTCCAGAATACTTGTTCAGATTGTGTCAGGACTGAACTTCAGTACTTTTGTTTTGTGATGCTCCTGTGATTGACGATGCTGCTCTAAATATAGGTAGATGAGATGACATATTTTGACCATGTTTACCAGTTCTACAATGTTCAAGCTTTGAACACATCATCTTGAATTCTTGATAGTTTTGCTCTAGAATACTGTCATTGTGATCTTTATGTAGAAATCAGTAGTTTTTTAAATGTTAGGACTGAACTTCAGAATACTGTCATTGTGCTCCAGAATACTTGTTCAGATTGTGTCAGGAATGAACTTCAGTAGTTTTGTTTTGTGATGCTCCTGTGATTGACGATGCTGAATCATGAAATTAGCAGTAGAAGATAAACTAGAAGTAGCCCTCTCTATCTCCTTGTCTAACTGAATATAGTAACAACTAAAGAATGGAAGAGGTGACCAGTAACCACAGTAGCAACAATAGAATCTAACATATTTAGCACTGTTTGGATTAGAGAGCAGCAAGGCTAAGTTGAGGATTTAAATCATGTAAGCATGCATGGCAAGAGTTGGAAACTAGGAAGTATGGTCATTTTAGACCTTAACAGTACTAAAATGCTAGATGATTAGTTCCAGTATAGCCTATAGTTGTTTATTTTAACGTTTCTTTTTAACCAAATGCTAGATGATATAACCGAATTAGTTGTTTATTTTAACGTTTCTTTTTCTTACCAAATTACCACACATATATCTAGGCCAAAAGGCCATCTATCCAGTAAAGGTTCTATGATATAACCGAATTAGTTGTATGCCTACTTGTATGCTTATATCTTCTTGTTGATGTCGATTTGATAAACAAAAGTTATGGGCCAAATATGCAGATGGCTGATAACGCTGAGTGGAACGACGAGAACACTAGGATAGTGTGTGAATTGTTCGTTGAACAAGTAGAGGCAGGCAATCGCCCGAGTACCCATTTGAACAATCCAGGGTATACTCTTGTGATACAAAAATTTGTAGAGAAGACTGGGCTGCAGTACAAAAAGTTGCAATTAAAGAACAAATGGGATAAATTAAAGAACGATTACAATATTTGGAGGAAATTGAGGACAAAGGAGACAGGCATAGGTTGGGACCATGAAAAGAATACAATAAAAGCCACCACCGAACGGTGGAAGAAATTAAAAAAAAGTATGTTATTACTCATTACCTATTTTTAAATGCACTAATGTACACAACTAGTTCTATTATTAGTGAAGGTTTAACGTGTAACACTTGGCATTGACAGAAATATAAACGATGTGCCAAGTTTGAGAAGGCTGGACTTCAAAATGAGGAGTTGTTGTCCAAGATGTTTGACGACATTCGCAACACCGGTGAAGACCATTGGTCTCCTGCAATGGGAACATTGCCTCAAAGCCCAGTGTGTGCCCCGATACCTATTGATATTGAAGAGCTTGAAGATGAGTGTGATGACAAATATAACAGTGATTGCGAAGATGAATCACCAATTGGTAGGAAAGGAAAGAGAGTTTGCGGCCCTGCCAATGATAAGGGGAAGAAACCGAAGAGTGGTTCTGTGGTCATGCAAGATCAATTGAGAAGAATTCTTGAGTTGAATGAGAAGTCCCATGCATCTTTTGAAGCATTTGCGAAAAAAAGAGAGGAAAACTCGGTGTCTAGCATCAAGGATGTAATGGAATCGGTTAAAGAGTGTGGTGCTATTAACGGGAGTAATGAGCACTTCATTGCATCTGAAATTTTTGTAAAGAAGGAGCAAAGGGAAATGTTTATGACCTTGTGCAATAGTGAAGAACGATTTGCATGGCTCAAAAGGAAGTACGATGCCAAGTATGGCAAATAGAAAATTTATTGTAACGTTAGGATGATTCTGGAGACATTACTACAAGTAGTTTATCTTGTGTTCGCCTTTATTTCTCTATTAGTTGTAAGACCTTTTTGGATTATAAGACATTTTCACTAGTTTTAAATTGTTATTTGGACCCAATGCGTGCTCATGTATTTTTAAATTGCCATTTATGTTGTTGTGTTTTTGTATGTTAATGTACAGATGTCGTCTTCCGAAAGCGATAGTGAAGGGAGTAATTTATCAGATGAGGAACATGAGTGTGACGTACAGATGATGCGTCTGTGGCAAGACATGTCAAGTCACCTCGCTGCTACTGCAATTATCATGGATAATTATCACTCAACTTACTTGGACAAGAATGAGCCTAGGACTTCTCGGCTTAGTGGAATGGGTTGGGTGAAAGAAACTTTGACCACTCTGGGAGAAAGCTACCACATGTTTCATATGAATGCTACGATTTTTCACAGTCTACATGACCTTTTAGTGAGTACATATGATTTGAAATCAACTACACATACAAGTTCAATTGAAGCACTAGCTCTTTTCCTATACATATGTGGTGGCTGTGAATCTAATCGACGAGCGCAGAATCGGTTCAAGCATTCTGGTGAGACAATTAGCAGGAAGTTTGATGAGGTTTTGCAATGTGTGGTAAGAATGTCTAAAGATTTTGTGAGGTCAAAGGATCCAAACTTCTCTACGGTTCACAGTAGAATACGAAATGATCGAAAGATGTGGCCACATTTCAAAGACTGTATTGGAGCTATCGATGGTACACATATTCTTGCAATCATTGCTCCGAAGATCTAATTAGATATATTGGTAGATCGGAAGTGCAACACAGAATGTCATGGCGGTATGTGATTTTGACATGCGCTTCACATACGCATCTATTGGACAACCAGAGCTATGCACGATACTAGTGTGCTTTATCATGCATTGGATGTAGACCAGAAGTCTTTCCACATCCTCCACAGGGTAATTTTCTTTGCTTCGTATCATTTACAAAAATATTTACTTGTAATGTTCATGCATTGGATGTTGATATACATGCATTTCCATGTTATGTTGCAGGTAAATATTATCTTGTCGATGCCGGTTATCCGAACAGGCCTGGGTACTTAGCGCCATACAAGGGCCAAAGGTATCATGTTCCAGAATTTCGGAGAGGTGTTGCTCCTAGTGGTGAGAAAGAGAAATTCAACCATTTGCACTCGAGTGTTCGCAATGTAATTGAGAGGTCATTTGGTGTATGGAAGATGAGATGGAGAATTCTTCTTAAGATGCCGAGCTTTCCTATGTCCAAGCAAAAGATGATTGTTGCAGCAACCAGGGAATCCACAACTTCATACGTGAATATGCTTCGCCGGACATGCATTTCCGTAGGTTCGATCGGGATCCTAATTTTGTGCCCACAATACCATCAAGATACGCCAAATATGTCATTTCTCAGGATGCATCGGATGCGTCAACGTCGCAAACTAGTGCTACATCCATGGATAGTTTCCGTGATGACCTTGCAAGTGCAATTGCTCATTCAGGATGATGGAAACACTACTTGCGATTTTTTGTGGTCTTTTGTTATGACTCATTTATCATGTTATTACTTGTACGTAATATCATTTAATAATCATTTGAACACTTTTACGATATGAATGCGATATCTCTACCTTCATCTATCACAACAACAACAGTACAAAATTTGCTTATACACAGTTGTAATCCATTATGAAGTGTAAATGCAATATAACCTGGCATTGCGTAAAGATACAACGTATATACATTCACATGGCCTAAACAAATTTAAGGGAAAAAATCCTGTAATTTATGTACAAATATATAGGAGAAAGACGCAAATACAATTGAATTATTACAACCAGGGGTAACATAGTCTATTTGGCTCTAATCCCCCTCATATGGTTTTGGGAGCCAACCTACCAGCCAAACGCTTTTAACAGACAGCTCCAGATTCTCAGAGAAGTGGATTCTCAGAGAATCAGGAGCAGAATCTGAAAAATGAGAATCCGAAGCTCTACCAAACAGGGCCTAAGCAACACATCGCATATACATGTATAGACTCTATGTATAGACTCTATAACATCCGCCGAGCACTAACATCAATGGGAGTAATAACTTTTAAGTGGTGCTGTATGATTTTGCAACTATTGTCTCTAGACAACATACTCCTTATTTAAGGTACAGATGGGGTATCACCTTCCATAAATGTTTAAATTTTATATTTTGAGTTTAATACCTAACTATGAAGTTTTTCTATATTGATTTTGCGTTTAGTTGAATTAAAATTGTGTGCCATTCTTTTATGTTTAACTTCATTTTGGATTTACATTTAGTACGGATTCAATTTTAATAGAAAATATATATTGAAATAAATAAAATTATTAATATCAATATATATTTAATTTCATACTTTTATTTTGAATTTCTTGTGGATTTGAATTAAATTCATGCTTAATTTTATTTCTAAATTTTAGTATATTTTAACTTGGTACATACCATACAATATAGTATGTTATTAACTATCTCACTTTGCTTCCGTATGAGAGAGGGAGAGTAGGAGAGAGAGAGTACCGTAACACTGCACGTTTACACCAGGTTAAAGGCAATAGATGCCTCTCTATTTCGGATTCAATTATTCCATGAGAACTCTGGATACTTTGCCTTGCTTATAAATAAATCTTAGCCGTTTAAAAATTTATTCACACCATATGGATGGTTAACATGCAAATTTCTAGCTCTTTTATTTTTCTTTAATTAATATGAGAATTCCTACCTTTTTACCTTCTAAGATTAACGTAAGGGCTTCTAAAATAGTCTCCAATTAGTATAGATATAGATAAATATCGTACATCTATTACCCAGTTGAGCTTTAGGAATCTCAGCAAATGAAGTGTTGTATTATTTTAAAAGTCTTGCTATCATTTAATTTCACCACGTTTCTCCTGCAATGTGGGTATGCCAATCCTCATGCTCTCATTTTATTACAAAGATACCATAGTAATTTCAGTTTGATACGACGTACTCTCCTGGTTTTATGACTTCCTTAGTTCTTGAACATCATCCAATTATACATCATATAATTTGAAAGGTGATTTACTATTTACGTAAGTAAAGTTTCGGCTAACAGGCAACGCCATGCATATTTGGTAAAAATGCATATCCGGATGTAACTCTTGAAGCTAGAGCCCGACGTGGATTGAACAGTCACAAGCATATATAGTTCCGAAACCGTGCATAACGAGGTCATTATGATGTATATTAAATTCTCTGGACTAGCATGTTGGCCACTGGCCAACATTACAAAAGTCGGACAAGAAGGATGCAGTAAACTTCAGTACATATGCATTGATCGAGTTTACACAAGCAGACAATCCGATCACGTACAATTAATATATAAGATCGAGGAGCAAATTAAGGGCCTTTCACTTGCTCCGCTTATTTAGCCGTACTTGTTGACGCATATATAGATCATATTCGCCGAAATGCAAATGGATAGTAGTACGTTCGATCAGTCCTCACGACTCACGAGCAGTTGCTGGGCATGGTGAGGCCGCACTTGCCGGGCAGCGCCATGGCGCGGCTGGCGTCGATCTGGTAGATCCTCATCCATATGCCGGCCACGCCCTTGTACCGGCAGATGCACACCAGGTCGGCCTTCCCAAGTGCGGCGCAGCACTCCGCCGACGGGCTGTCCGTCGGGTTGTTGACAGCCGCCGCCGGCTCGCACAGCTTGAAGTCGTCGTTCGACATGTTGCAGATGGCGTGCATGCCCTCCATTGTGGTGAGGGACACAACCACAACAAGCAGCAGTGCAGCCAATGCCTTGGACTTTGCCATGGATGCTGATTTTTGTATTTTAACTTCTCTAGCTAGTGGGTTGCTTGGAGGTTTTCGTTGTAGGTTTTGCTTTGGGGATGTATGAGAAGAGTGTTTGGTGTAGGGTGCTATTTATAGGAGCAGGCTATTTGTAAAGTAGCACTTGATATGTAGATCAATGTGATTTCGAGCTGTACACAAGTTATATGCCATAAGAAGATAACAGATCGGAAGAGGGAATACAAGTTATACGTGATCCTTGCTGTTTATATTAAGAGCACCAAAACTAAATAACAGAACTGGTAAGGTCCTGTTGGACGCCAGAATCCTATTGAAATTTTGCAGTATTTTCATAAGTAATGGTTCAATTCCTAAAGGATTTTGAAAAAATTCCAGCGTTCCAAATGACACATAATTGATTATTAACTTGATACTATTTTTGCAATGCAATTATGACCATTTTCTATTTTTTATAATATGATGGCCATTAATTAAATCCTATTAATTATCTTGAAGTATAGTACAAATTACAATGTCAATTATAATTTTATCAAAGTATTTTTATGTAAAAAAATATTGGACAGAAATAGTAACCAGAGGGGGGGGGGTTTTGAATAGGAGCCCACTCTTTTTCTCACTGGTATTTAACTTCATTTTAATTCCAATAGCCATGCCTCTAGCTATGAAGATCATGATCTCAAGATCACAACGGAAGATTTGAGCTGAAACCGAGAAAATCAACCCTCAACACCCCTCGGCCGATCTCATCGACAAGTAGTTGGTGGTCTGATCGCTCCTGGGTAGCCGATCTAACCACTCCTTGGTAGCCAGTCTGACCTCCATTCTGCTGCCAGAAAACAGCACGATGATGCATCCACAAAATAACCTAACTTTTGATCTAGGTATCCAAATCACCTGAGATTTTAGACATAGCACATCAAGAAGGCCAGGAACCAATTCCAATCAAAGATCGAGATGATCATAGCCAAGGTTCCATGAATTTCTTGATTGAGGGCAAGAAGTCTCGAAACTGGGAGGAAACCAAACTTTGACCTAAATGCTTACTCGTTGATGAAAGATGGTCAAGATAATCTTAGATCAGATCTCTCACGTCCTAGCAAGTTATATCATAGTAAAAGATCAAGGCAAAACCCCTAAAATACAAGAACCCCAAAATCACAAAAGAGAGAGTAAGAACAAGAAAGAACTCATCTTGACACAAACTTGATTGGATTGACATGAGGGATTGAAAGTTTGCAGCCACTCCACCATAGAGGATAAAAGCTCACTCATGAGCACCGAATTCCACAATTTTTGTGAGGACCCCCGGTTTATTGTAAATGTACTTAATTAAATTCATACAGTAACACAATTCTTAATTAAGGAACAGTGCTGCCCCTTAATTAAAGATCATGCTAAAGGTATGAATTTAACAAGTAACAATTTCAATAAACAGGATTCCCGGATATATATGTACCACAATGGTTCCCAGGATCAACGACCATTGTATATATATCCTTCAACAACATTGCATCATACACATACAAGTCATACCTTGGCATAATTAAACATGAGTTTACATCATTCGGTTTAGTACTACAATAGGAAGTGACTTGGTCACTTTAAAAGTCTAACAGCGGAAGCAAAACAAAAACTTAGTGTCCACCAATGGCCTCATCCACCCGCAGGCAATTGCGTGGAGGTAAGAAGTAGCTTTACTCGTTAGCGTCACCCTGATCGGCGCTAACGGGTACTTCGTAAAGATAACCATCCTCACCTGCAACAATAGGTGAGAGTACCTTGAGTACAGAAGGTACTCAGCAAGTCTTACACAAACTAATAAAAGAAAATGTTGATTAGAGCCTACGCAAAGGAGTAGAATTTATATATGCATAAGGTTTCAACAGGAAGGTTTAAAAGTTCAGATTTGCACAAAGCGATACATCTTAACCTACAAAAACTAAATTTTGATAAAGCAATTTAGTAAATCAAAGTTTAACTAGAATAGTAAGTAAATGACATAATTGTAAACAGTACAATGCATGAATCCCTCATGCAAACCGAAAATAAACCGAAACCACATTTTGGAAATCAAAATTTCTATACAGGTGATATCAGTTCAAGTTATCGTCCATGACCGTGGACACGGCTATTCGAACAGTTTATACCCTGCAGGGGTGTACATCTTTACCCACATGACTTAGCTAGCCCGTTGCCCTCGGATGCCTCCGAATGATGACATACTTCCTTTGGTATGCCGACCGGGGAAACTAAGATTTGGTATTTTTCAACAAGCTAACACTATTGAGTTGGACCCCCATGTGTGAGCTGATCCCGCTAAACAACGATCGATAGCATCTATTTAACCGGGCACACATGTTGCGTCGAATGCCGATCCAAACAATTAAATGCGAACTGGGCTCACTACCCATATTAGAATGCAATCGGCACCATTAAGGTATCGTATATGCTACGGAGCACATATACGCCCTCACCCTTCTAAGAACATCTGATACTGACATACAAGCTCACATGGCATACAACGCAGTCATAAGACCAAAGCATCTATGCCATACAAGGTCAATACACATATTCTTACTCTCTGTTTCCAACCCAATAGTCCTAACATTTTAATTAACCAAGCAGCGCCCATACACTGCATGTGGAAGTACGTGGGGGACTTGAACTGAATAGTCAGAGTTCGGTCCTTAATTAACCCGGACAAGTCCACCACAAAACCCAATCTCGTGCACAAAAGCACCATCACTAGCTTCCTCTTGTCCAGATCAATTTGAATTTCAAATACAAGACTGATTTAAAGAAACTGGACAAAGAGTTTAAAATGACAACAGTTCAGTTGTGATTCCCATGTTTGACAAGATATGCTTGTCAAACTCTAAAATCTCTAGACTGCATATCTAAGCCAAATCTGAAAATAGACCATACAGTATACAGTACTACACTAGAGTTGAGTGTATGGTCATAATTAAGGTAATCCACCATGTCAGGTTTTAGCTAGCTATTACAAGTCACATTTTGTATTTTCAGAAAAATAGCATGCACAGATATCACTGAATTTGTAAAAGCTATTGTACAAAATCTGGGTTCAATATGGTGCAAAGAGGATGCTTGCCTTGGTAGTAATACACTTCTGTTGCAGGTTCAGGTTGTTCGGAAATATTGTCAAAAGCCTCAGAAGAACCAGATTCTATAAAAGATAATAAACTCCAATAAACACCAAAACGACAACTAGTATAGATCAACAGAAAATGCATGATCAATAAAGAAATGTATGATTAACAACATGCTTAAGCCATAACTACCCATATTAGTGATAATTACCCATATTATAACTCACTGTTTTCAAAAGACAGAAGCTAGAAGTTATTGCAAAGTCCCAGTTTTCATATTTGAAAAGAGCTGAAAACAGGACAGATTGCAAAGTTTCGGAAAAAGAAGTATAGATCATGCAAAAGTTCATAAATGAACCTTAGCATGATCTTTTGGGGTAATTAATATCCCAAACCAACCTTAGTCTAACCCTAATTAGTTAGATTACAAAAGCTAAAGCAAAAAGCTATTTTGTCGGTTGAGCCGACAAAAGAACAGAGACATATTTCAGCTAGGAGTCAAAATAGATGATGACAAGAATGGAAAGATCAACTTGTCATGTCGCTAGGGTTTAGTCAAAACCTAAATAAGATGATAAGTTGACAGAAGAACCTAGGTCTTGAAAATGACATGAAAGACCGAAAGGTATAATATCAACTTTTCAGTTTAAGGACAGTGGAAGCTACCGATGCTTAAAAGAGTGATTCTTAGCAGCTTCTAAGGTTCCTAGGATGCTCAAGATATCAAAACTAGGGATTTTGGCTTACCAGTATAGGAAAGATACCAAAAACTCTGAAAACCGATGATGATGGACAGGGAAACAAACTCTGGATTTGACCTACAAAAGATAACCAATCTTTATTGTAAGTAAAGCCAGTGCTTAAGGATGGATAAGCAAAGGATAGGAGCAAGAACTCCACTGTCAGCAAGGAAGAAAATGAGCTTGAGTGGTCAACAATGGTGCACTCAAAAACTAGGGTTTATATATGTGGGAGTTGAGCTACAGGATAATTGGGAAAAGTCTAGAGCTTGATGAGGTGTCCATTTAGGGCTAATTATCCCAAAAATTAGTTGCAAAATCTTTGGGATAATTCCTCTCCTTGATTTCCAGAGAAATCTGCGCACAGGGAGAGAGGGAAGAAGATAAGAGCTAACTGACATGTGGGTCCCATTGTCATCCTCAGCCGCGCGCAACTCAGAGAGCTCAAACAAATGTCAGCCGTCCGATTGGAAATAGACGGCTACGATAAATAGATAGATTAAATGATTTGAATTGGTATCATTTAATATGGACCTCACGATCTAGATCTACCGATCGGGATTAAAACGGAGTTTTAAAGGATTCATTGAGGTCCACTTTCAAATCGGGCGTTGGATTGAAATCCAGCGCGCACTAAAAGATATACACGCCGCTCTTTTTAGATGCGATGGCTCAAAGACCGTTGGATTCAATTTCTACGATCGATGTAAAATGGAACCGGATGGTCCGATTGCATACACCCATGTGGTCCGCACGATTAAAATCCAACGATCCACCGATTTTGGGCTTTAAAGGCCCACGGTCAAAAAGGCGCCGTTGGATTGAAATCCAAAGGCTCGCATAAACGCGCTCGATTTCAATTAGAAACAAGCGATACCGTTAGATCAAGGATGGGCGGCCACGATTGTGCGGGGATCCGAGTCGTCCGAATGCATACACTAATCGGGCCACACGATGAAGATCCAATGGCCCGCAGGAGTGCGGGCTTTATAACACGCGGAAAAAGGAAAAGCGTAGGATTTGAATCTAACGGTGAAATAAAAGCGCGCCGTTAAGTTTAAAACGAAAAGGCGCCACGGTTGGATTAGAAACGAACGGTGGAGATTGAATAAGGATCCGGAGTTGTCCGGTTGCATACATCGATCTCGCGCGTTAGATCAATATCCAACGGTGGAGATTAAAGTGTACGCGTGGGCGGCTCGCGGGGTGTTATAGCCGCTGCTCGATTGAAGATCAACGGCTCAAATCACGTGTGGACTTTTGGGCTCGCGTTGGGGCGTGACCGAGCGGACCAAGTCGCGACCGGGTTGGACCCAACCACGTGAGACCGAGTCGCTCTGATGCAAGGGTCGGGTCTAGACCAGTTTGGTTGACCGCACCCATTTAAATACTTAAAAGGTTTGATCGACTTTAAAAATAGCAAATAAATTTATAAATTCATGAAATTTTTATGTAAGCTACTGGGATGATATATTTCCCAGATAAATTTCATAAACCACATTTTCACTTTATAAAATACATAATTATTTATTTCAGGCCGAAAATAATTATTTAAAGACAATAAATTTTTCTTTAAGCCCAAATAATTTCTAGATATGCAACAAAAATATTTTTAGCCAAGATAATTTATCTAAGCTTTCATAAAAATACTTCCCAGTCATAATACAAGTTTTATCTTGTATTCCTTTAAATATTCTAAATAAGTCTTGGGATGGGGCTAAAAGGAAGGTTTTATTTGGTAACAAAGAACTCCCAACGAAGATTAAGAACAGTAATGATATGAACAGTAGCCCATTACTGTTCATAATGCGGATTATTACTGTTGATAAAATTGGGGCTGTTACAAACCTACCCCCCTTAAGGAAAATCTCGTCCCCGAGATTTGGAACAAGTTAAGATTAGGAAGAAGTGAAATGGAAATGAATTATGAGGAAATTCAACATCTGTTGTTTTGATTTCCTTCAAAGATAACAAAGAAGGATCTTACATAACAACATAGTGTTATTATTACATCTTTGTTTACATTGCTTTGTTTAAACTTTCCTTTCTTGATTCAAAGGAAAGTCCTAAACAACAAAGAGACGGGGGTGCTCAATCTGCATCAGATCTTCGCGCTCCCAAGTGGCTTCATCCTCAGAATGATTAGCCCACTGAATTTTCAAGAACTTGACAGTACGATTTCTTGTCCTGCGTTCCATTGTGTCGAGGATACGTACTGGTTGTTCTTGATATGAAAGATCAGGTTGGAGATCAAGATGCTCATAAGCAGTTGCCTCAATAGGAACACGAAGGCATTTCTTCAATTGAGACACATGAAAAGTATCATGCACTGCTGAGAGTGATTCAGGTAATTCTAATTGATAAGCTACAGCTCCTCGCTTGGCAATGATTCGGAAGGGTCCGATATAACGAGGTGCGAGCTTTCCTTTTACCTGAAAACGATGAGTACCCTTCATGGGTGACACTTTAAGATAGACATGGTCATCTACCTCAAAGCTTAATTCACGACGACGATGGTCAGCATAGCTCTTCTGACGAGACTGTGCAGCTTTCAGACAATCTCGAATCAGACGAATTTGCTCTTCTGCTTCCTTTACTAAGTCTGGACCATAGAATGATCTTTCACCAGACTCAGACCAATTCAATGGAGTCCTACAAGCTCTCCCATACAAAGCTTCAAAAGGTGACATTTGAATACTTGCTTGGTAGCTATTATTGTAGGAAAATTCCACATATGGCAAAGATTTCTCCCAGTCTTTGCTATAAGATAGCACATAGGCTCGAAGAAGATCTTCCATCACTTGATTTACTCTCTCAGTTTGACCACTAGATTGAGGATGATAAGTAAGATCTTGAAGAGAGTTCACCCTTAGCTCAAGGCTATTCCAAAAATGGGAAGTGAACTGAGGACCACGGTCAGAAACAATGACTTTAGGAACACCATGAAGACAAACAATTCTCGCAATATAAAGCTCTGCTAATTGCTTGCCATTGAAATCGGTCCTGACCGGAATAAAATGAGCCACTTTAGTTAAACGATCAATGATCACCCAAATGGCATCAGATCCCTTGGAAGTCTTGGGAAGACCAGTAACAAAATCCATACCGATCTCTTCCCACTTCCATTGTGGAATATGCAAAGGCTGAAGGGTACCAGCTGGCTTCAGATGTTCAGCTTTAACCCTTTGGCAAATATCACATTCAGCAACATACTGAGCAATTTGCCTCTTCATTTGGCTCCACCAAAATATTTTCTTCAAATCCTGGTACATCTTGGTACTCCCAGGATGCAAAGAAAACTTGGAATTATGAGCTTCTCTGAGAATTAGACTCTTCAATTCAGAATCAGCAGGTACTACCAAACGATTGCGATATCGAATCGTACCGCGATCATCTTCAGAAAACTCGTTGGCTTTACCTGCTTTCATGTTTTCCTTGATCTCGGCTACCTCGGCATCGTTTTCGGGCCTCCGAATCTGAGATTCTAAGGTAGGCTCCACTTGTAATGCAGCGAGAAACTGCTCCCACCAATTCAAGACTTAAGCGCGAAAATCAGCACACAGGTCTTTCTCGTCCGGAAGAGAAGATATGCAGTTGCATTGTGACTTTCTGCTTAAAGCGTCTGCCACAACATTGGCTTTACCAGGATGATAATGAATACCCATGTCGTAGTCCTTGATCAGTTCAAGCCATCTTCTTTGTCTCATATTCAAAACAGATTGAGTGAATATGTACTTTAGGCTTTTATGATCAGTGTAGATCTCACAACGATTACCTAGAAGGTAATGTCGCCAAATCTTCAATGCATGGACTACGGCAGCCAATTCTAAATCATGAGTAGGATAATTAACTTCATGAGGGCGCAACTGCCGAGATGCATATGCCACAACTCGGCCTTCTTGCATAAGCACACAACCAAGTCCATGGCGAGATGCATCGCAATAAATATCAAAGCTCTTCTGAATATCCGGAAGAGTAAGAACTGGAGCTTTAGTCAAGAGAGCTCTCAAAAGCCGAAAACTCTCCTCACATTTAGCTGACCATTCAAATTTCTTCTCTTTCTGCAAAAGCTGAGTCAAAGGTCGAGCAATTTTGGAGAAATTTTCAATGAACCTACGGTAGTAACCCGCAAGTCCAAGAAAACTTCGGATCTCAGGGACACTCTTGGGAGGCTTCCAATTTAGTACATCTTGTACCTTGCTTGGATCAACCGCAATACCTCCTTCAGATAACACATGTCCCAAAAATGCGACTTCTCCGAGCGTAAAGCACACTTGCTAAACTTAGCATACAATGATGCCGACGAAGTGTTTCAAAGACAAGCCTCAAATGTTGTTCATGTTCCTTATCAGACTTGGAATAAATAAGAATGTCGTCTATGAACACGACAACAAACTTATCCAAGAAATCCATGAACACCGAATTCATAAGGTTCATGAAATATGCTGGAGCATTGGTTAGACCAAAGGGCATAACCGTGTACTCGTACAAACCATAACGAGTAGAAAAAGCTGTTTTAGGAATGTCCTCAGCTCTAACCTTGATTTGATGATAGCCCGATCGCAAATCAATCTTTGAAAAGACTCGGGCACCAACCAACTGATCAAAAAGATCATCAATTCGAGGCAAAGGGTACTTATTCTTGATAGTGACCTCATTTAATGGACGGTAGTCCACACACATCCGCAAAGTATTGTCTTTCTTTTTGACAAAGATTGCCGGGCATCCCCAAGGTGAGGAGCTCGGCCGAATAAATCCCTTGTCAAGCAATTCTCCGAGTTGCTTCTTCAATTCAACCAACTCGCTCACGGGCATTCGATAAGGACTCCTAGATATAGGAGCGCCCGAACGAGTTCAATAACAAATTCCACTTCCCGATCTGGTGGCAAGCCGGGAAGGTCTTCAGGAAAGACATCAATATACTCACAAACAATTGGTACTGACTCCAAAGAGGGAGTAGTATCAACTTGGTGAGCGCAAAGGTGAGAACCCACTGTCCTGGACTGAAAAACGACTGAAGTGCCGCTTTCATTAGTTAGAGAAATGGACTTGTGAGCACAATTAATTTGCCCAAAGTGCTTGGATAACCAATCCATTCCCAAGATAACATCCAACCCTTTTGAATCTATAACAATCAAATCAGCCCAAAAGTCTACACCTCAATATTTATATTGACATTACAGCAGACTTGACTAGTCATAAAGGTGATCCAGTGAATGGATGATATGAGGTGGATGAAGATGATGCACAATTAAATGATGTTGAGTAGCAAACTGCCTACTAACAAATGAATGGGATGCTCCAGAATCAAATAAAACAGTAGCAATACTGCAATTAACTAGGAGCATACCAAGAACAACTTCAGAGTGACAAATGCTTCCTCGCGATGTCTGGTTCACCCGCCTCGAACCGAACAGGTCGCTTGACCACGCCGGTGAAGGTGGTGCAGACGCAGAGTAGGCGGGAAGGGGAAATAGGTGGTATCCCCTGAGCCCTGACATAACACTGATTAGCAAAATGCCCTGGACGCCCACAATGGTAACATATAACCCCTGGCCTGACAGTTACAACAGCTGGTGGCCGGTTTCCACTAGGCCTTGGTTGATTAGTGGAAGAGGATGGGCGAGGGGCAAACACCGCAGGCCTGGGTACAAATGGAGCTGGTGCTCGCGGTGGTCTGGATACCCACATGCGAGGCCTTGGTGAGCTGCCTTCAGGAATAAACTGAGAAGTCCGCTGTCGCTTGCGTGACTCATCCAATGCCTTGCTCTTGCTTTCGGCCACAATGGCTTTGTTGACCAAATGAGAGAAATTCCGGAAGTCAAGCAAAGCTACAGCCATCTGCAGTTCTTCAGATAGCCCATTCAAGAACCGGTTTCGACGACGAAGGTCGGTCACTAAACATCATCGAGCATATCCGCTAGAAAGTTGAATTCATGTAGATACTCGATCACGCACTTTCGCCCTTGTTTGAGAGCGAGAAATTCTTGTTGCTTAATCATCATGACCCCCTCAGGAATATGAGCTTCGCGAAAAGCCTCCACGAACTCCTCCCAAGTAGGGACATGTCCAGCAGGCTGAAGGGCAAGGAGATTATCCCACCATATGCTAGCTGGTCCATCCAACTGATAACTGGCAAGAAGGACCTTCTCCCTCTCGGAACATTGAGCAATTAGTAGCTTCTTTTCAATGGTCCGAAGCCAATCCTCAGCTTCCATGGGATCCTGAGAGCTAGAGAACACCGGCGGGTTAGTCCGCTGAAAGTCAGCGAGACAACCCTGCACATGGTGGCCTCCTGCTCTGACAGCTGGTGCAACAGGAGAAGAAGTGTTGCGCGCAATCTGCTCCAAGATACGCGTCTGGTCCATTCGATTTGTGAGGACCCCGGTTTATTCGGCTTGTACTGTTTAACCATCCACTTGGTCCTAACAGTACAAATCAAATAAACTAAGCCTCGAGATATGTATACTTCCTAAATGCAAGATACACACCCGCTACAAAATCATGCATCAATTCCATTCATACACATAGAGCCAAGCAAAGCAACAAATCGAAAGACATAGATAATATAAAGAGAGTTATTACAAAGAGAGGCCGACTGCCAAAATTCATAAAGATAAGTAAATACACAATGAAGCAAATGGCCATAAGATGGCGATAAACAAAGCCAATCGGTGTGCCTTTACACACAAGGCAACCAACCGGACCGCCAAGCTAATCGTCCCAAACAGTGCAACACACCTCACAAAAGTGAGGCCCTTGGGGCTCACCTTCTTCCTCTGCAACAATTAATATTAAGCAAAGCGATGAGTACAAAACTTGTTTTTGTACTGCAAGACCGACGTGTGAGATAACAGAACTATAATTAACTACATGCAAGCTTTATTTAAGTGGATGAGGCTTTGGACTTATTTTCAAAGATAAAGCAAGTTTTCATTTACAATAAGGTAATAGATTCAAAGCAAGTTTGCAATTAACTTTTATTGTTCAAATAAAAGAGAGACAATAATAACATAGATAGAGAACAACACCAACCTAGAAGTGACTAACCCATAGTCACCACAACAATAGCATGAAGTACCCTTCATACCACCCATGTCAAGTTTAAGTTTTTAAAAGGTTGTAGTCTAGTTCTTGTGGAAATAACCAAGCGTGTCCATAACCTAGACGAGGCTATTCGAATAGTTTTAACCTCGCAGGTGTACCAATGTACCCACACGATAGACCGCCTTTCCACCACCACGGTTAGCACACTTCCTTTGGTATGCAGCATGGCTAAGTCTAACAAGACGCTTTCCAATGGACGATGCTAATTAAGAGCCGCAACCCACGGAGAAAGACACATTAAACAGCCTAACCGGTCCGCTAATGCTCCTCCAACACCACAAACACACACACACAGGAACACACCCACCGACCAGCTCATAATTAACACCTCCCAAAGTACTTAGTCAAGAGAGGTTCCATATCCCCCTCGTGTGGTTAGCACGCACTAATTGCTTGGATCAATGGCACAAGTAACTCGGTCCTTAGGGACTTAGGCACCATTCCAGTCACACCCAACAGATCACCCAACATACCATTGTGCCCAAGCCAAGATATAATTTTTGTTTTCGCTTTTGATTTGCAAAATGGTAAAACACAAGGGTTGGACATAATGGAATAATATAAGTATTTAGGTGATCAAGATCACCGACTAAGTCGATGATCGCCCAATACTACCGATACTAGGCATGGCTAAGCAATATTTATTCGAATCTACTAAGTGACAAGAGCTCATCCAACGAACTCTAATCACAGCAAATAACCTAGGCTTAGGTAGTAGAGGATATTGATTTACCTACAGATTATGCAACTAGGGATTAACTAATCAATTTAACACCCAAATAGCAATGCATACATAAAGTTTAAACAAAGTATTAGACTTTAAAAGTAATGGGATTGAATGGGAAATGATCAAACTGCTTGCCCGCTTGCTGTTGCTCAATTTGTTGCGAGGGTCGTTCTCGGGTTACCGCAAATATCGAATCCTAAGCGAAAGAACGAAAACAACCAATAAGACGAGCAACACTTAAATGAAAAGCAAGCAACAATTATCCAAATGCGACGAAATTTACACACAAGGTAGAATATGGATATACCTAGACATAGAAACTGGAAAACCTAATTTGGATTTGTGGTGCAAAAGATATCCCCTAAAAACCTATTTTCTACCATAATTAGCACTGTAGCAAAAATATTTTCTAGAAAGGTTTTGAAGCTGAAATTTTTATGGTAGCTACCCACTGGTATAGTGGTAACCTATATAAAATTTCAGGTCATTTGGAGTTATATTGAAAGAGTTACGATTTGTCTAAATTGTTTTAGGTATTAAACTAAAATATGACCCTTATGATTTTTAAAAACAGTAAAATTTGTGAAACCAATTTTCCTAGCAAATAAACTAGCAGTGGAAGCTAATCCAATTGGATTCATACAAAATGAGCTATAGACTAAAAGTTATGCATTTTACAAGTTTGCTAAAAGTTCTGAAAACAGTATTAAGTTCACTTGTTTATTATTTTGAAAATGGTTTTCCAGATTTGATCATGGTCTACAATTATTTTTCTATTTAAGTGCAAGTTATAAGGAAGCTAACAAAACTGGAATCATCTAATTTGGATCTAAGATGACAAAGATATGAAAATGACAAGACCCTAATGTGACACTGATTTCTGGACTTAGCACTTTCGGGACTTCACTAACACCTAGCGACGTGGGCGAATGAGAGCCGTCGATCTCAGATCCAACGGACGACATTGAACCAGACCAAACACTCCTCACGCGCGCGGAACAGAGGGCCGACGTGGAGGCTCCAGTGGTCGCTGATCTCGGATCCAACGGCCAAGACCACCACGCCGCCTCCGCAACGCTGTCGTCCGACAACGCGCCGGGCTTCGCCGCGACAACGCCGCGACCAAAGGCACGGTGGCGCGAGTGAATGCCGTGAATGGGTGCGCAATAGCATTGTGCACCCTTCCGTACCACCCACACCGACGGTGGGGACCAGAGCGGCGCGCGACGGCGAGGAGCGCACGGAAAAATGACAACGACGACAACAAAGAAATAGCTCCGCAATGGACCATCTCAAGCGGTGCCCGAGCATCTAGGGGCTACCAGGAGCTACCGACGGACGCGAGGTGCAGAGGCGGTCGGAGCAGCTCCGGCGACGAAACTCCGCGATGGACCCGAGGAAGATGACGCGAGGAAGACGGTCTGGGCAAAATCAACCATGCCGCGTCATCACGATGGGTTCTAAAGAGCACAGAGAAGCTCCCTGAGAAAGGAATTAGAAAAGGAGCACTCACCGCTACTGAGACGAAGAAGGATGCTCGCGGCCGATTTGGGGGAAACCCAAAATCCCGATGCTCCCGTTGAAGCAACCTGAAATTGAGCAGTTGTTAAGCACCACCGAGGTGAGAGGGAGGTGCAGGAGCAAGAAGGGAGCCAGGGAACCACTGGAGCACGGCCTTCACCGAGAAGCTCCGCGGCAACAATGGCGGCGAGAGAAAACAGGGCGTTTGGGAGCTCCACAAATGCAGTGGGTGCAAGGGAGAGCTCACGGGTGCGTAAAGGAAGGCAGGGGAGGAAGATGGGAGCTTAAGTAGCTGAGGGAAAGCCAGGAGCAACGGCAACAAGCCTCGGATGCCAGCGCCTCTCACGGTCGTGACGAGCGACGGAGCAGTGGCGATGGACTTTGGGCGGCTCGACGCGCATTTAATGCACCCGCCTGCTATGCCGAGGGTGAGTGGACGCGACGCTACTGCCCACGAGCCTCTCTGCCATGGCGCAGAGCGAGCGCGAGCGGGCTGGCGAGCGAGCGCGAGGAGGACGACGATGGCCAGCCGTCCGATTTGCATCCAAGGGCTAGCGCGCGATCACGTTGAAACGGCATCGGATGAACGTCGACCGCCCGATTGAAATCCAACGGCCGCGAATCCGGCAACCGGAGTTGTCCGAATGCATACATGAACGCGAGCCGTCCGATGGAGATCCAACGGTCAGAGCGCGCCCGATCGATCGCGCGCGCGGTGCGCTTAGTTGACTCGACCGAGTCGGTTGGCTCGAGCCCGAGTCCGACTCGAGTCCAATGAACAAGCAAACCCATTAGGTTTTGATTTTTGAACTGAAACTTTGAGGATTTAATTGAGGCATCAAATCAACTCCAAACTTTATGAAATTTTAACTGAGCTTGCTTACCTTGGGGTTAACCTTCCATAAAATTTCCAGAGGGAGTTTGTGCAATCGAATTTTCTCAAGAAATTCCGAAGGTTAAAACAGAGGTTGACCAAGGTTTGACTTGCCTCTAAAATATTTCAAATAATTTCCCAAAATTAGGAAAAAATTCAGAGGTGTTACCAAGCAACCCTAGAACCAGGAAAATTATTTCCAAGGGTTTGACAAAATATTTGACCAAGGAGGTTGTTGACTTGATAATTGAGGCTTTTGATTTTGAATTCCCAAAATTCCTTTACAAGAATTTCGTAAAAGTTTCAAGAGTAAAAGGATGAAGGAAAAGTTTTAATTTACCTCAATTTCTTACATTTGAAACACAAGCCAAAATTTGGGATGTTACAAACCTCCCCCTTACAAAAATCTCGCCCCGAGATTTGGTTCACTCGGAAAAGAAAGAGGGGTAGTCCAGACGAGACGATCTTCTCGCTCCCAAGTAGCCTCATCCTCTGAATGATTCGACCACCGAACCTTAAGGAACTTGATGGTCTTATTCCTCGCTCTTCGCTCGCCTTCCTCGAGTATGCGAACAGACGCCATGTAGGTCAAATCTTCCCGACATCAAGAGTTTCCAACGAGCTTCCTCGCTTGGAACACGGAGGCACTTCTTTAGCCGGGACACATGGAACACATCATGTACCCCGCCAAGTGCAGCAGTAACTCCAACTTGTAGGCAACAGCCTTCTTCTCGATAACACTGCATGGACCGACATATCGAGGAGCTAACTTTTCCTTGACACCAAAACGCCGTGACCTTTCGAGGAGAAACCTTGAGGTAAACGGTCATTGGGCTCAAAGCTCAACTCACGACGACGACGATCCGCATAGCTCTTCTCGCTCGGATTGAGCCGTGCGCAAGCGGTCACGAATGAGTCGGACTTGACCCTCGGCCTCATTAATTGAGTCCGCCAAAGAAAGGTCTTTCACCGGTCTCGCACCAGCCAACGGGTTCTACACTTTCTCCCGTATAAGGCCTCGAATGGTGCCATGCCGAGACCGGCTTGAAACCGTTGTTTTAAGAAAACTCGCGAATGGCAAGCACTTCTCCCAAGCTTCCCATAGGAAAGAACACAAGCTCGCAAAGATGTCCTCCAAAACTTGGTTGACCCTCTCGCCCGACCATCCGCTTGGGGGTGATATGTCAGGCCGAAGAAAGACGAGTTCCCATAGCTTCTGCAAGCTATGCCGAATCGGAAGTGAAGATGGAACCACAATCGAAATGATCGTCTTCGCACCCCATGCAAGCTCACTATCCTCGGCAAGATAGAGCTCCGCAAGGTGACCGAGACGAATCTTGGTCTTGATCGAAGAAAGTGTGCCACTTTCGCCAACCGGTCAATGATGACCCAAATGGCATCATTGCCCTCGTGACTGGGTAGGCGGTGATAAAATCCATCCCGACCGCATCCCACTTCCACTCCGAATGGGCAAGGGCTGAAGCAATCCAACCGACGCCGATGCTCGGCCTTGACACGACGACACACGCCGCACTCGCAACGAACCTCGCGATCTCCTCTTCATTCGGTCCACCAAAATCTCGCGCGAGATCCCGGTACATCTTCGTGGCCCCGGATGAATGGATAACGGGAATCGTGGGCTTCGCGGAGGATCAAATTCCGCAACTCTATGTCCTTTGGAACCACGAGGCGCTGTTCGAACCTCAAGACACCAAGCTCATCTACGGAGAAGCACTTGGTCGTTCCGTTCTTGACATTTTCCTTGATGCGGTTTACCCCAACATCCGATCGCGAGCGCACTGATCCGATCCACCAAGGTTGGTCAGACAACCAAGGCAATGAGGGAACCATGCTCAACCAAACCTGTGTTGAGACGCTGAAACTCCTCTAGAAGAGGGGCCGATGCTCTGAAGCAACAATGCATTGCAATGCGCTTATGACTAAGCGCATCCGCAACGACATTGGCCTTGCCCGATGGTAGTGAATACCCATGTCATAGTCCTGATCAACTCCAACCATCTCCTTTGCCGAGGTTCAGTCCGTTGGGTGAACAAATACTTAAGCTTTTGTGATCCGAATACACTTCACAACGACACGATTAGGTAATATCGCCAAATCTTAAGTGCATGGATCACGCCGCTAACTCCAAGTCATGGGTAGGATAGTTAAGTTCATGAGGTCTCAATTGCCTTGATGCATAGGCCACTACCTTGCCTTCTTGCATAAGGACACAACCGAGGCCTCGACGAGAAGCGCCGCAAAAGATATCGAAGCTTCGACGGACATCGGGAGAACAAGAACGGAGCGGTGGTCAATCGCTTCTTAAGCGCTTGAAACTTTCTCGCAATCAGCGACCACGAGAACTTCTTGTCCTTCTTGAGCAACTCCGCATCGGCCGCTATCTTGGAGAAGTTCTCGATAAAGCGACGATAATATCCCGCTAAACCAAGAAAACTTCAACTTCGGTGACCGGCGGGTCGACTCGTGAAAGCACGCCGATCTTGCTAGGATCCACACCACGCCCCGCCGAAAGAATATGGCCTAAGAAGGCCACTTCCTTCAACCGTAACGCACACTTGCCGAACTTCGCATACAGCTTGGTGCTCACGGCTTGCCCAACACAAGCCTCAAATGCTCTGTGTGTTCTTCATCGCTCTTGGAGTAGATAAGGATATCATCGATGAAGACCACAACGAACCTATCCAAATACTCCATGAACACCGAATTCATGAGGTTCATGAACAAGGCCGAGCATTGGTTGCCGAATGACATGACGGTATACTCGCATGCCATAACGAGTAGAAAGCCGTCTTCGAATATCCTCGTGTCGAATCCAACTCGATGATATCCCACTCGCGATCAATCTTGGAGAAAACGCGAGCTCCAGCTTAATTGATCAAGAGGTCATCGATACGGGCAAAGGGTACTTGTTCTTTACCGCTACTTCATTAAGTGGACGGTAATCAACGCACATGCGCAGCGCCTTGTCCTTTTTCGACAAAGATTGCCGAGCATCCCCAAGGAGACGAGCTAGGCGGATGAAACCCTTCTCTTGAAGCTCACCTAGTTGCTTCTTCAACTCCACCAACTCAATTGGGTCCATCCGTAAGGCCTCTTTGAAATCGGGCGCACGGACCCAACTCAATGACAAACTCGAGGTCTCGAATCGTGGCATCCTCGAAGGTCGCCGGGAAGACATCAACAAAGTCACATACCACCGACTTCACTAATATCTAGAGTCGCTTCGCCGAGCGCGAAGAGATGCGACCTCGCAGCCTTCGGGCGAAAGCTAACCGCCGCCGTAAGGATCGTGAGGTAGATGAGCCTCCTAGCGCAATCAATTTGTCCCATGTGCTGAGACAACCAATCCATGCCTAGGATTACATCTAAGCTCGCCGATCGAAGGAGGATAAGGTTTGCCAAGAATCCTACCCCTTCTATCTCAACAGGGACATCCCTACACTCAGATTCAGCTCTCAACTCCGAACCGGGAGCGCGAATGAGCAGCGGGACCAACAATGGAGTAAAAAGAAGACCTCCCACAGCAGCAAAAGACTCAGAAACAAAAGAATGAGATGCGCCTGAATCAAACAAAATCAGAAAGGTGGAAAGAGTTAACCGAAAGGGTACCCAACACGACGCCGGTGCCTCCTCGTGCCTCCTCCGCGGAGATGAGGTTGACGCGCCACTACCCACGCCTGGGTAGCGGGACAACCTTCGATCCCGAGAAGAACCACCTCCCGCCCGCGCCCTCCATTAGGACGAGGCCGCCCACCCCGTTAGGGCAACTATTGGCATAATGCCCTTCCGTTGCACGGTGCAGTGACCCCGCACCGGATTGCGGGGGCCACTCGCCGTTCGCAGCGCACGTGGATCGGGCACGCCTCGCGGAGGGCGAGGAACCGTGCCGCGCGCCTCGGTGGTAGGGAAGCTACGTAACGGGCCCCGGGTAGGCCCGACACGAGGACGAGAGGCCGGCCGGCGCGCACGGCGGGCCTCCCACTTGCGCTATGACTCGCCAGCCGCTTGGCCTTGTGCTCAAGCAACAATGGCCTTGTCCACCAAGGCCCGAAGTCAAGCAAAGTCCACAATGGAGAGCCTGCCTTGCAGCTCCTCGCACAAACCTCCATGAACTTCTCTGCTGGCCTCATCAAGGCCACCTCGGATGGAGCATAACGAGCCAAGTGGTTGAACTCGCATGTACTCCATCACCGACTTACGCCTTGCTTGAGCGCGAAACTCCTTCTTCTTCACTTCATCAAGCCGGCAGGATGTGAGCTCGACGGAACGCCGTCCGAACTCATCCCAAGAGACAGCAGGGCGGCGGGCTGCATGGCCAAGAAGTTCTCCCACCGTGAGAGTGCTGCCCCTCAAGCCGATGGAGGCAAAGAGTGCCCCGCCCCGTCCAGCACCGAGCAACGCCGAGCTTACGCCAACTCGACGCAGCCACCATTCGCGCCCAATGGGTCTCGACTGAGAACGTGGGGCCGAAAGCGAAGAAACTCAAGAAGGCCCCACGGATCGATGTCCACCCCCGCCCGGATCCCGAGGCACCGAAAGGGCGGAGGTGTTGCGCGCAATAACATCCAGCAGACCCTCCCGCCCTCCGAGCGGTTGCGCCGATCCGAGAAGGACTCACCATGGTCTGAGGAGGCGAAGCTCCTCATCTAAACCAGTCACGACCACGGCCGCTACGAGTACCTCCACCATCCTCGCTTAAGAAACTTAGGTTAGAAACCAAAGCACTAACATTAGAAGTTGATGAAAGCGAAAGCTAACGATTAGGGAATGAGACATCACCCTAACCGAAAGCCAAAAATAGCAAGTAACAACTTTAAATGTTTCCAAAGAAGCTCAAAACAGCAAGGAAACTCCAAACCAAGCTCAACTTCTCAATGCCATTAACCCGTATTGAATGAACGAGTAATAGTGTGAGAAGATAAAAATTTCAGCACACTACAACCAGCCTAACACTACTCAAGAACAAGGTTAAGGCGATAAAAATAACGTTAGATACTTAGCTAACTAGTATCACATCTTACCCTTTTATTCCCACAAGTTTTACTTGGTTAATTTCTTATTTTCTACTCTGTTAGAACCTTTGAGCCTGCTGTCCGAAATTGAATGATCGTTGTCCGATTTCGCATCCAAGCCTCCTAATTGAAATCTTCAACTCGAAGCTTCAAAACCTTGTAGAGGGCGGCTAACATTTCAATTTGCCAAGCTCATTGGTCCCAAAACCCAATTAATCGATAATGACTATCTTTTGAGAGAAGGAAAGGGAAAACACTTTTTAAAACTCAATTTAGAGCAAGACGAGAGAGAAAGCTAAGATAGGTAAGGAATAAAATCCGAGAACTTACTTAAGCTTTTCAAATCATTTGACCCTTTGAAAATAAGGTTTTCAAAATATCCTAAGGACGACCAAGCTTGGGTTACTACGGTCGGAATGGCTCGATACCAACTTTGTGAGGACCCTGTTTATTCGGCTTGTACTGCTTAACCATCCACTTGGTCCTAACAAGACAAATCAAATAAACTAAGCCTCGAGATATGTATACTTCCAAAATGCAGATACACACCTCGCTACAAAATCATGCATCAATTCCATTCATACACATAGAGCCAAGCAAAAGCAACAACCGAAAGACATAGATAATATAAAGAGAGTTATTACAAAAGAGAGGCCGACTGCCAAAATTCATAAAGATAAGTAAATACACAATGAAGCAAAATGGCCATAAGATGGCGATAAACAAAGCCAATCGGTGTGCCTTTACCCACAAGGCAACCAACCGACCGCCAAGCTAATCGTCCCAAACAACACAAGAACACAACACAAAAGTGAGGCCCTTGGGGCTCACCTTCTTCCTCTGCAACAATTAATATTAAGCAAAGCGATGAGTACAAAACTTGTTTTTGTACTGCAAGACTCGACGTGTGAGATAACAGTAACTATAATTAACTACATGCAAGCTTTATTTAAGTGGATGAGGCTTTGGACTTATTTTCAGATAAAGCAAGTTTTCATTTACAATAAGGTAATAGATTCAAAGCAAGTTTGCAATTAACTTTATTGTTCAAATAAAAGAGAGACAATAATAACATAGATAGAGAACAACACCAACCTAGAAGTGACTAACCCATAGTCACCACAACAATAGCATGAAGTACCCTTCATACCACCCATGTCAAGTTTAAGTTTTTAAAAGGTTGTAGTCTAGTTCTTGTGGAAATAACCAAGCGTGTCCATAACCTAGGACGAGGCTATTCGAATAGTTTTAACCTCGCAGGTGTACCAATGTACCCACACGATAGACCGCCTTTCCACCACCACGGTTAGCACACTTCCTTTGGTATGCGTGCATGGCTAAGTCTAACAAGACGCTTTCCAATGGACGATGCTAATTAAGAGCCGCAACCCACGGAGAAAGACACATTAAATGACCTAACCGGTCCGCTAATGCTCCTCCAACACCACAAACACACACACAGAACACACCCACCGACCAGCTCATAATTAACACCTCCCAAAGTACTTAGTCAAGAGAGGTTCCATATCCCCTCGTGTGGTTAGCACGCACTAATTGCTTGGATCAATGGCACAAGTAACTCGGTCCTTAGGGACTTAGGCACCATTCCACCACACCCAACAGATCACCCAACATACCATTGTGCCCAAGCCAAGATATAATTTTTGTTTTCAGTTTTGATTTGCAAAATGGTAAAACACAAGGGTTGGACATAATGGAATAATATAAGTATTTAGGTGATCAAGATCACCGACTAAGTCGATGATCGCCCAATACTACCGATACTAGGCATGGCTAAGCAATATTTATTCGAATCTACTAAGTGACAAGAGCTCATCCAACGAACTCTAATCACAGCAAATAACCTAGGCTTAGGTAGTAGAGGATATTGATTTACCTACAGATTATGCAACTAGGGATTAACTAATCAATTTAACACCCAAATAGCAATGCATACATAAAGTTTAAACAAAGTATTAGACTTTAAAAGTAATCGGATTGAATGGGAAATGATCAAACCGCTTGCCCGCTTGCTGTTGCTCAATTTGTTGCGGAGGGTCGTTCTCGGGTTACCGCAAATATCGAATCCTAAGCGAAAGAACGAAAACAACCAATAAGACGAGCAACACTTAAATGAAAAAGCAAGCAACAATTATCCAAATGCGACGAAATTTACACACAAGGTAGAATATGGATATACCTAGACATAGAAACTGGAAAACCTAATTTGGATTTGTGGTGCAAAAGATATCCCCTAAAAACCTATTTTCTACCATAATTAGCACTGTAGCAAAAATATTTTCTAGAAAGGTTTTGAAGCTGAAATTTTTATGGTAGCTACCCACTGGTATAGTGGTAACCTATATAAAATTTCAGGTCATTTGGAGTTATATTGAAAGAGTTACGATTTGTCTAAATTGTTTTAGGTATTAAACTAAAATATGACCCTTATGATTTTTAAAAACAGTAAAATTTGTGAAACCAATTTTCCTAGCAAATACACTAGCAGTGGAAGCTAATCCAATTGGATTCATACAAAATGAGCTATAGACTAAAAGTTATGCATTTTACAAGTTTGCTAAAAGTTCTGAAAACAGTATTAAGTTCACTTGTTTATTATTTTTGAAAATGGTTTTCCAGATTTGATCATGGTCTACAATTATTTTTCTATTTAAGTGCAAGTTATAAGGAAGCTAACAAAACTGGAATCATCTAATTTGGATCTAAGATGACAAAGATATGAAAATGACAAGACCCTAATGTGACACTGATTTCTGGACTTAGCACTTTCGGGACTTCACTAACACCTAGCGACGTGGCGAATGAGAGCCGCCGATCTCAGATCCAACGGACGACATTGAACCAGACCAAACACTCCTCACGCCGCGCGAACGGAGGGCCGACGTGGAGGCTCCAGGTCGCTGATCTCGGATCCAACGGCCGAAGACCACCACGCCGCTCCCGCAACGCTGTCGCCCGACAACGCGGCGAAGGCTTCGCGCAAGACAACGCCGGCGACCAAAGGCACGGTGGCGCGAGTGAATGCCGTGAATGGGTGCGCACAGCATTGCGCACCCTCCGTACCACCCACACCGACGGTGGTGGACCAGAGCGAGCGCGCGACGGCGAGGAGCGGCACGGAAAATGACAACGACGACAACAAAGAAATAGCTCCGCAATGGACCATTCTGGCGGTGCCCGAGCATCTAGGGGCTACCAGGAGCTACCGACGGACGCGAGGTGCAGAGGCGGTCGGAGCAGCTCCGCGACGAAACTCCGCGACGGACCGAGGAAGATGACGCGAGGAAGACGGTGCGGGCAAAATCAACCATGCCGCCATCACGATGGGTTCTAAAGAGCACAGAAGCTCCCGAGAAAGGAATTAGAAAAGGAGCACTCACCGCTACTGAGACGAAGAAGGATGCTCGCGGCGATTTGGGGAAATCAAAATCCCGTGCTCCCGTTGAAGCAACCTGAAATTGAGCAGTTGTTAAGCACCACCGAGGTGAGAGGGAGGTGCAGGAGCAAGAAGGGAGCCAGGGAACCACTGGAGCACGGCCTTCACCGAGAAGCTCCGCGGCAACAATGGCGGCGAGAGAAAACAGGGCGTTTGGGAGCTCCACAAATGCAGTGGGTGCAAGGGAGAGCTCACGGGTGCGTAAAGGAAGGCAGGGGAGGAAGATGGGAGCTTAAGTAGCTGAGGGAAAGCCAGGAGCAACGGCAACAAGCCTCGGATGCCAGCGCCTCTCACGGTCGTGACGAGCGACGGGAGCAGGTGAGCAGTGGACTTTCGGGGGCGGCCTGCTGACGCGCATTTAATGCACCTGCCCGTTGGCGTCGAGGGTGAGTGGACGCGACGCCATCGCCCACGAGCCTCTCGCCATGGCGCAGAGCGAAGCGCGAGCGGCCGGGCGAGCGAGCGCGAGGAGGACGACGATGGCCACCGTCCGATTTGCATCCAAGGGCTAGCGCGCGATCACGCTTGAAACGGCATCGATGAACGCCGACCGCCCGATTGAAATCCAACGGCCGCGAATCCGGCAACCGAGTTGTCCGAATGCATACATGAACGCGAGCCGTCCGATGGAGATCCAACGGTCCAGAGCGCGCGCTCCGATCGATCGCGCCAGATGCAGTTAGTTGACTCGACCGAAGTCGGTTGGCTCGAGCCCAGTCCGACTCGAGTCCAATGAACAAGGCAAACCCATTAGGTTTTGATTTTTGAACTGAAACTTTGAGGATTTAATTGAGGCATCAAATCAACTCCAAACTTTATGAAATTTTAATCGGAGCTTGCTTACCTTGGGGTTAACCTTCCATAAAATTTCCAGAGGGAGTTTGTGCACTGGAATTTTCTCAAGAAATTCCAGAAGGTTAAAACAGAGGTTGACCAAGGTTTGACTTGCCTCTAAAATATTTCAAATAATTTCCCAAAATTAGAAATAATTCAGAGGTGTTACCAAGCAACCCTAGAACCAGGGAAAATTATTTCCAAGGGTTTGACAAAATATTTGACCAAGGAGGTTGTTGACTTGATAATTGAGGCTTTTGATTTTGAATTCCCCAAAATTCCTTTACAAGAATTTCAGAAAAGTTTCAAGAGTAAAAGGATGAAGGAAAAGTTTTAATTTACCCTCAATTTCTTACGTTTGAAACACAAGCCAAAATTTGGGATGTTACACGATTGCGCTCAATTTGCATGAGCACATCAGCCATCGAAGGTGGTGGGGGAAGCTCCTCTTCCTGGGGACCACCTTGCGGACCCTGAGAACCGGAAGGCTCAGTCGGCCCTCCCTGAGAATGAGGTGTGGGATTCGACATACCCTTCCCTTGTTGCGCTTGCGCACGAGTAGTAGGTCCTGTCATCCTGTTACCACACCTTGGTTAACAACACAACAAGGATATACTCGGCAAACACAAACAAGGTTGCAATTAGAAAAGAAACAAATACTGTACATATAATGCATCATGTTATGCTATGCATTCAAGTTAACACCAAACCAGAAACTTCATATATATACAACAAAATTTCGGTTCCAGTCTTACATTATAGTCGGCCATAATGTCAGATTACAAACCGAAAGTTAAACTTTCATACTCTGTACAAAATACTACCGCCCTATTACATACAATTTATTTGAGGGCAACTACTAGACTAAAAGACACTCAACCACGAGGGTTCATCATCGAGGTGCTAGCATAGAGATCCCGGTTAAAGTTCACCGGAAACTCATTCAAAAGATGAGCTCCAGGGGAACCAGTATCAACAGGATCCAACGGGCTAATGAGTCGCCTCGGGGAACCCAACAGTGGCTGATGACCTCCAGGAGGGGCAGTCCGCAGGGTGCGAGGAAAACCTGCAGTCATCCGGGCTTGGCGCACTTGTCCATAAACAGGTACGCACCCGGTCACTTCTGGAAGTCGGTAAAGAGGTGGTGCAGCAGCAGCGGGAGAGGTCTCGTTGTCACCATAAAGCACGTTGCGAGGAACGCGTTCATGTTGACTCAAGAAGCGTACTCCTAGGCCTCATTAAGGCGATGCCGAAGTTTCCCACAACTCCTCACAATACAAATGATGGATTTGGTCCATGATGCGGACCATCCTCGCCAACTGTCGCACCTGAGGGTCTTCCCCAAACTGTATCTCATCGAACGTGCTCACTTCGGAGGTAGGACCTTGATTCGGGAAGTGGTCATAGGGTGGTTGAGACAATTCCGTCAAATCATGACGAAGAAGGCTCATCATCCTACTCGCGACTTCCCGAATCGCCATAGCCTCGAGGTGGCAAGAGCTTGGACACGATGGGAACACCGCGACTACATGCCTAGCGATGACGTTGATGAAGGCGCGGTACTCCTCCATCCTCGGTCCTCGATCTCGCCGATAAATGGCGACTCGGTGGTAGGTGAAATTGGAGCGCCACATCATGTCCCGAAGTAATGCTGGGAACCCATCAACATCTTCGGCTCGAGTCTCCTTGACCAAGTACCAACCGCTCATCTATAGACAAGAAGACAAGATAAGAACAATTCACTTTTAAATAAACCAACAGAAAGTTGGACAAGAAGTGACATTAAGAAAGATAAGAAATAAAAGAGGTCATACTTAAACTTTCGAAAATACATTACTGTTTGAAAGTAATTTTATTAGAAGACTCTCTAATAACTTCGGCCATGCTACTTCTAACCTACAGGCAATGCATGCTCTGATACCAACGCTGTGAGGACCCCCGGTTTATTGTAAATGTACTTAATTAAATTCATACAGTAACACAATTCTTAATTAAGGAACAGTGCTGCCCCTTAATTAAAGATCATGCTAAAGGTATGAATTTAACAAGTAACAATTTCAATAAACAGGATTCCCGGATATATATGTACCACAATGGTTCCCAGGATCAACGACCATTGTATATATATCCTTCAACAACATTGCATCATACACATACAAGTCATACCTTGGCATAATTAAACATGAGTTTACATCATTCGGTTTAGTACTACAATAGGAAGTGACTTGGTCACTTTAAAAGTCTAACAAATGAAGCAAAACAAAAACTTAGTGTCCACCAATGGCCTCATCCACCCGCAGCAATTGCGTGGAGGTAAGAAGTAGCTTTACTCGTTAGCGTCACCGATCGGCGCTAACGGTGCTTCAGTAAAGATAACCATCCTCACCGCAACAATAGGTGAGAGTACCTTGAGTACTGAAGGTACTCAAAGAAGTCTTACACAAACTAATAAAAGAAAATGTTGATTAGAGCCTACGCAAAGGAGTAGAATTTATATATGCATAAGGTTTCAACAGAAGGTTTAAAAGTTCAGATTTGCACAAAGCGATACATCTTAACCTACAAAAACTAAATTTTGATAAAGCAATTTAGTAAATCAAAGTTTAACTAGAATAGTAAGTAAATGACATAATTGTAAACAGACACAATGCATGAATCCCTCATGCAAACCGAAAATAAACCAAAACCACATTTTGGAAATCAAAATTTCTATCAGTGATATCGGTTCAAGTTATCGTCCATGACCGTGGACACGGCTATTCGAACAGCTTTATACCCTGCAGGGGTGTACATCTTTACCCACATGACTTAGCTAGCCCGTTGCCCTCGGATGCCTCCGAATGATGACATACTTTCTTTGGTATGCCGACCGGGGAAACTAAGATTTGGTATTTTTCAACAAGCTAACACTATTGAGTTGGACCCCATGTGTGAGCCGATCCGCTAAACAACGATCGATAGCATCTATTTAACCGGGCACACATGTTGCGTCGATGAATGCCGATCCAAACAATTAAATGCGAATGGGCTCACTACCCATATTAGAATGCAATCGGCACCATTAAGGTATCGTATATGCTACGGAGCACATATACGCCTCACCCTTCTAAGAACATCTGATACTGACATACAAGCTCACATGGCATACAACGCAGTCATAAGACCAAAGCATCTATGCCATACAAGGTCAATACACATATTCTTACTCTCCTGTTTCCAACCCAATAGTCCTAACATTTTACTTAACCAAGCAGCGCCCATACATCGCATGTGGAAGTACGTGGGGACTTGAACCGAATAGTCGAGTTCGGTCCTTAATTAACCCAGACAAGTCCACCACAAAACCCAATCTCGTGCACAAAAGCACCATCACTAGCTTCCTCTTGTCCAGATCAATTTGAATTTCAAATACAAGACTGATTTAAAGAAACTGGACAAAGAGTTTAAAATGACAATGATTCGATTGTGATTCCCATGTTTGACAAGATATGCTTGTCAAACTCTAAAATCTCTAGATCGCATATCTAAGCCAAATCTGAAAATAGACCATACGATTACTGAGACTACACTAGAGTTGAGTGTATGGTCATAATTAAGGTAATCCACCATGTCAGGTTTTAGCTAGCTATTACAAGTCACATTTTGTATTTTCAGAAAAATAGCATGCACAGATATCACTGAATTTGTAAAAGCTATTGTACAAAATCTGGGTTCAATATGGTGCAAAGAGGATGCTTGCCTTGGTAGTAATACACTTCTGTTGCAGGTTCAGGTTGTTCGGAAATATTGTCAAAAGCCTCAGAAGAACCAGATTCTATAAAAGATAATAAACTCCAATAAACACCAAAAACGACAACTAGTATAGATCAACAGAAAATGCATGATCAATAAAGAAATGTATGATTAACAGCATGCTTAAGCCATAACTAACCATATTAGTGATAATTACCCATATTATAACTCACTGTTTTCAAAAGACAGAAGCTAGAAGTTATTGCAAAGTCCCAGTTTTCAGATTTGAAAAGAGCTGAAAACAGGACAGATTGCAAAGTTTCGGAAAAAGAAGTATAGATCATGCAAAAGTTCATAAATGAACCTTAGCATGATCTTTTGGGGTAATTAATATCCCAAACCAACCTTAGTCTAACCCTAATTAGTTAGATTACAAAAGCTAAAGCAAAAGCTATTTTGTCGGTTGAGCCGACAAAAGAACAGACATATTTCAGCTAGGAGTCAAAATAGATGATGACAAGAATGGAAAGATCAACTTGTCATGCTGCTAGGTTTAGTCAAAACCTAAATAAGATGATAAGTTGACAGAAGAACCCTAGGTCTTGAAAATGACATGAAAGACCGAAAGGTATAATATCAACTTTTCGGTTTAAGGACAAGTGGAAGCTACCGATGCTTAAAAGAGTGATTCTTAGCACTTCTAAGGTTCCTAGGATGCTCAAGATATCAAAACTAGGGATTTTGGCTTACCAAAGATAGGAAAGATACCAAAAACTCAAAACCGATGATGATGGATGGGAAACAAACTCGGATTTGACCTACAAAAGATAACCAATCTTTATTGTAAGTAAAGCCAGTGCTTAAGGATGGATAAGCAAAGGATAGGAGCAAGAACTCCACCGTCGACAAGGAAGAAAATGAGCTTGATGGTCAACAATGGCTGCAGCTCAAAAACTAGGGTTTATATATGTGGGAGTTGAGCTACAGGATAATTGGGAAAAGTCTAGAGCTTGATGAGGTGTCCATTTTGGGCTAATTATCCCAAAAATTAGTTGCAAAATCTTTGGGATAATTCCTCTCCTTGATTTCCAGAGAAATCTGCGCACAGGGAGAGAGGGAAGAAGATAAGAGCTAACTGACATGTGGGTCCCATTGTCATCCTCAGCCGCGCGCAACTCAGAGAGCTCAAACAAATGTCAGCCGTCCGATTGGAAATAGACGGCTACGATAAATAGATAGATTAAATGATTTGAATTGGTATCATTTAATATGGACCTCACGATCTAGATCTACCGATCGGGATTAAAACGGAGTTTTAAAGGATTCATTGAGGTCCACTTTCAAATCTGGACGTTGGATTGAAATCCAACGCGCAGCTAAAAGATATACACGTCGCTCTTTTTAGATGCGATGGCTCAAGGACCGTTGGATTCAATTTCTACGGTCAGGATGTAAAATGGAACCGGATGGTCCGATTGCATACACCCATGTGGTCCGCACGATTAAAATCCAACGATCCACCGATTTTGGGCTTTAAAGGCCCACGGTCAAAAAGGAGCGCCGTTGGATTGAAATCCAAAGGCTCGCATAAACGCGCCTCTGATTTCAATTAGAAACAAGCGATACCGTTAGATCAAGGATGGACGGCCACGATTGTGCGGGGATCCGGAGTCGTCCGAATGCATACACTAATCTGGGCCACACGATGAAGATCCAATGGCCCAGAGGAGTGCGGGCTTTATAACACGCGGAAAAAGGGAAAAGCCGAGGATTTGAATCTAACGGTGAAATAAAAGCGCCGTTAAGTTTAAAACGAAAAGGCGTCACGGTTGGATTAGAAACGAACGGTGGAGATTGAATAAGGATCCGAGTTGTCCGTTGCATACATCGATCTCGCGCGTTAGATCAATATCCAACGGTGGAGATTAAAGTGTACGCGTGGACAGCTCGCGGGGTGTTATAGCTTCGCCCGTTCGATTGAAGATCAACGGCTCAAATCACGTGTGGAGTTTTGGGCTCGCGTTGGGACGTGACCGAGCCAGACCAAGTCGCACTGGGTTGTACCCAACCACGTGAGACCGAGTCGCTACAGTGCAAGGGTCGGCTTTAGACCAGTTTGGTTGACCAGACCCATTTAAATACTTAAAAGGTTTGACTGGGACTTTAAAAATAGCAAATAAATTTATAAATTCATGAAATTTTTACTGTAAGCTACTGGGATGATATATTTCCCAGATAAATTTCATAAACCACATTTTCACTTTATAAAATACATAATTATTTATTTCAGGCCGAAAATAATTATTTAAAGACAATAAATTTTTCTTTAAGCCCAAATAATTTCTAGAAATGCAACAAAAATATTTTTAGCCAAGATAATTTATCTAAGCTTTCATAAAAATACTTCCCAGTCATAATACAAGTTTTATCTTGTATTCCTTTAAATATTCTAAATAAGTCTTGGGACTGGGGCTAAAAGGAAGGTTTTATTTGGTAACAGCAACTCCCAACGAAGATTAAGAACAGTAATGATATGAACAGTAGCCCATTACTGTTCATAATGCGGATTATTACTGTTGATAAAATTGGGGCTGTTACAATTTTTGTCTCAATACATCTATCACAAACCATAGCCTCCTCTATTCTCTCCACTTTTCTCAAATCATAAACTAGGGTCTCTAGGCAAGATGGATAGATGTGCAAATTTTGTAGCATCCCCTTTTATAAAATGGAGGCTAGCTCTACATAGAAAACCCTAATGGGCACCTGTCAAGCCCACATGTAATTGGGTCTACACTCACGCACGCTTCTCAAAGTGGACGATGATCTAGGTCCCTCAAATTTGTCTGTAACATCTCAAAAATCCCAATTTTGGGAAAGTATAACAAAAATTAGTGGGAGAATAATTATGAGCATGTTTTTGCAAGGAAAACTATTATAGCATGAATTTGTGAATTTTAGCATATATCAAATAGTGAAATCAGATGCAAACAACAAATTATAGAAATTTTCGAGGAAAACACATAGTAGATAAAATCTTGAACAATTTACACAAGAAACTATACTGGGTCAGGAACCCTCAAGAAAATTTTCATAAATTTTGGACTCTGTTTGCTAAGTACAAAAATTCAAAAATCACTCAACCAGTTTTGGAAAAATTCAAAAGCCTAAATCAAATTTTCTGTAGGACAATTGGCCCAAACCCAACCAGACCCAACTGCGCTAGCGCCCGATCCAGTCCACGCCAGCGCCCTACTCCTCCCTCGTTGATAGTGTGGCCACACCCGTCAGGAGCCTTTGTCCACCCCACGCCCGCCTCTGCTCGCCAACTCCGCCCCGGGTTCGCCACCGCTGCCAACGGTTTCACGCCCCAACTGCTACGGTCACCTCCGCCAGCCTTCACCCATGTTAGCTACTCCGTCGACGTGCCGTTATCTCGCGCGGACGATGAGACCGAAGCTTAGTGTAAGAAAACCATACATCGCGCCATTTTCTTGACGCTCCTCTTGCGCCATTCTCGGGTGCATTTAAGCCCCTCACAACGTCACGAGCCCCTCAGCTCGCCATTCTCACTTCCCGCACAGAATCAAAGCATCTCATGCTTTGCTTTGCTGTTCTCATGACTTAAACCGCTACTCCTTTGTGCCATCTTGCACCGTGATTTTTTCAAGGTCACTAACTCGGTATTTTGGTAAATGATACCAAAATACCCATTCTCAATCCTTCTCCATGACCAAATCCAATTATTATGAAGCAATCCCATGCTTCGCAACACATAGGTTCATCAATGACTTTCCTCATACCGGCAAGTCTCTCCCATCCAGCTCCCACCGAACCACCTGGGCACTTGCACTGGCCCTAAGCCACCTGATGTAACCCATTGCATCGAACTTTCCGCTCTGTTGTTCCTATCAATCTTTCGCCATGCTTGAGTCCAACCACTTCACCCGACATCTTTGATCGTTCTGGACCTTAGCTCTCTTAGCATGGTCCCGACCATCCTCGTATTTTACCGTAATTGACTCCAAGCGTCTCCACAAAACAATAGACCAAGAAATCAATTCCAGGCACAATTTCTTCACAACCTAACCCAAGCTAGCCAAAACATGCATCAAGCAACACAAATGCATCGAATCCCATGACTTTGCCAACTCCACAAATTTAGCACACTCACTATGCATGAACTCACCCTAGTAGGTCAGACCATAGGCCATCGGCCGATCTGACCGCTAACCCTTTGGCCTGTTAGACTGCCAACCATCGCCTTGTGTGACTGCACCTAGCAGGTGGGCTGGCCGTCAGACTGCCGCCGGTCTGACTGCCAACCAGCGGTCGGACCGCTTCCCATTTCAAAAAACACCCCTCTTTGGATTTCTCGGCAAAACTCCATCTATTTTCGTGTCTAGTTTCCATTTTTAATGGAACCAGGTGCAAACACATTCTCAAACACTCCCCCACAAGTGATTGGTGCCCGATCGTCAAAGGGTTGCACCGCCAGTCTAACCACCGCCCATGGCCGGTCCCACCACCAGGCCTCGGTCGGTCAGACCGCCGACCACCTAACAGCAAATCCAATAATTTGCTAAACCGAGAGTACACTCCCGAAACTCTTCCACACCGATGCCAATTGTTCAGCCCCTATATTATGACCATACCACATGGTCTCCACAAAAAAAAAAAAAAAAAAAAAACTAATACCTTCCCATAGAGAAGCAACCATAAATGCGAGAAGTAATATGATTGCATGGAAAATCCCATTTTATTGCATAGCTACCAAGAACAGGGCTGTTTAGTTTATTTACGGATACCTAGTTATTATGTAACTCGTGAATCAGATCCTAAATTTTCTTGCTTAGATTGACATGGTGATATATTAATCACCTCACGCTAGCCTGAAGTTACCATTTACTAGGAAATCATCGGATTCTGACCATTGTCATCGATCGGGTTGATTAGACAACCGCGTTCTTTAAAAGATTAAAATGGACGAATATACTACTCTAGCTTGAGAGTCATTCTTCAGCCATACACAGATCGGGTTGATCTGGGCCGCTGGTAGGTACTTTGCCGACTTCAGTAGTGCTGTTGGGGGAGCGCCACTATGCATGATCGGTTGTTCGTGGATAGCTAGCTCAGGTATTGCTGATCATGATAACATTTGAAGACTTCAAAAGTTTGGCGCAGACGTCGACCGGCACTTTAGCTTAATATGAAAAGCGTGTATTGTTTATTTCAATCAGATATATGCTGCCGACCATCACATAGCCGTGTGCTTATTGCATTACATTGTTTCACAGTATTAATTTGTCCATTTTATTGAGTGTTGATGTTTGACGATATACATCATTGAGATTGTAGTGGTTGTCATTTAATTTCTACATCTTACCCCTTGCTTCTAAAGCTACGAAATGGTATCAGTGGTTGATGTATTAATTTTATGTTAGGAAAAATGTGGCTTTAGGCTGAAATGGAGTACTAATTTTTTTATATCTACAATCGTACTACAAAACAGATATTTCTCCACGGTTGAAAACCGTCAACAAAATATAAAAAACGGTCAGGTTTAATTTTTCTGACGAGTAACCGTTAGGCAAACACCCTCAAGTCTAGGTGGTCGGGAAAGTTCAATTTGTCTGATGGTTAACCGTCAAGAAAATGATCCCAGACGGTTTTTTGCTATTTCGCTGACGGTTTTTTGAATCATCCATAAAAATAATTTGGTTGACGGGCATTCACCGTCAATAAAAAATAACCTGACGGTTTTTTTGCCCATCCAAACAAGGAATTTCACTAAGAGTTAGTCACCGTCAATAAAATTAAACCTGACGGTTTTGTTCCTGTCAGGTATTGAGTTTAGCTGATGAGACCATTACCGTCAATCAAATTAAACCTTGACGGTCATTGCGGGTCCGTCAGGATAATTCGTGGCCATAAGGTTTTCTCCATTTTCTAGTAGTGAATTGTTTTTTTCTTATAGAAAGCTCAAATTTTCGATCATGATTTTAGATAACGCTAATTGCTCACCCATATATTTCCACAATGACCCAATAAAGGAAGTTTCAGTTTTTTTTTTCAGAATTTATGCATTAAATGAACATAAATTAAGACATCCAAAATACAAAATAGAATTGAGCAAAATTTTAAAAATATCAATTTTGATTTCAAATTTTGAATTCAAAGTGTAAAACTTTTTGCTTGTGCGTTAATTGTAGAAACAAAGACATTGAAATCCAAATTTATAAAAAATCAGAAAGAAATAGTATTAAATTAAAGCAAGTTAAAGTTTAAATGGTTGTAATTAACCGGAAAATTTGATTGTTCTTAAAATTTTATCCTAATTAATCGAATTAGAATCAATACAAGTTCTTCAGCACCAAAATCATAATTAAAAATTTTGGCCTGTCCAGATACATTCATTATTATTAGTTTTTTATTTTGTCTAATTTCATGGTCTAAGAAACCATCTAGTACTAACTCATAAACTACTCCTTCAGTTCATAAAAACAAATTGTTTTGGATATCGACGTGGTACCAAAAATGCAAATTTGACTACTAATTACTATTGTAATATATTTTTAAAACCCAATAAATTATAATTATAATATTAAAAAGTACTTTTCGAGACGAATCTACACATAATTTTCATGTATCTAATCTAAATATTTAAAAAGATATCAATGTCCAAAGTTTCTAATGTTTGACTGCACGTATTCCAAAACAACTTATTTTGTGAATTGGAGGGAGTATTAGCATTGACCATAAAAATTGAATTTAAATAAATGTGTAGGTCCTAAAATTGCATGTGCGTCGCTGCATTGCTACTTCCAAGACTAAGCACAGTACCGTTCCCCAGATCGACCTCGTTAAGTAGTTTCGGATTAATGTGATACGATGAAGATTTAGAATATGTCTTCTTCAAGAGTTGAAGTAGGAGATTGAAGATATAGAACTGGCTATGGTCACACCATCTCAACACCGAAATTCCCCTGTTAGAATAGTCAAGCATTGCTAGCAAAGTAGAGTTCTGACAAATGCATGCAAAGCTCGTGCATATATATTCATATTAATTTTGGTAAACAGTTCTAATTAAATGCTCAACATTGCATGCGGCGAGCCAACATTATATAGTACACCCCGACACTAAATTCTGCACTGATTAATTTGCTCACGCACAACTGAGATTCACATCCGTGCAGAGCTCGCGAATTACAGTACACAAAGAGAAACACAGACCAATCTTCTACGTGCTTCATTTATTCTCGTAGGTATTTAGGACTGGTATATTTCTTGATGCATCGATGCATACATGGCCATTATTGGTCTGCCAGTGATCAGCAGTTGGCGGGCATGGTGAGGCCGCACTTTCCCGGCAACGCCATGGCGCGGTTCACGTCGATCTTGTAGATCCTCGCCCACACGCCGGGGGCGTTCTTGTACTGGCACAGGCACGGCAGGTTGGCCCCCGCTAGGGCAGCGCAGCACTCGGCCGACGGCCCGTTTGTCGGGTTGCGGATGGCGGCCGCCGGCTGGCACGCCCGGATGCCGTCGCTCGTAAGGTTGCAGATGCCGTGTGCGACCTCAGCGGACGCGGCGAGGACCATCACGACGGCAAGCAGCGCGGCCATTGACTGTGCCTTAGCCATTGATATATGTTAATTCGCAGTTTTTCTTTAGCTGTTTGTCTATTTGTAGGTTTTGGGTGTAGGTTTTGCCTAATTTGGAGTTGTGAGGACTGAGGATGGTGTTTGGTTAGGATGGCGTATTTATAGGGCTATGTTTTGTATGTTTCAGGAATGGGTGGTTGTGCCATTGAGATATTGCAAAGTAGTCCTTGATACTTTAATGTGATGTCCATCAAAAAAATATGTGTGTTGAAAGTGGAGAAGAGAAAGCAACGGATTGCACACTGAGATCTTGACTAATTTGGGCCTAAATTTGCCGCAGCGCCCTGTCACATGTTCACACCTCAAATGCTTCTGACAGGATATGACATCTCTTGAGCATGAACTAATCCGATAATCATGGATCCGTGAGATTCGAGATAGCCGCTCCATCAGCCATACCCAAGGATTTGACAATTGTCATGTCCACATGCTAAATTTAATTTGGCGATAGAAATGCAACTTTCATGAGAATACTAGTATACCTAGTTGAACATATTTTTTAATAAACTAATTTCTACCGAAATTTACCTGGAATCGATCCCTCATGCCAACTCCGCCACTTCCGGCATCTACAGTCCCGACCGGCCAGCTTCTAATTATACCTTGGCATTACTTGTTATAATAAGCAAAAGGATATTACAGTTATAATATTACATATTCGTTGGCCATCTCATTTACCTTTTTTATATTGTATTCCGGGTTTTCTTTAGTTTTCTTTCTTTTCTTTTTTGCCTCCTATGAGGCTGTCCTGGCTAGGGTTTTGATTACTGGTTTTAATTTTTTGCCGGGGTCACCGGTGGCACCACAATTGCCAAAAATCAGACAATTTTGGCCAAATTCGGCACAAATTTTCAAATTAAAATTTCAATTTATCAAAGTTATAATGAAAAAAGGAAAAATTCAAACAAAATTCAATCGATAACAGTAATTTCGGCCGGTTTTTAACTTTTATCATGGGGTCCGGTAGAATCGGTAGGACTGAAATTCAACCAATTTTTAGAACCCTGGACCCGGGTGGCCTGTCATCGTACGGGCCGAGCTGCCAGTGCCCAATCGCCCCTCCTCCCCTGTGTTAACTGTATATTTCTCCCTCACTCCATCTTTCTCTCTCACCCCCTTTGTCAACTACCCTAGGTCCCCATCTCACGCGGCAGCCATATTGAAGCGCCTCAGTGGCTTGTCTGCAAGACGAGGCTGCCGTCGATCCTCTAGCGTCGCCTACTGTCTCCATGCGGATCTTCCCCTACATACCATTTAGGTTTATCCCATTTGCTGGCACCATCTTCCCTGACACCAACTTCTATTCCGGTGACGTCGCCGAAGCCTCTACCACTGCCAAAGAGCCCGCGCACCCTTGAAGTGGCGCACGGCAACTGCGATGTCTCACTAGTAGACCTGGGAGTTGGGCCATCTCATTCCAGGGTGGCTTGGCCGGCATAGCATGACACGCTACGTGGTGGGCTGCAGGAAGGGGCACGTCGGGCGCAATAGCATGGCATGGCCAGTTGGGCCATGCTCGACCTAGCCCAGCACGAAAGCGGTCCACCAACACGCTTGCACGGCGGCAGCGTGCCAAGCCATCGCCGCAACGCCGCCCCCACCTACCCGTGAAGCCACGCGCGCCCACCAGTGACGCCTTTGCCGCTTGCGCATGCCCGCCCGCAATGTCACCCTCACCCCCGCCCTAGCAGCGCATGGGGAGAGAGGACTAGAGGAGATGGGAGATAGGCCGGCACGGCTAGAGAGGAGAGGGAAGCTTGGGCGACGACTGTGTGAGGCAGGAGAGGGAGACTGAGGAGTACACGGGACCGCACCTCGCCACAGTGGTCAATGGCGGCGGTGGCTCGTGATGCCACGCTAAAACCCCCACCCACGCTCAGCTCAGATCTAGCCATCCGGCCCGAGAAGCTGCCGGCGGGAGAGGCAGAGGGGAAGGGGCTAAACGGTGAAGGGCGAAGGCCGATAATTTGATAATCCGAGAGTTCACTCCCAAAACTCCTCGACACTAATGCCAATTGTTTAATACCTAGATTAGGATCATACCACATTATTTCCACTAAAAAAACTAATACCTTCCCACAGAGAAGCAACCATAAATGCAAGAACTAATATGAATGCATGGGAAATCCTATTTTATTGCATAGCCAGCAAAAACAGTGTTAGATCTCGGGCTTTGAATACCCAAAGCTCTCATGTGTGTACTGTACTAGTCCTATGATCAGTGGCTAGTACACAGTCACAACATTGATATTCACATCTATACATACAAAAGAAAGCAAATCATGGTACATAACTTAAGTAGTTACATTATTTACAACAGAAAGGCCGACCGGCCAAATAAAAGCTTAAGTGTCAAAAGTAGCAAAAACAACAGCGAAAGAAAAATATGTAATAAGTCTAAAATTCTAGCGACATGCCCATCCGAACCCTTAGGCAACTGACTTGAGACAAATCCTAAAAAGACCCATCCCCAAACCCACCGGTTCCGGATGCAAAGAAGACGTCGTCCGACGTAGGCTCATCCTCTAAGTCTAAACAACAAATTAAACAAGATTGAATACATTGCATACTCAACAAGACTTGTAGTGTATCGCAAAGTTTATATACAAGCATGGCTAATAAAGGAGGAGGCTCTAAGCTACAAGTTATTTTCAGCATCAAGCAAGTTTTATTTGCAATATCAATATATAGTAGTTTGCAATGGAATTTTTAAAGAGCAGTTAAATAGATAAAGGACAACAAATAAGTAATCGAATAAATAGCAGTTGGCAACCCTCCTCTTCTCTGAGCAACATTTTATTTTTCAGTCATAGACATAGCACTCAACTCAAATATAAATCAACCACCATTTCCCACATTTTTCAACAAAACTGTTTTTATCAAAATTAAGACTACACCTGGCAATACTACACTTAGCACACTTATCACCGTGAGCATGGCTATTTAAATAGATTTACACTCTACTGAGGGGTACAACTTTACCCATAGTACACAAATTCTCTAGTTTGTTTAGCATCCATCGATACCAACGCTCACTACCTTTTGTAAGTAGTCTAGAGCACTTGTCCAAGCCTTTACATCACCTAGTCTTAACCTTGTACTACCAGCGAAAGAACATCCTCACTTCACCTGAGTAAACCCCCGTCTCAGTGAGGCATTCGTCGTTGTGTCAATAAGCTTTGTGCCCAACACCGTGGTGAAGGGAGCCCCTTCGAACATGCCTACTCTAGTTTTGAATGACTTAATTAGCCAATATCGTCCTATACCGACACATGTGGTTGTACGCTTATGCGTAGGATAGATATATCGTCATTCGGTCGTTAATCGACTCGGACAAGGATCTCCCGCTATCTACTTGTGAGAAACACCTCTCACACTTCTCAAATTATAATATAACTCACCCGCGTCATAAACTAGGTATTTTATTTTTATTTTTTTACAAAATAACAGAGGTAAACCCCTCTGGACCACCATTTTAAAAACTCCCAAATTCAAATTTAACATATCATCCATTTTAGCAATTTTTAGTAAAGATTAAAGCTTGACTAAGCAGTTATGCGGGATTCGCATTCGAAAAACCCTAGTTGACATCATTCATTGTCTAAACCATAACCTAATAGCTACAATAGTAAGGGTATCAATATTTCAAGGAGGTTCATGCATCGAATAGGACTACAACTACCGTTATCCCTAAATATAGCAATTTTAAGCAAATAGAATATGAGTGTCGGACCATGGGCTTTGAATACCCGAAGCTCTTATGTGTGTACCGTACTAGTCCCATGATCAATGGCTAGTACACACTCACAATATTGATATTCACATACATACATTCATACAAACAAAAAAAATGGTGGTACACTAGTCCCATGATCAATGGCTAATATAGAAGTAAGCAAATGGTACTTAAGCGGTGACGAGGATATGATAATCCTCATTTTATTATTCCATAATCATGTAATATGACGGCACATGGTATGCCCCTTAATGTTATAAGGGAGGAGTAAGTTAGGTGGTCGTAAGCTCTTCTATGACCACCCCCCTAGTCGTAAGTATTTCTACGACTATAATGTAATCGTAAGCCCTACTACGATTACGTCTGGTCGTAAGTCTTTCTACGACCAGAACCTAGTCGTAAGCTCTTTCTACGACTACCCCCTAATCGTAAGTTCTGCTACGATTAGCCCTGCTACGACATCCTCACAATTAACCGGGTCCACCCGTCAGAAGACCCATTTACTGGTGAGGACCTGAGCAGTCAAATTACGTAGTTATACCCGAAATAACTACAGATAAATCCCCGCTATCTCTGATTGATAACCGTTGAAAAGCATGGGGGGTTACTACTCCGGTAATTACTCTCATTATTACGCAATAATGAGCTTAATTAGCCTGGAACGACAACTGCCCCAACAGTATAGTATAAATAGGTATCTTTTAGAGATAGTGAGGGAGAGGTTTTTGGAAAGACAGTCGATGAGTGACATTAGAGTAAGACCCTCTCACTGATTGTAATCCATATACCCAATACAAGATACACAGAGTAGGGTTGTTATTCTCACCGAGAAGGCCCAACTCAGATAAAAATTCTTGTGTCTCTCTCGTCTGCGTGATCAATTGTGGAGACCCCCCGAATCAAACAATCTTTACGTAAGATCGGTTCTAAAACACCGACACTTGGCGCCGACCGTGGGGATCTTCTAGTAATTCCTTGTCAATAGTTCTTTCTTTTCTCTTTGATGCTACCATGGCAGGAGAATGGAACGAGGAGAATTGGTTCGACTTGGCCGATTACGCAGACGTCGACATGGATGTCGGTTTCGACTACGAGCCAAGTATCGAGTCTTCGGACGGTATTGCCGCCTCTGGAGATCTTCTATCAGATCTCGGAGACTGCGCCACCATCGGAGGTCAGGAGGGATCCTTATCCCCCACAACAGTACGCCCAGCCGAGGAACCAGCTTCCTCAGGGGGCAAGGGTCATCACGACCAACAACAGGACTACATCGGGGCAAATTTGCAACACGGCGAGAGTTTTTCCTCCAAGTGTTCGAGTCCCCCTAAGGTAGTACGACTTGGCAAGACAGGTTCTAGAAGCCATCATCCCGGAGCTCCATCGACATCTAATGGTCCTCTCTCTCTGAGTATTTCCGCAGAGAAGAGGATCGAGCACGCTATTCCTCCAAGTCCAACCATCCCGACGCAGGGTTCACCTACAGACGGAGACGGTTATAACCCGGAGTTCCCCTACTTGGAGGGGTTTACTCCAAGTCGCCAGATGGTGTCGCTCAGCTACTCCTCAAGCAAGGAGGCCTCGAGCACAAGTAGAGGTCATCCACGGGAGGTCTTCGTCCTTCCCTCTGATAAGAATCATTCTCCTAGAGGAAGGATTGACGATGCTCCCCGACGAGCATACTCTACACCCCCTCGTGGCAATGGCAGGGGCGCCACCGCTGACGAACGAAACAAACACTTTAATGAAAGTGCGGGACATCCTCAACATTCTCGCACTCCATTAAAACCAACTCAGGGGTCTGAAATAGGCCATTCTGAGACAACCCGATAGAGGAAAATAGCGGCTCAGAAAAACTTTCCTGAGCGTGCTTATTTCCAGTCGGAAGAGGCTCAAGAGCTCCAGCACATCAACGACTTGCTGAAAAATCTGACCCAAGAACTCACTCGAGCACTAGGGTATGATCTCTTTGCAGAAGAGATCACACAAAGGCTTCGCGACACGATGGCCAAACTCGAGCGTCTTCGTCGACCACAACCAGGAAGTCGTAGCAGTACGACTCCGTCTTCTGCCAGTCGTTCAGATAACTCATCGCATGGAAGGCGACATGACCTTCACTCACATCGTTCTCCCGACCTGAGGAAGACACAACAAGCCCCAAGGAGAGGTGATCTTTCACCACTTCGGCGACGGGATGCACGGCGGCAAGCGGAATACGAGGAGTATTTCCTTCGTAAAGCTGAGACCTATCATAGGTCCAGCCCTCCTGTGGCTGGGTATCGACGAGTACGATCACCCGGTGACATTAACCCTTCTTTTTTGCAAAAAGAAGGCAAGAAGTTATCTCGGGTGTTGGGCGTTTTCACCCGACCTTCGAGCAGCTCGCTGGCCGCCTCGTTTTCGACCAGCGAATATGGAGATGTTCGATGGAACCCAGAATCCCATCGAGCTTCTCCAGATTTATACTACAGCTATCCGAGCTGCAGGAGGAGGAGAGCATGTCATGGCGAATTACCTTCCGACTGTGCTCAAAGGATCGGCATGATCATGGCTTTTAAACCAGCCATTCGAATCGATCTACTCGTGGCAACACCTCTGTGATCTTTTGCTGGCAAATTTCCAGGGCACTTACAACCGCCCTCGAAAGGAAGATGACCTGCACTAGATAAGGCAGAACGACCATGAAACGCTACGCCAATTCATCAGCGCTTGACCAGTTCAAATTTATTCGGAAGTTTCTGACTCATCGATGATCAGGGATTTCAAGCAGGGAGTCCGCAGTAGGAGAATAACAGAGGACATCGCTTTACATCCACTTGCCACTGTCGCCGAACTCTTTGAGATGGCCGATATATATGTGACCGCTGCCGAAGCAGTCGAGTGGAACAATACTATCAATCGTGAAGATAACATCCCTCTAGAGGCAGGCGAAAGTGGTAAGAAAAAGGATAAAAAGGCTAAGAAGTCCAAGAACAAGGCAAAGAGACACAAATCTCCAGCTGCCGGTTCTAAGGAGGTCCTAGACGTAAGCGACACGGAGCCAGCAACCCCAAGCGGAACCCTGATCAAGGCAAAGGTAAGCGCGAAGATCGGAGAAACGACAAACCCAGGTGGTGTCCTTTTCATAAAAAAGAAGGGCATGATTCGTAACTGCCGAGTTTTCCTACGGAAACTCGAAGACTATTACTCTGGCAAGGGGCCACTTCCTACTCTTGAACAGGTAGGCCAAACAAGTGAACAGAAGGAGTCGGATGATGAGGAGATGTCGTTCTAGGATCCGCAACACACCATTGATCACATCTATGGGGGATCTTCGGCATATGAATCGCGAAGATAGCTGAAAGCTATCGAGCGTGAGGTAAACACAATCGACTCCCCTCTTGTCAATAAATTACCGAAGTGTTCGGAAGTCACCATTACGTTCGAGAAAGGTGATTGCCCGATCCCTTCGACTAGACCAGGTTGATTTCCGATCGTGGTCGAACCCACCATCAACAATTATCGAGTCAATCCAGTTTTAGTTGATGGTGGAAGCTCGCTAAACATACTGTTTACGAGTACCCTGGACGAGATGCAAGTACCCAGGACAAAGGTAAGGCCGGTACGATATTCATTTCATGGAATCGTACCGGGCTCCTCAGCCAAACCAATTGGCCAAGTTTCTCTTCCTTTAACGTTTGGCTCACCAAGCAATTTCAGGACAGAGAAGGTCTCCTTTGATGTGGTCGATTTCGATACGGCATATAATGCCATACTCGGATGACCTACTTTGGCAAGATTCTTAATAGCTACTCATTATGGGTATCAATGTCTTAAGATGCCAGGTCCCAAAGGAGTGATCACGATATATTGTGATAAGAAGATGGTGCACTCATGCGACCATCGCTCCCTCGAGATGGTTGGACAACTACCAACTCGAGATGAAAGTTAGCCTTCGACTAGCAAGTCGAAGCCTAAAGCTGCACCTAAGCCGAACGACCAGGTCAAAGAGGTTCCTCTAGACGCGGGGGAGCCCTCGAAGACTGTTCGCATCGGGGATTCTTCCGACCCTAAATAGGAAGACGCCCTCATCACTTTCCTTCGGGCAAACGCAGATGTCTTCGCGTGGCAAGCATCTGACATGCTCGGAGTCCCCAGGGAAGTGATCGAGCATAGGCTAGCTTTACTGCCTGACAAAGTACCCGTAAAACAAAAGTTACAGAGATTTGCCCCTGATCGACGAGATGCTATTAGGTCAGAATTGGACAAGTTGCTTAAAGTAGGCTTCATAAGAGAAGTCAACCACCCAGAGTGGTTGGCCAACCCTGTAATGGTTAGAAAGTCGAACGGCAAATGGCGTAAGTGTGTAGACTTTACTGATCTTAATAAAGCTTATCCAAAAGATGATTTCCCTTTACCTCGTATCGATAAGTTGGTTGACTCTACTGCAGGATGTGAGATGTTAAGTTTTCTAGATACATACTCTGGTTTCCACCAGATTAGTATGTGTCGAGAAGATGAGGAGTAGACCGCATTTATTACGCCGTTTGGGATATTTTGCTATGTCAAAATGCCATTCAGCTTAAAAAATGCTGGAGCTTCTTTTCAGCGGTTGATGAAAACGACTTTTGCTCCTCAACTAGGCCGAAACTTGGAAGCCTACGGTGATGATCTAGTCGGATAAAGCAGTAAATGGCTCAGCCATATCACAGACTTACAGGAGACTTTCGACAACCTCGTAAAACACCACTTGAAACTTAATCCCGAGAAGTGTGTGTTTGGGGTCTCTTTAGGAAAATTGCTTGGATTCCTGGTCTCTGCACGAGGAATCGAAGCAAATCCCAAAAAGATAAAATCCATCACTCAGATGCGCCCCCCGACCACGAAGAAAGAAGTCCAGAAACTCACAAGATGCATGGCGGCATTAAGTCATTTCATAGCACGTCTGAGGGAAAAAGGACTGCCTTTCTTCAAACTTCTAAGGAAACATGAAGGCTTCGAGTTGTCGGAAGAGGCTAACATAGCCTTTGAGGAAGTCAAGAAGTATCTTACGAGTGCTCTTGTTTTGGTTTCCCCGAAACCAGGAGAGACGCTCTTAATTTACCTAGCTGCCACGCCACGTGCGATGAAGCGCAGAAGGCTGGTCGTAGAACGTGAGAACATACAACGACCAGTTTACTACGTTAGTGAGGTTTTACACGGACCTAAGGAGCGTTACCCTCAGGTTCAAAAAATTCTATATGCCCTCCTCATGTCTTCGAGGAAACTACGGCATTATTTTGAGGCGCACAAACTAGCTGTGCCATGTGAGTTTCCCTTGGAGCAATTCTCGAGAATAGGGAAACAGCGGGACGCATGGCAAAATGGTCAGTCGAACTTGGGGCGTTCGACATCCATTTTGTGTTCCAAACGGCCATTAAATCCCAGATCTTGGCAGACTTTGTCACCGAATGGACAAATCCTGAACCTGTTCAGGATCCCTAGTATGATTCCCACGACCAGTGGATGATGTACTTTGACGGGTCACTTACGATAAGTGGCTCGGGGGCTGGGGTGGTCCTGTAATCTCCTACCGGAGAGACCTTAAAGTATGCCATACAATTAAACTTTCAGGCCACTAATAACGTGGCAGAGTACGAAGGTTTGCTAGCTGCTATACGAGCCGCAAAAGCGCTCTCAATTCAACGACTACTGGTGAGAGGAGACTCTCAACTAGTCGTGAATTAAGTCGGAAAAGAGTATCAGTGCTCTAATCCGACAATGTCCCGGTACTTGTCGGAAGTTCGAAAGTTAGAAAAGCACTTTTTGGGCTTTGAGGTACAATTTATCCCTCGAAACGATAATTTCCTCGTAGACCAACTAGCTCGCCTAGCTTCCTCTCGATCCCTGGTACCGAAAGGGGTGTTTCTAGAGTAGCTTCAAAAGCCATCTTTAGTTGAAGAACTAGAGACGCCTCCTATAGAAACAGCATATCTAGAGTACGAAGATACATGGATGACACTCATCTACGAGTATCTTCAAATGGGTTCCGTACCCGATGACGATCTAGAAGCAGATCGACTGTCCTGAAAGGCCAAAATGTATACTTTGGTCGAAGGTGTCCTTTATAAAAGAGGAACCCAAGGGGTGCTCATGCGATGTATTCCGCAGAGCGAAGGATTAAAACTCCTCCACGACATACACGGAGGAATCTGTGGAACTCATGCTTCTTACAGAACGCTGGTCGGTAAAGCCTTTGGACAAGGTTTTTATTGGCCAACAGCCCTCCACGATGCCAGGGTAAGATCTCCCGAATCAAACAATCTTTATGTAAGATCGGTTCTAAAACACCGACAAGCGGTAAAGTTATTACATCCATGGCCGACTGGCCAAACAAAAGCAGGTATCAACAGGGTAAAAGTGGCGGTGGAAGAAATATTAAAACTGCAGAAATTCCAGCATGCCCATCCAATCCTTAGGCAATCGATAAGAAATAAGGCCTAGATAGACCTATTACTAAACCCTCCGGTTCTGAACAACAATATATGTAGGATTGAGTACAATGCGTACTCAGCAAGATTTGTAGTGTATCGTAAAATTTATATAAATGCAGGGCTTGTCATAGCCCCATTTTCTCTTAATGGATTTTAGGTGCATCTCATAAGTATGCATACGATTTCTGGAGCACGTGGGCAAATTATTGCATTTGAAAATTTTCAATTTAAAGTGAACCATAGAACTCAAACCAAAGTTACAAATGAAATCAGTAATAAATGCTTGTGAAAATCTTTGGTAAATAATTTATATAAACATTAGAATAATTATCATGAATAAATATGAATTTTCTCAAATTTTTAGAATCTAACTTAACCTTGAGAAAAATTCATACTCAATTCATAAACCTCTTATGTAAAGGATTTTAAAATAAGCAAATGAAACATGAACAATGTAGTTAGAAAATTTATATGTGTTCTATGTCATCCCAAGAACCTCTCTGCAAAATTTTAGAAATTTCTACATTTATTTGCTATTTTAAATCCCAGTCAAATTAGAGGGGTTTGAATTTAAATTAGTCAACTGTTCCGACCTAACCCAAACCAGCTGACTCGATCGGACCCAACCGACTCGATCGCACCCCTTAGCCACTGCCGCTGATGACCTTGTCCCACTCATCAGGGCCTTTGTCACCACGCGTCGAGCGAGCTCCGGAATGCAAGTAGGAGTTGGCGTTGCGTCCACGCGGCTTCGTCCATGCAACCTCACGCCGTTTCGCCATGGCTATCGCCATCCAATCCTGAGACACCATGTGTGATGCTGTTGCCTCTCATCATTTCCCCAGCCTTCAAAACCTCACCCTATCCCTCTCGGGCGATCAGATGAGCCTAGCTTTTCTCCCTCCTCTTTGAGGCAAATCCTCTCGAATGTTTGTCATTCTTCTTCTCTTTGCATGCCATGTTCACTTGGCTAAGCCCAAGTCTTGCCATGTAGCGAAGCAACAGAACATAGGCTTGTCATCGATGTCTCTAGAGCACGCACTAAGTGCCGCTGCTGTGCCATTCTTGTTTCCGGTGAGCTCCTTCCTCTCTTAGGTGCGTCAGCATGTGTTTTAGGGTATGAGATTTGTTTCACCTCAATCAATTCTCTCAATCGGTCATACGAACATCTGGAATTTGGTTTTTCTTCAACTTCGGCTGAAGTCACCTCTTTCTTCCCCATCTCTGGTCTAGTAAGCCAATCCCCGATTCCTTCCTCTCAAAGCAACTACTTATCTCACTTGAGCTTACCTGACCTCCCATTTCTCTCCTCTTAGCTCAAGTCGAAACCTCCACGGTTGAGCTTCCATCGCTGCCATTGGATTACATCGCCGGCCAACCAACGTGCACCTCTGGTCCTTTTCCTTGTTCGAGTAGGTTCACTACACCCTATAGGTACTCATGCATGTGTTACTTAGTTCAAAGAACCATTGGGTTGCGACATGCACGTGAACTGTAGCTCCACCGCCGCCACTCACCGTCATGCCGCCGCTACGGCCCACCTCTGGCCATGCTCTGGCCATCCATGGGACCGACAGGCCACAAGGATTCCATTTCTGGCTTTGGTCCATGCCGCCGAGGTCCACATCCCTAGCGACACGTCAGGCAAAATCACGGCTACACGCTCCCCTGTTCGAACAATCACTGTAGCATAATCATTAGGGCAAATCTCCATCAATTTAGGGTTAATCACTATTGGCTAAGCATTTATTAGTTGTTTCATTTAACTGCTGATGTTTCATTGACCTGTGGGCCCGTCAATAGAAAATGAGGGAGTTAATGAAACCGGATTTTGCCTAGAGTCGATGACATGAGGGCCCGGTGCATAAGTGCACAGTGATCCTCCGGTCCATGGACCATGCGCTGTGCATGTGGACCTTCGGTCCATCACTATTCCATGGACCGAGCCTATGATATGTGGACCCCAAATGTCAGTGGGGAATTATTCAGAAATTAAATGAAAAATAAAAACACTATGCAGTGGACCCCACATGGCATGACATAGGCTAGGTTAGCCAGAGTATAAAAAGTATTTAATACATTTAGAAATTCCAAAATGAATTACTTTTGCACTACAAATGGTTTAAACTTCAAAAATTCATAAGTATTTCATTTTAACTTCAAATTGAGTGAAATCAATTTTATTTGTTTCCATTTTTATTGTAATTTAACTTAGAATAGGTTTGAAACATGTTACTATCATAGAAAATTTTGATGTTAGAATTAAATTCAGAAAAGAATTATTTTTGCACTAAAAAATTTAATTAACTTTGAAAATTCATAACAACTCCAAATGAGATGAATCCAATTGGGTTGTTCATAAAGTTTTATTCGCAAGCAGATTTTGTAAATTTTTTCTCCACCACTATTCCATAAAGTTTTGAAAAAAAATGATTAATTTCGGCCAAAAGCTACAAAGAACTTTGCTTTTTAGGATTTTCTTCCCAGAAGAGTTTTGAAAGGCTATAACTTTCTCATACGAACTCCAATTGAACTAAAATTTTCACCTAAATTCATCTCAAATCATAATCTCACTACTATGTTAATTTCATGCATGTTTGGGCATTTTGGATTATTTAGTTTTCTCGTTGTTTATTCAATATCGTGTTTTCTCTCTAGATTCTGAATTGCCCGAATTGAGTGAATAGGTATCTAAGGTTGAAAAAGTGGACTTTTCAGCAAGGCAAGCATCATCTTGCATCATGTTGATCCTAAATTTTGATAATATAGTATTTTGAATTGCAATGATACAAGCTTGCATGTTATTTTTGATATGTCGATATTTTATGAGTTTAGTTAGCTATGTCCTAACTCTTGCATGTTATCCTTGATATTTCCATACATCTATGCTTAAATTGGTTGTTATGTGATAGTATTTACCTGTTATATGAATGCTTAGCAATGCAAGTCAGTAGATTTGTTAGTTCGGTTGATGGGGTTAGCCCGTCAATCGTGGGAAACACTAAATATTTTTTTTACTTTTATGTTTTTATCCAGATCTTCGAATCTGGTTAATGAGTTTAATTTTTTTTATTTAAAACTAATTTTGGTCTAGACAAGTAGCTAGTAGCGTGGGTACCTCTATGCACGAGATTCGGGTATCGTGGAAAGACTTGTCTAGATCGCTAAGGACCAAACTTTGGGCTGTCAATCCATGTAGCACTCGTACTTCCATATGCGGTATATGGGTGCCGCCTGGTCAAGTAAGGGGAGGGTCTTATTGGATTGAAACACAGGTGGTGTGAGGATATCATGTTCATGATCATGTATTCGTAGGAATCCAGTGTAATACTATAATGCGTGGGTGAGCATTGTTTCTTATGTTGGGGGTTACCCATACTAACTACTTACACTAGCCTCTCCAACAGAACCTGCGTGCACGCTTAGCAACTTCTATAAATAGCTTGTACTGAGTCGGGGTTTCATCTCACATGGGTGATTCAACTCAATAGGGTCGTCTTGCTGAAAAATACCGAGTCTCGATTTCCCCGGCCGACATAACTTAGGAAGTGTGTCATTATCCAGAGGCTCATGGGCAGATTGAGTCGTGCGGGTAAAGTTGTGCTTCCCAGTAGTGTTTAATCTATTCGAATAGCCATATCCACAGTTATGGACGACACTTGGTTTGAATGACTTCATCGTTAGACTTTTAATTAAAATTGACATGGACAACTACTTGGTATCGGCATGACCGGTTAACCGGATTGTCCACATTGCTTCAGGTGAGGATGACTATACGATCAATCAATTCATTAGCGCCGATTTCGGTGACGCTAACGAATGACGTTGTTTCTAAGCCCACTCGGTTGCCTTTGGGCTTGGGCACAACTTGCTGGTATTTTTGGTTCATAATACTTTTTTTCGACTGCATACTTCGTGCTGATCTTTAAATTTGGCCGATCGGCCACTTGTGTAAATTATGGACATAAGTCCTAGTTATGGATGCCACTTTGTAATATTATTGTGAGACCCCGGTGTATTTAGCTTGTAATGCTTAGTCTTTGTGGGGACCCCGGAGTTATCTCCGTAAGACCGAGACTAAGCATGGTCTTAAGGACATAACTCTGGATCACCGGTAAATGGATTCCAACTTAACTCAACTTAAATGAGAGGCTTGACTAAAAACTAGAGCCCCGACGATCATGCGCGCCGCTCCTCTGCGAGCACTACATGATTGTCGGCTCCCAACAAGTCAAGCCCTACACTTATCGGGTTAAATAGGAAGCCATGAACAGCGAGTATGACTTATATTGGCTCCCAAGATCAGCGACCAATATATTCATACTCTTATTACAACGTCGATCACATCCATACAACGCTCATACATAAATAGTACAAAAGTGATACATCAACGTTTCAAGTTTACAACTACATAAGCGGCCGACCGGCCAAATTAAACAAGTTCATAGCGGAAGCAAGTAAATAAACCAAAATGCCTACAGTGGTATGCCACACAACCCATCGGCAACCAACTGGGACCTAAAGATAGCACACTACTCATCGGTGTCGCCTAAATCGACACCGACAAGCTCATCGGTCTCAATATCCTCTTCACCTGTAAAAGCTAGCAAACATCTGGCTGAGTACAAAAGAGTACTCGCAAGTCTTACACAAATAAAAATAGTTATGCATAAGGTCATTCAAGGGAAGGCTCATATTGGCTTAATTTTTGCGGAAACGACGTAATACTGAACAACCTACACATACTAGTTTTTCACGTGCCATTTCAAAATCAGATTTGAAGTAGAAGTAAAACATGTGAACAAGTGATAAATTCAATAATAAATGAATCATACCAAAAACAAAGTGGCGGTCCACTTTGTTACTACAACAAGCATGAACCTCCCATTCATGACAAAACCGAGTTCACCCACCAATTTTAATTCCAAGTCTAACAATAGTAACTCCCGAACTCAAGCGGTTGTCCATAACCGTGGACACGGCTATTCGAATAGATTTATACCCTGCAGGGTGTACTACTTACCCACACGACATGATTAGCCCGTAAGCCTCCGGATGCCTCCGAATATAGCATACTTCCTAAGGTATGCCGGTGGTAAATCAAGATATGGTCGCTTAGCAAGAAGATCCCATTGAGCTAAGTCCTCAACCCATGGCTCCTAGGAAACACAAGACGTTAACGCCCATCCTAGCACCTAGGAAACACAAGACGTTAACGCCCCATCCTATCACCCAAAAGGAACACGGGATTTCACGGTCCCATGCCCTTAGAATTTCACCACTGTGGGACTCAACACAACAAAACCTTCCCCCTACTTAACCATACGGCTCCCAACCCGCGTGTGATAGCACGAATGTACTTGAATCAACGATGTTACCAAAGTTCGGTCCTTAATTGTCTAGACAATCCAAACCACATACCCAAATCTCGTGCACGAAGGCACCATCACTAGCCATCACTTGTCCAGACCAAAAGCTCATTTAAAATGACAAAATTTAACTTAGAAAGCAGATACGAAGATCTGAAACAAAAGTATATAAAGAGAGTGGTGTTTATCCCATAATTGTCGGGTTATTCCCGACAATCAAACTACCGGTTCTAGACTTGCATGGCTAAGCAAAACTCGAACAATATAATTTCACACCTCCTATCATAACATTTCAGCAATGTAATAATTCATGGATAGCTACAATGACAACATAATAGGATGTGTCTAACTATTCATCACAAAAATAGCGACATTATAAAACTATCATGCAAGCAATTATCATTGCATCTATCCTAACAAAATTGGGATCAAATATGATGCAAAAAGAAAGTTCAAAGGATGCTTGCCTTGCTGGTAGAGCAATTGTTCACTCTCGGTACGTACGAGTCAATATCAATGAGCTCGGAATCTATATAAATACAATATCGAATAAACATCGAGAAATACTCCAAAAAACAAAATGCTCAAAAATGCATGATTTTTCTACAGTAGCTAAGTCATGACTTTATATGATTTTTGGTGAAAGAATTATTTCATTTTGATTTAGTATGTGAAAGTTATGATGAATTGAGTTTCAGATTTCAATATGCCTTCATTTATGCAAATTAATTATGAGGTGAAATTTTGTAGAGCAGTGGTGAGTACAAGGATTACATGGTTAAATGGGCAATATTATTACAAGTTCAAAACAATTGAGTTTGCTTCAATTGGATTTTTCTTGATTTAGTTATGGATTTTCAAAGTTATCAGCCTTTTTCTTTTGTAACAAAAATAGTGTTTATAGCTCATTTTCCAAAATAATGCTCTCTGTTACAGAGACATGTTTGAAACCAATTTTAATATAAAGTTCATTAAATAAGAAAATTATCAGAAGTGGTTTCACTCATTTTGGAGTTAAAATGATTTAGTTATGCATTTTAGAAGTTAATGCCAATTTTCGGTGTGCAATTTAATAGATTTCGAATTTTCTAAAGTATTTTATCTTTTTCTACTGAGTGCTCACCTAGCCACAGTCACTGACGGGTGGGACCGGGGGCAGAGCTTTGACCCAGTCAACGTGGACTTGGTCTCGGCCGAAATGAGCTGAAGGCGCATTTCCAGAAATACGTCTTCGAAACAAGAAAACGTAGACTAGTTCTAAGTATACTAAGAGTACGTTTTGCCTTAAACAAAACATACTTCACAATCTACACTTCCACTTACAGTCATATGGCCCACATGTCATACCCTGCTAGCCTTTATTTAACCCAACCGTTTTCTATTTGAGCCCCACATGTAAGCGATACAAAAGCAACACTTACACGTTACTAATGAATACTTTTCCTAAAACGAAAACGGTTTAGCGCTAATGACGTGCTACAGTGATTACCGGGGATCCGACAAAAGAGCTACGCGTCCGCGAGCTTTGCCGGCGGCTCGCCGGTGCGGTGATCCTTGACGGGTACCTTCAATGGGAGCTGGGACGGCCCGTAGCGGCAGCGCAACGCCGGCGAGAGGAGGTAACCATACGGCTTAAGTGCATGCAGCGTTCTGTCGAGTGTTTGAGCAAAGAAAAACATGCTTAAGCTTCCAGGGTGGTCGCTGATGCTTACCAGAGGGGAGAAAAGGCCAGAGAAGCTCGGTTAGAGGCAACGTCGGTAATGGTGACGGCGGCGCTAGGGCTCCGCGCGGAGAGAACTCTTTGGACAAAATCCAATGTAGTGAATGATCGAAAAAAAAGGTTAAGCACACTTCATAGATTGCGTGACAAGAAGAGATTGGTAACTGGCTTACTGGTTTAGACAAAGGACGGTGAATAGGGTTAACGGCCGAGAATAAGAGCAAGACCTAAATTCATCAACTCCTGTCAAGCATTGGTGAAATAAGTTGAGGGGAAATCTTGATTGTGTTCTAAGACACACTGTGACGCGCAAGAAAAGGAGAGGATCTCACCGGAGCCGAAGATGACTCAGAGGTGTTCTCGAGAGCGTGCTCTGGGCAACCCGAACGGCACCGAGGCGGATTGGAAGCTACAAACAACCAAAGGAGTTGAGCTTAGCAAAAATGGAGATGGCATCGATCATAGAGACGATAGGAATCACGCGGTGGAACTTACCAGAGTAGAGAGCGGAGGAAAGCTCCCTTCTTCTCAACGGCCGAGAGAAGAAGTGAGAGGGAAAAGAGGTGTGGAAGGGGTGTTATCCCGGGGAAGGTGACGGAGCGAAGGCGGCGTGAGGTGAGGAACGCTCCGGAGTGGTTGCATGCGGCGGTGGCTAACGGAGATGACGGCTTGCCAACGGCCCGGAGCAGAGAGGCGCGGCCGCGTGGCCTTCGGCGTTTGAGCGTGCCCTGCGTGAGGTGGACGAAGGCCCTGACCGGTGGGGTCGGGCGGTTAGTGGCACAGGAGCCAGGGGGTGTGCGGTGCGACGTGGCGCTGTGTGGACCGACCGATTGAGATTTGATGGTCCAGATTGGGGCTGAGGGGGGTCCGGTGCACTAAGTTGGCTTGGTCGAATCAATTCGTAGGGTTGGAACAGTGATGGGCTCGAGTCAAAGCAACAGTGCGAGCCTGAGTTTAAAAACAGATTTGACCAACTAGCAGTAGCTTTGACCAAGGCTCTAAAAATAGAAATAAAATTTCTAAAATCGTGAAATAATTTGTGGGGGTTCCTGGGATAGCCTAGTGTCCAAAAAAATTATTTAAACCTACTATTCATGACATATAATGTATAGTTTAAATTCAAACATAAAGTTGGTCTTTAATAGTGTTTGAATTTTTATAGGGTTCAAACCAGTCCCAAACATTTGGGAAAAATTATATTAATTCTTGATAATTAATAAAGTATTTGAATAAATTATTTCCAGAGATACTTTGGTAGCATTTATTTCAGTTTTATGATTGGAGTTCAATTTAAAGTGTATGTCTCATTTGTATTTTGAGATTTTCCAAGTACAATATGTAAATAAAAAGTTTCAAAACATGATGCATGCTAATGGGATGCATAATAAACCTCTTTATTAATTTGGGGATGTGACAGTCTTCCATTGACTCTAGCATCACAAGCAAAATATACCGTGCCTCGGAAAAATGTATACTTCCTAAAATTGCAGTATACACACCCTTTTACAAAATATTGCATCAATTCCGTACAACACATAAAACCAAAGCTTAAGATTTACAAGAAAAAGATATATAGTAAAGTTATTACAAAAGACCCCACTTTAGAAACCACCTAGAAAACACTTAACAAAAGGACATTAGGAATCCTTCAACATAGCTTCCCACTTTAGAACCTAAAACTTCTGAAGAACCTCTCTGGATTCGGATTTGAGTTCGGTTTGTGACGAAATCTGAAAAGTGACCCCGTGATCAAACCCACCTAGATTGCTACAGCCGTTCGTTCCGACTTCCGAACTACTGGAATCTCGGGACGAGATTCTGTTTAAGGGGGGTAGATTTGTAACAGCCCAAAATCCTTAAGTCAGATTAGTTAAGCATCTAATGTGTATTTGTGAAATTTCGGACTTTTAAAAACTTTTTGTTGTAAACCTTATGTTGAAAATCCTTGATTTTGAAAAACTAGGATTTTAAAACCTAGAATCCTTTACTCCTTCCAGTCAAATGCTCAAAGTGAAACTTAAGCAAAACTAGAAAGTTTCCAATGTGGGAATATTTCAGTTAGAATCTATCTCTTCTCATATGCTTGTTTGGATTTCCTGGAATTTTTTAAGATTATTTGGTTCCTTGTTTCTTTGCATGTTCAAATTGGATTTTGAAGTTAAAATAGAAACAAAACATGTGAACAGTGCCTGGAAGTATTTTTCCTAGGTTCTGTAACACCTTATAAACTCACCTTCAAAAGTTCACAAATTCTAGAAATAATTTGCTATTTTAAAACAGTTAGTCAAAGTAGAAATTTGAAAGTCAAACATCAAGAGCATGCACTTAAAATAATTTTTGGGAATAATTTATTTCAATTAAAACTCTGGAAATAATTTATTTAAATATTATAATATTTATCATGAATAAATATAATTTTCCCAAATTTTTGGAGCTAAACTCCATCCACGAAAAATTCAAACTTGCTTCAATAACTTATTGTAAGTTTGAATTTAAAATAAGCAAATAACTCATGAACAATGAGATTTAAAATTTTATTTGGTCACTAGGTCATCCCAGGAATCTCTATGAAAAATTTTAGATTTTTATGAATTTAATTTCTATATTTTGAAGCTCAATCAAAGTAGGAGCTTTGAATTAAAAACCCAGTCAAACCTCCTTGCACTATTCCTTGGGCTCGGACCCAACTCCGACCGGACCCGACCTCTGGTCCGACCGAGCCAACGTGACTCGGTCAAACCACCTAACTCGCGCCCACGCCACTCAAATCTCGCGCGCATTCTAACCGTCGGATCTTGATCGGACGGCCCACGTTCACAAGGAACGTTCGGACAGCCCCAAAGCACCAGCTCGTTTGGGCCGTTGGATCTGATTCCAACGGTCTAGATCGTAAAGACAATCGGAGGTTCCGATCGTCATCTCCATCTCAGCCGTTCATTTGGAAACCAACGGCCCGGATTAAGTGGCCGTTCTTCCCGTTATAAAACCCGACCCAGCCCCTCCTTGTGCCGTCGACTGGTGGGTCCCGCCGGCCCGCTTGTCTTCTTCCCCACGCGGACGTCGCCCCCGCCACCTCGCTCGCACCCTCGGTTGCCCGCTTCCTCTGCGCCCGCCCACGCTTCTTTCACCTCACCATCAACTCCTTGTCGCCTCAGCACGCCCTCACCGCGGTCTCGTGTGCCCATGCACTGCCCCTGTTCCCTCGCCATCCCCTCAGCGCCGCTTTTGTCCCTGCGACATGACCGGGGAGCATCGCCGCCCATACCGTCGCTCCCATTCTCGCCGCCTCCGTGCCGGCCCTTGTAAACCACCGAGAAGCTACCCTCGACGCCCTTTTTCTCTACCTGCCACTCACCCTCCATTTCCCCTCTTCCCTGAGCCTAATCGAGCAACACTCCGAATGCCGCTCTCGGACCTGCCGTGCCGCCTCCAAGCCCTCCAGCTCCTCCAGCGATCTCTGGCCTTCGCCTGCTGCGTCACGGCGCACCCCACATCTCCAGAAGTCGAAGCCCTCAAACAATTTTGGTTTTGGTCCACCAAGGAGCAGCGCATGAGCCTTCTTCCCTGGTTCTGGCCAATGCCGCCTCCACCGCCGCCACAGCTCCTCCGGCGACCCTTCCTCCAATTCCTTCCCACTGGAGTAAGCTTAGGCCTTCCTCTAACATCCCCTAGCACTCACTCTTGCACTCCTCCTCCCCAGGACCTGTAGGGAAACGGGTAGGCTACACTAGCGCAAATTAAAAAATTCTACCCGTAAACCAAGATCATTGTAGTTATAGATCACGGTCTTACCACTAGACACGCAGGTGCGGAAGTAGATGCAGCACGTCGGGGCAGAGTAGTCGTACTAAATTGATGCAGCACGTCGGGGCAGAGTAGTCGTACTAAATTGATGCAGCACGTCGGGGCAGAGTAGTCGTACTACTTCCTCATCCTCGTTGTGGCGTCCCACGTACAACTCCTCTCTTGCGGTTCGTCCCAACGCTACAGATGCAGCGCCTTCAAAGTGTTGGAGATATGCCCTAGAGGCAATCATATTGATGATGATATTTCATTGTATCCATGATTTAATAAATGTTCCTTGAATATTGCCTTTGTGTTGATTAACAAGTATGTGACTTGTTTGTGAAACTCTTTACTTGTATGGTTATTCTAAAGTTGTCCCTAGTCGGAGTTCATGTGAGGACACACATGAATGATGGATTAGCACATGTATCGGTTGATGACCATGTTTCACAGGTCATAGACATGGAGATGTCAAACCAATAATGTGGACACATGTTTAGAACATGGGGTTGGACCGACCCAACATGAGACATAGTAATTATTCTTATGGTTCTCTCTACACAATGTGTACGCCTTGTCCTTAGACACGAGATTGTCGCATGTACGTGAGATGTGAATCGACCTACTTAGGGGCTATCAAACGCTACTCCGTGAATCGGGTAGTTATAAAGGTAGCTTCGGGTTTGTCATGAAGCATGCTGCGAGGCATGGTCGGTCGAGATGGGATTTGCCCTCTCTACCGAGAGAGATATCTCTGGGCCTCGAGTGATCGGATCCAAATGCATGGCCATGCTACTTAAGGTTAAGAGTTAACCTAGTAAGGGATTCCGGATCACGGATCGAGAAAGAGTGGTCACTTGGAGCTCGACCGAATATCGTGAGGCAAAGGGATTGGCATGTACATAACGTTGTGATGGTTCGTCCGATATGATCTTTACGTATGTTTAGGAGTTGGCACGCCTTGCTAGAGGCCGCTACCAACTATTGACCAAGTATGTGTACTCGTGTCATGTCTAAACATATGTGAACCATAGGTCACACACTTAAGGTTGAAGCCTAATTCGGATTGGATCCGAATTAGACCGCATTGAGTCATAATGGGCCTCTATTCGTAGAAGCCCATTATAAGGACGTCTATAAAGGAGGGCAGGGCGCTACCGGTTGAGGTTGAGTTTTTCGTGACATCCCCAAACCACGCCGCCATCCTCCCACGCCCTAGTCGCTCGCGGATCTAGTAGTCCGCGTCGTCGCTTCCTCCCGTGCGTGTGGATACCTTTGAAGGCGCCGCATGCGTGGCGTTGGGACGAACCGCAAGAAAGGAGCTGTGCGTGGGACGCCACGACGAGGACGAGGAAGTAGTACGACTACTCGCCCGACGTCATCGCATCAACTTGGTACGACTACATCGCCCCGACGCCGCTGCATCAACTTCCGCACTGCGCGTCTAGTGGTAAGACCGTGATCTATAATCGCAGTGATCTTGGTTTACGGGTAGAATTTTTAATTTGCGCTAGTGTAGCCTACCCGTTTCCTTCGGTGGTATCAGGCGGTTCTTTGTCATGTTATAGGTTCGGTGATTTGCATATGGCGATATGTAAATCGGTATGATCGATGTGATCGATTGTATAGTTCGGTAATGGATTGATCGGTTTCGTGATCATGCTTTGCTAAGGTCGTGAAACAACATACCCCTACGGTCGGATTCGCCATCGGGTAGAAGCGGTGACACGTAAAACGATTGCGAATGCGAAGATCAATATGATTGATCGAATCGAACCTAGATTAATAATCGATGTACCGTGATCATGCGCTAAGGTCGTGAAACAACATACCCTACCGGTCGGATTCGCCATCGGGGTGACAAGGTGACACGTAAAACCGGTTGCGGCATGCGAAGATCGATACTAATTGGTCGAATCGAACGATGAGTCGATTTGTGGTAAATATGATTTGCCGATCAAAATCCTATGTAAAATTGCATATCAAAATCCCTTCGAACCCATGAGGGAAACCCCTCGACCCCTATCCGGTAGATTGCGATTCTATGCATTAACTTGTTTTTGCAGGATGTATGTGACCGTATGGCCTAATGTGTATGTGATGCATGTTTGTAATATTTGCATGACTGCGTGTGAGTGGGTGCGGCAACACGTTGGAGCCATTGTGTTGTCAAAGTATTGTATTAACGGCTCATGCGTGCGACTTGTGATGATTCCTAGTATCCATGTATTTTATTACTAGTGTTATGAGTAATAGCTTATAGTAGTACTCGGAGGACACATCACTTGGAGGATGGCACACATGAACCATGGAGATGGAGATCATCATGGTGGATGATTCTATGGCGATGGAGATCACCATGAGAAAATAGGCCATCTTGAGTCACAACCGTGTGAATGTTATTCCTATTGTTTTACTCCTATGCATGTTTGAATGGTAGAAGTATAGCGATCCCTCACAAAATGTTAAGTTAAACATATGCCCTCCCAATTAAACTTTGCACCATCCATGTCTTGTAAATTGATGGTGGGTCTATAAAATTAGGGCACCATCAACTTTCCTTGACTAGATGGGTTTTGTATCGGATACTTACATGCATAAGGATTGGTGAACTTAACAAGGTTATCATAAAGGTTATGGGCCTTGGGGCATAAAGGTTGGGCGCGGGCATAGAGATGTCACCCAACAACAAGAGTCATATAGAGATATGATTAGCAAGGTGTTGCTTACAGAATTACCTTGTCTCCTAGCGGTGATGCAAAAGCTCACTAGTAGACTCGTTAATTGCGGATCTTGAATCGCTAAGAATCAACAGAGGATGTTGATTTTAGTGGGAGTACATTCTATTAAATTTGTTTAATACAATTTACTCTATCATGGTTTTATTTGTCTTAGTATTTTGCATTTCCTATTGTAGATCAATGGCATCTAGCAACCACGCACACCGTTTTGCTTTGCGATCGATTCTTGAGAAAGAGAAATTAAATGGAACAAACTATTCGATTTGGTCCGTAACTCGAGAATTGTTCTCGTGGCGGATAAAAGGAAAACGTTCGACACCCCAATCCCGTAAGAACACGCTAACAATGCGTCTGCTGTTGTTAAAAATGCCTACAAGAAAGCATGTGATGACTCTCTTGAGATTAGTCGTCTTATGCTTGTATGCATGGAACGACCTTCAAAAGCGCTTTGAGGATCGGGAAGCATATGATATGATCATAGCGCTTAAGGACATGTTCTGCACGGGCCGGATCGAACGGTTCAATGTCTCTAAGGCTTTTTCCGGAATGCAAGTTAACGTAAGGTGCACCGTAGGCCCACATGTGATCAAAATGGTTGGTTCTGATCGGACTTTGGATAAACTTGGTTTTCCAATTGGCCAAGAGTTGGCAAGCGATTTCATTTAGCGTCTCTTCCACCTAGCTATGGGCATTTCATTTGAACTACCATATGCATGGGGCGGATAAGGGCCTTAATGAGCTTTGTGGGATGCTCAAAACAGCAGAGTGACATTAAGAAGTGTGCGGGCCAAGCCATGTGATGGTCGTGCGAACAAGTCTAGCTTCAAGAAAAAGGGTAAGAAGCCATGGCCAAAGAATAAGGGCAAGGTTAAAGATATGATCTCAAGCCAACGCCTAAGCCTAATCTTTGGACTGGAGTGAGACAAGATGCTTCTATTGTAAAGAAATCGGCCCTTTGGAAGAGAAACGCAAGAAGTACATGGATTCGATGAATGCAAGAAGAAGGCCGAAGTAAGACTTCCACCCATGGTACACTTGTCATAAATGTTTTAGATATTTTCTCAGATTCTCCTATTAACTCTTGGGTATTTGATACCGGATCGCTTGCTCACATTTGCAACTCGATGCAGGGCTAATAAGAAGTAGAGGAGTCGCAAGAGGTGAAGTTGATTTTGCGTCGGGAATAAAGCAAGGGTTGTTTGCGTTGACCGTCGCACCATGCAACTTCAGCTTCCTTCAAGATTTATTATGGAATTGAATAATTGTTATTATGTTCCTAGTATGAGTCGAAACATTTTATCCCCTCATGTTTGATGAGAGATGGTTATTCATTTGCAAGTAAAGACAATGGTTGTTTGATCTCTAAAATGGAATGTTTATGGCTTTTGCCCATTGTGAATGGGTTATTTATTTTAAATCTTGATGATGCGCCTATCTTTAACATAAATGCTAAAAGACTTCGACCTAATGATTTGAATCCCACCTATGTTTGGCATTGTCGTTTGGGTCACATAAGTGAAAAGCGCATGAAGAAGCTCCATGTCGATGGTCTTCTAACTTCGTTTGATTTTGAATCATACGAGACATGTGAAGCTTGTTTGCTTGGTAAGATGACCAAATCACCTTTCAAAGGTTCTTTTGAGAGGCGTCGGACTTGTTGGAAATCATACATACGATGTATGTGGACCAATGAGCACGATCGCTAGAGGTGGATTTCATTACTTCATAACTTGCAATCGATGATTTTAGTAGATATGGCTATGTCTACTTAATGAAGCATAAGTCTCAAACTTTGAAAAGTTCAAAGAGTTCCGAATGAGGTTGAAAATCAACGTGCAAGAAAATCAAGGCTCGCGATCCGATCGTGGTGGCGAGTATTTGAGTCATGAATTTAGCAATCATCGAAGAGTTGCGGAATTGTTCCACGCCTAACACCGCCGGGCGCCTCAAAGAAACGGGTATCCGAGCGGCGCAATCGGACCTTGTTGGACATGGTTCGATCGATGATGAGCCACAGATTACCATTATCCTTTTGGGGTTACGCTCTAGAAACTGCAGCTTTCACACTTAATAGGTACCGTCTAAATCCGTAGTTAAGACACCATATGAGATATGGACCGAAGAGTCACGCTTGTCTTTTCTAAAGATTTGGGGATGTGAGCGCTTGTCAGCGACTCTGATCGGACAAGCTCACACCCAAGTCGGATAAATGCATTTTCGTGGGATATCCAAGGAAACCTTTGGATATTACTTCTACAACCGACTAGAGGGCAAAGTGTTTGTCGCTCAAGTGGTGTTTTCCTAGAGAAAGAGTTTCTCAACAGGAGACAAGTGGAAGAACGGTGCACTTGAAGAAGTTCAAGATGAACCAATCGGGAAGACTCGACGAATGATGCCCATGTGGCGAAACAAGTTGAGGAACCCATGGCAAAGGAAGCACCACCACCACGAAGGTCGGAAAGGCTCGCAATGCGCGAGATATGTTATTGTTAGACAATGATGAGCCTACGTCCTATGCGGAAGCAATGATGGACCCGCACTCGAGAAATGGCATAGTGCCATGAGATCCGAGATAGCATCCATGGGAGACAATCAAGTTTGGAATTTGGTTGACCGCTTTGATGGTGTTAAAACCATAGAGTGCAAATGGATCTATAAAGGAAGATTGATATGGATGGAAATGTTCATATCCATAAAGCTCGACTTGTCGCAAAGGTTTTCGGCAAGTTCAAGGAGTTGACTACGATGAGACTTTCTCACTTTGTGGCGATGCTTAAATCAATACGGATCATTCTAGCTATTGCTGCATATTTCGACTATGAGATATGGCGGATGGATGTCAAACGGCTTTCCTTAATGGAAATTTAACCGAGGACGTGTATATGATACGGCCGAGGGTTTTGTCGATCCAAACAATGCTAGAAAAGTATGCAAACTTCAAAAATCCATTTATGGATTGAAGCAAGCATCTCGGAGTTGGAACATTCGTTTTGATGAAGTAGTCAAAGGGTTTGACTTCATCAAAACGAAGAAGAATCTTGTGTTTACAAGAAGACAAGTGGGAGCTCACTCGTATTTCTAATCTTATATGTAGATGACATATTACCGATTGGAAATGATATTCCTATGCTCGAGTCCGTTAAGACCTCACCAAAAATAGTTTCTCAATGAAGGACTTAGGGAAGCGGCATATATTTTAGGTATTAAGATCTATAGAGATAGATCAAAAAGGCTAATAGGATTAAGCCGCAGTACTTACATTGACAAAGTGTTGAAACGGTTCAACATGGAGGAGGCAAAGAAAGGGTTCTTGCCCATGTCTCATGGCATAAATCTTGGCAAGACTCGGTGTCCTTCGACAACCGATGAGCGAGATCGCATGAGTAAGATTCCATATGCTTCGCCATTGGATCTATCATGTATGCTATGATGTGTACTCGCCAGATGTTTCCTATGCTCTAAGTGTTACAGCGCAGATACTGTGGTGATCGGTGAGAGTCATCGACAGCAGCTAAAAACATCCTCAAGTATTTGAGAAGAACTAAGGATGTGTTCTAGTCTACGGAGGTGAGGAAGAGCTCGTTGTAAATGGTTACACCGATGCAAGCTTCCAAACCGACAAAGATGATTACAAATCGCAATCGGGTTTTGTGTTCCTTTGAACGGTGGTGCGGTAAGTTGGAAGAGTTCCAAGCGAGACTCTTGCGACTCTACAACGGAGGCCGAGTACATTGCGCTTCGAGCGAAGAAAGGAAGGTGTTTGGATAAGGAAGTTCATAATCGAACTAGGTGTGGTTCCTAGTGCGTGCGATCCTGCGATCTTTCTTGTGATAACAAGGGGCCATGCGCAAGCCAAGGAGCCGAGGAATCACCAAAAGAACAAACACATATCGCGGCGGTTTCATCTCATTCGAGAGATCCTTAATCGAGGAGATTTAAAGATATGCAAAATACACACGGATTTGAATATTTCGATCCTTTGTGAAGCCTCTCCCACACCCTAAGCATGAGGCGCACACAAGAGCTATGGGTATTAGATATCTTCTAGATTGACTCTAGTGCAAGTGGGAGATCGTTGGAGATATACCTAGAGGCAATCATATTGATGATGATATTTCATTGTATCCATGATTTAATAAATGTTCCTTGAATATTGCCTTTGTGTTGATTAACAAGTATGTGACTTGTTTGTGAAACTCTTTACTTGTATGGTTATTCTAAAGTTGTCCCTAGTCGGAGTTCATGTGAGGACACGTGAATGATGGATTAGCACATGTATCGGTTGATGACCATGTTTCACGGTCATAGACATGGAGATGTCAAACCAATAATGTGGACACATGTTTAGAACATGGGGTTGGACCGACCCAACATGAGACATAGTAATTATTCTTATGGTTCTCTCACACAATGTACGCCTTGTCCTTAGACACAGAGATTGTCGCATGTACTTGAGATGTGAATCGACCTACTTAGGGGCTATCAACGCTACTCGCATGGCGGGTAGTTATAAAGGTAGCTTTCGGGTTTGTCATGAAGCATCTTTGCGAGGCATGGTCGCCGAGATGGGATTGCCCCTCTCTACCGAGAGATATCTCTGGGCCTCGGTGATCGGATCCAGAAATGCATGGCCATGCTACTTAAGGTTAAGAGTTAACCTAGTAAGGGATTAGGATCACGAGATCGAGAAAGAGTGGTCGCTTGGAGCTCGACCGAATATCGTGAGCAAAGGGATTGGCATGTACATAACGTTGTGATGGTTCGTCCGATATGATCTTTACGTATGTTTAGGAGTTGCACGTCTTGCTAGAGGCCGCTACCAACTATTGACCAAGTATGTGTACTCGCGTCATGTCTAAACATATGTGAACCATAGGTCACACACTTAGGGTTGAAGCCTAATTCGATTGGATCCGATTAGATCGGCATTGAGTCATAATGGGCCTCTATTCGTAGAAGCCCATTATAAGGACGTTCTATAAAGGAGGCGGTAGGTTGAGGTTGAGTTTTTCGTGACATCCCAAACCCCGGCGCCATCCCTCCCACGCCCTAGTCGCTCTCGCGATCTAGTAGTACGCGCGTCGCTTCCTCCCGCACGTGTGGATACCTTTGAAGGCGCCTGCATCGTGGCGTTGGGACGAACCGCAAGAAAGGAGTCGTGACGTGGGGCGCCACGACGAGGACGAGGAAGTAGTACGACTACTCTGCCCCGACGTACTGCATCAACTTGGTACGACTACACTGCCCCGACGCGCTGCATCAACTTCCGCACCTGCGCGTCTAGTGGTAAGACCGTGATCTATAACTACAGTGATCTTGGTTTACGGGTAGAATTTTTTAATTTGCGCTAGTGTAGCCTACCCGTTTCCCTTCACAAAGGTATCCACACGTACGTGAGGAAGCGACGCACGCCGGACTACTAGATCCGCGCGAGCGACTAGGGCGTGGGAGGGGTGGCGGCCAGGGTTTGAGGATGTCACGAAAAACTCATCCCTCATCCTGTGCGCCCCTACCCTCCTTTTATAGACGTCCTTACAATGGGCTTCTACGAATAGAGGCCCATTAGGACTCAATGCCCAGTCTAATTCGGATCCAATCCGAATTAGGCTTCAGCCCCTTAAGTGTGTGACCCTACGGTTAACGTATGTTTAGACATGACGCGAGTACACATACTTGATCAATAGTTGGTAGCAGCCTCTAGCAAGACGTGCCAACTCCTAAACATACACAAAGATCATATCGGACGAACCATCACAACGTTATGTACATGCCAACCCCTTTGCCTCACGATATTCGGTCGAGCTCCAAGCTGACCACTCTTTCTCGATCCTGTGATCCGCAATCCATTACTAGGTTAACTCTTAACCTTAAGTAGCATGGCCATGCATTTTTGGATCCGATCTCTCGAGGGGCCCAGAGATATCTCTGTCAGGTAGAGAGGGGCAAATCCCATCTCCACTGACCATGCTTCGCAGCATGCTTCATGACAAACCCGAAAGATACCTTTATAACTACCCAAGCACGAGTAGCGCTTGATAGCCCTAAGTAGGTCGATTCACATCTCAAGTACATGCGACAATCTCAGGTCTAAGGACAAGGCGTACACATTGTGTAGAGAAAACCATAAGTATAAAAGCTATGTCTCATGTTGGGTCGGTCCAACCCCATGTTCTAAACATGTGTCCACATTATTGGTTTGACATCTCCATGTCTATGACCTGTGAAACATGGTCATCAACCGATACATGTGCTAATCCATCATTCACGTGTGTCCTCACATGAACTCCGACTAGGGACAACTTTAGAATAACCATACAAGTAAAGAGTTTCACAAACAAGTCACATACTTGTTAATTAACACAAAGGCAATATTCAAGGAACATTTATTAAATCATGGATACAACGAAATATCATCATCAATATGATTGCCTCTAGGGCATATCTCCAACAGGACCCTCACCGCAGTGACGCCGTCATGCCGCCCAACGCTCACGCCGCCGGCCCACCTCGGGGGTTCCTCGTCTCCGTCGACCACTTCCTCGCGATCCAGGTATCCTAAGGAAGCTCAATCTCCCTTTAATTCACACCCTATTGCATCCAAGCGCCAACGCGCTGTTTCTCCTCCATGACCGGCCGCCGCATCCCCTAGCCACGCCGCCACAGTGCCGGCCGAGTCCCAAAACCGCCACCCCTAGCTTCCTTTTACTCCGGGCAACCTATTTTTGGGTTCACCTTTGCCGCACCACCACTCCTTCGCCGGCGATGAGCCGTGGTCCGAACCACCGGCAGCTCCTCTGTCCTGCCTCTGTGCTCCCTCTGTGTCTTTCTTTGTCTCTCAGAAAAGTAGGCCCCTCTAGAAGAACCACCCAATGATTTTGCTAATAGAAACTTTGTTTGTTTCTTGAATCATTCGGTGAATTGACAAAAGTTTGGATTTGAACTTATGATGAAAATTAGCACTTCAGTTCAGACAGTGTTTTGTTGTAGGTTTTAGGATTAGTATTCTGACATTAGTTTGTCAAAAGGCTAAGAACACAGTTACTGCAGTGGTTAGAATTGTTAATGCTTCAATTAGTTGTTAGACAATTATTTAGCAGTAGTAACCTAGTCTGAAAGCAAATATGAATGACTAATTACTGGAAAGGTTAGTTGTCAAAACTACAAGAGGCTGTTAGATGACCTGTTGTCTGAGCAGAGGAGGTGTAGAAGAAGAGTTGTATTGTCAGTTGCACTCTTTGGCAAAACTAAACTTCCTAGGTCAATAAATTTTGTGTATATCAATTGATCACTCAAATTTAATTAACAAATAGATGTTGGGAGTAGTGCTAAGATTAGTTGATAGCAGTTTAGTCTTTGGGTGATATGAGGATCAGAAAGGAGAAGATTTGGTAAACAGGTGAAAGAGTGGTGATGCTAGTAAACCCATCTGCTAGACCAACTGTTTTTGTGCTAACTAATAGGGGGAATGTCATTTTTTAAGTGAAGTCTAACTAGTAGCTTTTTAGTCTTGGGAAAATGTCTTTTGTAGATTGTATGAACTTTAGAGTCAGATCAGTACTAAATACTATATTGAGCTTTTAGAGCACTCAAAACTTGCTTAACAAATGATTGTATGAACTTGTGAGAAGATGTGTTAACACCAAGTTAACTCAGACATATTGCATTATAAGAATGCATCAACAGAGAGTGTTTAGATGAAACCTACTAATGTCGGTGGATTGTTGCCACCTCAAATCGATCCTTAGAAGGTTATTGCTCCATTTGAGCTTGGACCTTTAGCTAACACTTAAACTAATAGAGACAGCATTTGAAAAATAAGCATTAGTGTGTTAACTAGAACAACCAAGGAATTCTTTGATTAGGCAAATGATTTATGAGGTACGCAAATTTGAAGAGAACCGTAAAGAGGAATAATAACTTAAGGAGATTTCGTGTTTACAAACCACATGATGATAATAAGTCCAGAATCAATATATTTGACAATACTCGTGAGTAGCTTTTATCAACCTAATGAACTTTGAAGCGAATTGTACATTTTGTTAGATTCACAAGAATAATTAATGCTAAGAGAGCAAGATTTTAAATAGGGTTAGAACCTTGCGGATGCTAAAGCGGATGGATTATAAAATATAATCACTAATCTTTCACATGTAACCTAACAAAGTAAAATCAATCATAAGCCAAGATTTGGTTTATGAATAGTCAATCAACAATAAACCTTGCCATAGTAACAAATTCAATAACTTATACCTAATTGAAATCAACTCCAAATCCAATGATTTTGTTCCTAAATTTATCTAAAATCATTATCTACCTTCTTCTTGAATTTCTTAATTTTGAAGACTTTTTGGAGTTTTGGAGTTTATTTTATTTTTTGCTTTGTTGGTTCTCTATCGTTAGATGACGATGATTCGGGAGTGCAACGGAGATGATCGTAAGAATGTCCAGAGTACCAGCAAACAAAGGCAAGCAGATGTAGCATCATTTGATCATATTGCTCTTACTACTTTTAAATTCTATTATCTTGTTTGTAAAAACTAAGTATGCATGCTTCTGGTATCAAAGTTAATTTTGTCGATTAGAGGTAGCTAAGCCTATTGCATTGTTGCCTTGAAATTGTTCACCCCTGCCACTGCCATAGGTTATTATCCTCACTGGTGAATTAGAGCCCGGTGAATGATTTATGGTCTTTTATTTGTCTTTACGATATGATACTTAGCAATGCTTAGTTACCGGTAGAATTGGGCGGTTATCGATTTAGTCGATAACCTTGATCACACAAAACTTATTATTACTTATGATTCAGCACCTTGTGCTATGTTTATTTGTGAAAACTAAAAAACTGAAAATAAAATGATTTGGACTTGGGCACAATGGTAAGATGGTGTGTTTTTGGGTATGACTGGAATGGTGCCCGGGTCAATTAAGGACCAAACATCTTGTGAGTCCCCCTAATCTAGGCAATTTGTGCGTGCTAACCACACTAGAGGGAAATGAGACCTCTCTTGACTAAGTACTTTGGGGGGTGTTAATTAATGAGTCGCGTGGTGGGTTGTATATTTAACTATATGCAACATGGACATGTTTGTGGGGGAGGGGAGCACCCGCCGAGGCCGGTGTTGTAATACCCCAAATTTAATTTGCTGAGAAGAAATAAATTAGAGAGAAGGACCAATTAGCAAAGTGATTTAATAGAGGATTAGAGGGGGATTTCTGCAAAGGGTAGACAACCTGGGCCGGGGCTTTTGGCCCACTTGATTTTGGCCCAAGGTGGGAGAGGGAGCAGCCAGCTACAAGTGGGAGAGGGCAAAACCCTAATCTGCTATAGTACCTTCGCACCTGCTATAGTGCCACCGTCATTGCTACAGTAACCGCGGTGCTACAGTGCCTGCCCCCTTGGCCCTTGCTGCCATCTCCTCCGAGGCGCAGCCCTGCTGTTCTTGTGTGCCACCGGCCAAGCAAGAAGAGGGAGGAAGGTAGAGGAAGAAAGGGAGAAGAAGTGGGAGAAGGGAAGGAGAAAGATCTGGTGATGTTCATCGTGTTCTACAGCGGGTTCTCCAAAGGTAACCCCTGTTCATCATGCGTTAAAGTCATAGATTTGTGTATCTTAGCAATGTCGGTTCTAGATTGCTTTCTGTCCAGACATTTGGCGAGCAGTTTTCGTGTCCTTAGATGCAGAATCTGGAGATCCCATATCCTAGATATTTAGATAATTCTCTTAGCTTTCAGTGGCCACCAAGATCACCGGATTCCGACTTACGGATCAAAAGACATGAATTTTTTTAGTGTCGCTGTCCTGTTGATCTGTCAGTTTTTGGACAGTCTGTAGGAAACGGGGTTAAACCATTAGTTAAAGATGAAATCAGAGGATGTCGATATAACAAAAAATGTAGGTAATGTTTATAACTTTTCATAGAGATAAAGAACGCAAGATTTGGACTTTCGTAGAAAAAGTTATGGTGGTTTTAGTGTACTGTCCAGAGAACCCGACGCGAATTCTGATGTCTAATAGATTGGCTTGCTAGGGGCAGTAAATAGCAGAATCAAAAGGGATCCCCAACTAAGTTTATTTAGGTAATTTAATTACCTTTTCATAAAGTATAAGATCATCTTATTTGGACTCCTGAGCAGAAAGTTATGTATTTTAGAAGTTGACTGGCCGCAGTGGGCACCAAATCGATCGCTAGAAATTAGAAGATTAGAAAACGCTTAGGAGTTTATCGAGTTCAATTGTGATGCTACTTATGTTTTTAGTCCAGTATGTTGGCCTTAGATTCGGTTATCTTTATGTTCAGTGGGAGCGTGATCCTAGGGGCAGCACCTCTTCGCGCCCACCGCTCTCGCACGCTTGAGGCAAGTATTCGGGTTATTGCATATTTATGATTGTATGCTGAAATTGTGTTGTGTCCTGCTCGTAATAGCTGTGCATAGATGTTAATGTGATGAGCTTCCATCTATCTTGATGAATGCAAGTTATGGTTAAAGTTTCCTTCGTATGATGTTAATGCTTACATGTTATTGTGTACACGTTGAATTCGTATGTATGAAAGATGATGTCATAGTGCATATGCATGTTTTGTGCATGTTTGGGTCTTGGTCACATGGTGACTAAGTATACTTTGTTGAGGTCCCCGTTATGCAATGACGGGCTTGAGGTCCCCACATTCGCGGAATGTGGGCAAGTGAGAAAAGAGGTCCCCATCATTGAGATGATGGACAAAGGTCCCTATACATGTGGTGTATAGGCTCTTGGTCCCTGTGGCAGAGGGCACAGGCAAGGGTATACATCGACGGATGTATACCCCGCATTACCGGTAAAATGCGAAAAGAGATAAAGTTCAAAAGGTGCATTGCATTTAGTCGCATTCCATAAGTATGAAAGTTTTGATTAATGTAATGATGTTGTGGAGTGTTGATGCTATAACTGTGATCTTTGCTTTAACCTTGTTGATACTTGCTGAGTCTTTGGGCTCACTCTTGCTTTTATATGTTTTAGGTACATCTGGCAGGAACAACATGCATGGGAGGGATTAGACGTTGGATGCACTCAGTACCTCACAATCTTAAGGCGTTTGCCATTAGTTTTATTCCAATAATAAATGAACTGCTTGAGAATCACTTAAGTATGGTCATGAGTTTCAGATTAATTGTAATGATGAGAATAGTACGATTTGTTTATGTTATTTAGATTATCTTGCATGCTTGAATGAACTTGAATATGGAATTTATTGTTAATTGCTATGGTTAATTGTCGGAACCTCGGTATAGTTAACTATACAAGGGAGGCTCTGCCAAAAATTTGTATTTGGTCTTAGTTCAAATTGGTTTAATGTATTTTTTAGTAGCATTCCGTGCTCTATGTGAGTTGGGGTGTTACAGCTTGGTATCGAGCGGTCGTAGGTCCGTGGTAATAGAATTGTTAAACTTGACACACTATGCACAAAGAGGTTGGGGTTTGGGGTCAAGCATTGCATTTACGTTTCCGTTCTAACGCATTGATCATTGCTGTTATGAATTGAATATGAATGCTTATGATTTGATTATTATGATGGTTATGTAACTATAGTTGATATTGAGAGGTTAAGGTCGTGGTTGTGGCTCTGGGCTTTACCAGGTGACACCACCATTCGTGGTATGAAATTAGTGAAGTGATTACCCTGAGTACCATAGCTATAGGTACTGTGGGTGAATTCTTTTAGAAAAGTTGTTCTCTTCTTGAGCTTGGTTTAGGCCAATTCTGGGTATAAATGAGGATGGCGAATTTTCTTGGGGTCTTGGTTACAAGGTAGTGGTTGGGATTTCACTTGGTCCCTATTTGTGTCACGGGAGTTTTGCCCTTCTTATTGGAAAATTTGATTCATTTATTCATTTGGTATTATGGATACTGAAAGTTTTCTGTTGCAAGTTCTTTATCATGTGAAGGTTTTGGCTTTATGTATTTCTTTTGATTTATTTTGAGTGTTGAAGTTAATGCCCCTTTTTCTGAAAGGAGTTAAAATCTTTTTGTGAGGTCTTGTTATGTTTAAACAAGAGGTGTTAAACATAGAAGTTCATTGATAAGGTTTGAGTTATCAAGTCAGATTTGTAGCGTGGTGCATAATTTGTCTTAACCCGGATCCTTGGAATTGAAGTTGATTAATTTGATGTTGACATAGAGTAATTACCTGATGGGTAGTGACTAAGAGTATGTCCTTACCTAATTGGGGTCAGAAGAGTTATTAAGAAGTATGGAACGTTGATGAAACTGGTTTGATCACTATGGATGATAAATTGGGTAAGCTTCTCGGTTAGATTGGATTTGCAGGTCTCAACGGATTAATCTAGCCCTTTGGGATGGATAAGTCCAGAAGGTGTTAGATTATTGTCATAGTGAATATTAATCTTAGAGTTATCTTTTATGGATAAGTACTTGTGGGCTCCCCGGGTTATTGGAAATGTACTTAATCAAATTCATACAGTAACATGATTATTAATGAAGGAACAGTACTGTCCCTCAATTAAAGATCATGCTAAAGGTATAAATTCAACAAGTAACAATTCCAATAAACAGATCCCGGATATATATATATCTCACAATGGTTCCTGGGATCAATGACCATTGCATATATATATCCTTTAACAACATTGCATCATACACATACAAGTCGTACATTTGCATAATTAAACATAAGTTTACAACATTCGGGTTTAGTACTACAATATAGAGTGACTTGGTCACTACAACATATTCAACAGCGGAAGCAAAATAAACTAAAAAAAAAAAGTCCACCAATGGCCTCATCCACCCGCAGGCAATTGCGTGGAGGAAAGAAGTAGCGTTACTCGTTAGCGTCACCCTGATCGGCTCTAACGGGTACTTCATAAAGGAAACCGTCCTCACCTGCAACAATAGGTGATAGCACCTTGAGTACGGAAGGTACTCAACAAGTCTTACACAAACTATTAAAATAAAGTGTTGATTAGAGCCTAACCAAAGGAATAGAATTGTTACATGCATAAGGTTACGACAGGAAGGTATAAAGGTTCAGATTTGCATAAAGCAGGACATCTTAACCTACAATTGCTAAATTTTGGTAAAGCAATTTAATAAATCAAATTCGGACTAAAATAGACCTAAAGACATTAAAAGTAATGAAGACAAAGCATGATTCCTCATGCAAACCGAAAATAAACCCAAAACAGATTTTTAAATCAAAGCTTCTATACAGTGACATCAATTCAAGTTATCATCCATGACCGTGGACACGCTATTCGAACAGTTTATACCTCGCGACGGTGTACATCTTTACCCACATGACTTAGCTAGCCCGTTGCCTTCGGATGCCTCCGAATGATGACATACTTCCTTTGGTATGCCGACCGGGAAACTAAGATTTGGTATTTTTCAACAAGCTAACACCATTGAGTTGGACCCCCATGTGTGAACAGATCCCGCTTAAACAACGACCGATAGCATCCGCTAACCGGGGCACACATGTTGCGTCAGTAATGCCGATCCAAACAATTTAATGCGAATTGGGTTCCCTACCCATAGTAGAATGCTATCGGCACCATTAAGGTATCGTATATGCGACGAGGCACATATACGCCCTCACCCTCCTAAGAACATCTGATACTGACATACAAGCTCACATGGCATAAAACGCAGTCCTCAGACCAAAGCATCTATGCCATACAAGGTCAATACACATATCCTTACTCTCCTGTTTCCAAATCAATAGTCTTAACATTTTACTTAACCAAACAGCGCCCATACATCGTATGTGGAAGTACGTGGGGACTTGAACTGAATAGTCGAGTTCGGTCCTTAATTAACCCTGGACAAGTCCACCACAAACCCAATCTCGTGCACAAAAGCACCATCACTAGCATCCTCTTGCCCGCATCAATTTGAATTTCAAATATAAGACTGATTTAAAGAAACTGGACAAAGAGTTTAAAATAACAATAGTTCGCTTAGATTCCCATGTTTGACAAGATATGCTTGTCAAACTCAAATCTCTAGATCGCATGTCTAAGCTAAAATCGAAAATATAGGTTATGATATACAGAGACTATGCTAGGTTAAGTGTATGGTTATAATTGAGGTAATCCATCATGTTTGGTCATAGCTAACTACTAACAATCACATTTTGTATTTTCAGAAAATAGCATGTACAGATACCACTTGGATTTGTAAAAGCTATTGTACAAAATTTGGGATCAATATGGTGCAAAGAGGATGCTTGCCTTGGTAGTAGTATACTGCTGTGTGTCTTGCATCGTTTCGAGGTAGATTCAAAACTTCAAATGAACCAGATTCTATAGAAAGCAAATAAATCCAATAAATGCCAAATCTGACAATAAGCTCAAAATGAAGGAAAAATGCATGATCAATTTGGAAATGCATGATTACAGTATGCTTAAGCCATAACTACCCATAATAATGATAATAACCCATTATATAGCTTACTGTTTTTCCAAAAGACAGAAACTGAAGTTTAGTGCAAAGTTCCAGTTTTCAGATTTTAAAAGAGCTGAAAACAGGACATGTTGCAATTTTCGGAAAAAGGAATATAGAACATGCAAAAGTTCATAAATGAAACTTAGCATGATCTTTTAGGGTAATTAATATCCCAAACCAACCTTAGTCTAACCCTAACTAGTTAGATTACATCAACTAAGAAGAAATTCATGTTTTTGTCGGTTAAGCCGACAAAAAGAAACAGAGACAGATCTTTGCTTATGAAACAAAATAGATGATGACAAGAATGGAAAGATCAACTTGTCATGCTGCTAGGGTTTAGTCAAAACCTAAATAAGATGGTAAGTTGACAGGAAGAACCCTAGGTTTTGAAAATGACATGGAAAACCGAAAGGTATAATATCAACTTTTCGCTTTGAAGCAAGTCAAACTACGATGCTTAAAAGAATGATTCACAGAGCACCTAAGGTTCCTAAGATACTCAAGATATCAAAACTAGGGTTTTGGCTTACCAAAGATAGGAAAGATACCAAGATTCTGAAAACTCGAAGTTGATCGACAGAGAGATAAATTATGATTTAACCTGCAAAAGATATCAAATCTTTAATGCAAGGTAAAACCAGTGCTTAAGGATGGATAAGCAAAGGATAGGAGCAAAAATCACTGGGCAAGAAGGAAGAAAGTGAGCTTGGTGGCCAACAATGGTCATACTCAAAGAAACTAGGGTTTATATATAGATGTTGAGCTACAGAGCAAGAGGGAAAGATCTAGAGTTGATGAGGTGTCCATTTAGGGCTAATTATCCCCAAAAATTAGTTGCAAAAACTTTGGGATAAATCCTCTCCTCTGTTTACTGAGAAAAATCTTGCTACCGAGAGAGGAAGAAGATAAGAACACTCTTACATGTGGGTCCCATTGTCATTCTCAGCCGCACGTGCTTCGAAAAGGCTCAAACGAATGTCAGCCGTCCGATTGGAAATGGGCGGCTGTGATAAATAGAGAGATTAAATGATTTGAATCGGTACCAGTTAATATGGACCGCACGATCTAGATCGGTTGATCGAGATCTAATCGAAATCCCGAAGGGCTGCGGGGCTCCGCTTTCAAAGAGAGACGTTGGATTAAAATCCAACGATCGATTAAAAGGATACACGTCACCCCTTTTAGATGCGATGGCACAACACCGTTGGATTTGATATCTACGGTCAGGATGGAAAATTGAACCGGATGGTCCGATTGCATACACTCATATGGACCTTACGATTGAAATCCAACGATCAACCGAATTTGGGCTTTAAAGGCCCACGGTCAAAAAGGAGCGCCGTAGGATTTAAATCCAAGGGCCCATATAATCGCGCGCCTCTGATTTCAAATTGAAATAAGGGACACCGTTAGATCACGAATGAACGGCTGCGATCGTGAGGGGATCCGGAGTCGTCCGAATGCATACACTAATCTGGACCACACGATGAAGATCCAACGGCCCAGAGGAGTGCGGGCTTTATAACACGCGGTAAAAAGGAAAAGCCGTGGGATTTGAATCTAACGGCTCAGATAAAAGCGCGCCTTTAAGTTTAAAACGAAAAGGGGTGCGCTGTTGGATCGAGAATGAACGGTGGTGATTGAAAAGGGATCCGGAGTTGTCCGATTGCACACACTGATCTCGCTCGTTAGATCAAGATCCAACGGCGGAGATTAAAATGCACACGTGGACAGCTCGCGGGTCGTTATAGCCTCACCCGTTCGATTGAAGATCAACGGTTCATTTCACGCGGGGAGTTCGGGCTCGCGCCCGAGCGTGACCGAGCCAGACCAATTTGATTCGGTTGGACCAAGACCATGGTTTGAGTCGCTACAGTGCTGAGTTTGGGTTTAGACCGGTTTAGTTGACCAAACCTTATTCAAATACTTAAAAGGTTTGACTGGGCTTTTAAAAATAGTAAATAAATTTATAAAATCATGAAATTTTGGCTGTAAGCTACTAGGATGATATATTTCCCAGATAAATTTTATAAACCACATTATCACTTTGTAAAATACATAAATATTTATTTCAGGCCGAAAATATTTATTTAAAGACAATAAACTTTTCTTTAAGTCAATTTAATTTCTAAAAATGCAACAAAATATTTTTAGCCAAGATAATTCATCTAGGCTTTAATAAAAATACTTCCCAGTCATAATACAAGTTTTATCTTGTATCCCTTTAAGACTTTAAATGGTCTTTTTGAGATTTTTGGCAAAAAGGAAAGTTTTTAATTTGTAACATGCTGCCCAAAGTGTAGAAATGAACAGTAATGCTATGAACAGCACCTCATTACTGTTCATAAAGCATTTTATTACTGTTTATAAACTTGGGGCTGTTACAAACCTACCCCCCTTAAGAAAATCTCGTCCCCGAGATTTGGAACAAGTTAGAGATTAGGAAGAAGTGAAATGGAAATGATTTATAAAGGAATTCAACATCTGTTGTCTTGATTGCCTTCAAAAATAGCAAAGAAGAACTTTACATAACACATAGTGTTAGTATTACATCTTTGTTTACATTGCTTTGTTTAAACTTTCCTTTCTTGATTCAAGGAAAGAACTAAACAACAAAAGATGGGGGTGCTCAATGCGCATCGGATCTTGCGCTCCCAAGTGGCTTCATCTCCAGAATGATTAGCCCATTGAATTTTCAAGAACTTGACAGTACGATTTCTTGTCCTGCGTTCCATTGTGTCGAGGATACGACCGTTGTTCTTGATATGAAAGGTCGTGTTGGAGATCAAGATGCTCATAAGCGCTGCCTCAATAGGAACACGAAGGCATTTCTTCAATTGAGACACATGAAAAGTATCATGCACTGCTGAGAGTGATTCAGGTACTTCCAATTGGTAAGCTACAGCTCCTCGCTTGGCAATTATTCGGAAGGGTCCGATATAACGAGGTGCGAGCTTTCCTTTACTCAAAACGATGAGTACCCTTCATGGGTGACACTTTAAGATAGACATGGTCATCCACCTCAAAGCTCAATTCATGACGGCGATGATCGGCATAGCTCTTCTGACGAGACTGTGCAGTCTTCAAACAATCTCGAATCGCATTTAACTTGCTCTTCGCTTCCTTTACTAAGTCCGGACCATAGAATGTCCTTTCACCGCACTTGGACCAATTCAATGGAGTCCTACAAGCTCTCCCATACAAGGCTTCAAAAGGTGACATTTGAATACTTGCTTGGTAGCTATTATTGTAGGAAAATTCCACATATGGCAAAGATTTCTCCGATCTTTGCTATAAGATAGCACATAGGCTCAAGAAGATCTTCCATTACTTGATTCACTCTCTCACCGACCACTTGGTTTGAGGATGGTAAGCGATCGAAGAGAGTTCAGTCCCCATAGCCTGATGAAGGCTATTCCAAAAATGGGAAGTAAACTGAGGACCACGGTCAGAAACAATGACCTTAGGAACACCATGAAGACAAACAATTCTAGCAATATAAAGCTCTGCTAGTTGCTTGCCATTGAAATCGGTCCTGACCGGAATAAAATGGGCCACTTTAGTTAAACGGTCGATGATTACCCAAATGGCATCAGACCCTTTGGAAGTCTTGGGAAGACCAGTAACAAAATCCATACCGATCTCTTCCCACTTCCACTGTGGAATAGGCAAAGGCTGAAGGGTACCAGCTGGCTTCAGATGTTCAGCTTTAACCCTTTGACAAATATCACATTCAAAGAACATACTTGAGCAATTTGCCTTTTCATTTGACTCCACCAAAATGTTTTCTTTAAATCTTGATACATCTTGGTACTCCAGGGATGTAGAAAAACTTGGAATTATGAGCCTCTAAGAATTAGACTTCTTAGATGGGGATCAGCAGGTACTACCAAACGATTGCGATACCGAATCATACCGCGATCATCTTCAGAAAACTCGTGGGCTTTACCTGCTTTCATTGTTTCCTTAATTTCGGCTACCTCGGCATCAGTTTGCTGGGCCTCAAGAATCTGGGATTCTAAGGTAGGCTCCACTTGTAATGCAGCGAGGAAACCCGCTCCCACCAATTCAAGACTTGCGCCACAATCAAAGACACAAGTCTTTTTCGGCGATAGAGAAGATATGCGCTTGCATTGTGACTTTCTCGCTAAAGCGTCGCCACAACATTGGCTTTACCAGATGATAATGAATACCCATGTCGTAGTTCTTGATCAGTTCAAGCCATCTTCTTTGTCTCATATTCAAGTCGATTGAGTGAATATGTACTTGAGCTTTATGATCGGTGTAGATCTCACAACGATTACCTAGAAGGTAATGTCGCCAAATCTTCAATGCATGGACCACGGCACCAATTCTAAATCATGAGTAGGATAATTAACTTCATGAGGAGCAATCGCGGGATGCATATGCCACAACTCGACCTTCTTGCATAAGCACACACCAAGTCCATGGCGAGATGCATCGCAATAAATGTCGAAGCTCTTAAGAACATCCTAAGAGTAAGAATCGGAGCTTTAGTCAAGAGGGTTCTCGAAGCCAAAACTCTCTTCACATTTAGTGACCATTCAAATTTCTTCTCTTTCTGCAAGAGCCGAGTCGAGGTCTAGCAATTTTGGAGAAATTTTCAATGAACTCGCGGTAATAACCCGCAAGTCCAAGAAAACTTCGGATCTCCGGGACACCTTTTGGGAGGCTTCCAATTTAGCACATCTTGTACCTTGCTTGGATCAACCGCAATGCCTCCTTCAGATAACACATGCCCCAAAAATGCAACTTCTCTGAGCCAGAAAGCACACTTGCTGAACTTAGCATATAATCGATGCCGACGAAGTGTTTCCAGCACAAGTCGCAAATGTTGTTCATGATCCTTATCAGACTTGGAATAAATAAGAATGTCGTCAATGAACACGACAACGAACTTATCCAAGAACTCCATGAACACCGAATTCATAAGATTCATGAAATAAGCTGGAGCATTGGTCAGACCAAAGGACATAACAGTATACTCGTACAAACCGTAACGAGTAGAAAAAGCTGTTTTAGGAATGTCCTCAGCTCTAACCTTGATTTGATGATAGCCCGACCTTAAATCAATCTTTGAAAAGACGCGGGCACCAACCAACTAATCAAAAAGATCATCAATTCGAGGTAAAGGATACTTGTTCTTGATAGTGACCTCATTTAACGGACGGTAGTCCACACACATCCGTAAAGTGTTGTCCTTCTTTTTGACAAAGATTGCCGGGCATCCCCAAGGTGAGGAACTCGGTCGAATAAATCCTTTGTCAAGCAATTCCCCGAGTTGCTTCTTCAATTCAACCAACTCGTTGACGGGCATTCGATACGGACTCCTGGATATTGGAGCGGTTCCAGGAACTAGTTCAATTACGAACTCCACTTCCCGGTCTGGTGGCAATCCGGGAAGGTCTTCAGGAAAAACATCAGCATACTCACTGACAATTGGTACTAACTCCAAAGAAGGAGTGGTATCAACTCGGTGAGCACAAAGATGAGAGCCAATTGCTTTGGAATGGTAAACAACTTGAATACCGTCTGCATTGGTCATAGAAATAGACCGTTGGGAACAATTGATTTGACCCTGGTTCTTGGACAGCCAATCCATACCCAAAATGACGTCCAACCCTTTAGAGTCAATCACAATTAGATTTGCTAAAAACTTTACCCCAAGGATTGTTATGTTGACCTCATGTGATCGATCGGTTTTAAAGACCGACCAGTGATTGAATAATAAAAGATGGTTGGAGGGTATGCATGTCTAACGGTGTTGAGAAACAAAATGATTGCTAACAAAAGAATGAGATGCTCTAGAGTCAAATAAAACGATGAGTGGATGAAATTAACTAGGAGCATACCCATAACAACTTCAGTGTATCACCGCCTCTTCACGGTGATCTCGTTCACATGCCCACTGACCGAGCCGATCGCTTTGATAGGGGCCTCGCGAAGGGCCGCCGCATGTGCGCTGGATATGGTCGAACAGAGGCAATCCTTGCCGCTTTGCCACACACTTGTTGGCATAATGCCCTGACGACCACAATGAAAACAGATAACCCCAGGTTAACATTGTTAACAGACGGGCTGATTTCCACTTGGTCCCGATCGACCGGTGGGAGGAGATGGACGAGGCAAACACCGCCCTTGGTGAAAATGGAGCTGGTGCTCGTGGTGGTCTAGACAACCACATACGAGGCCTTGTGAGCGCCACCAGAATAAATCGAGAAGTCGGCTGCCGCTATGTGACTCCTCCAACGCCTTGCTCTTACTCTCGCCACAATTGCTTTATTGACCAAATGAGAGAAATTTCGAAGTCATGCAAAGCCACCGCCATCTGCGCTTCTTCGATAGCCCATTCAAGAACCGGTTTCGACGACGAAGGTCAATCGAACGCCATCGAGCATATCGGCAAGGAAGTTGAACTCATGAAGATATTCGTCACGACTTTCGCCCTTGCTTGAGAGCGAAATTCTTGTTGCTTGATCATCATGACCCTTCAGAATATGAGCTTCGCGAAAAGCTTCCACGAGCTCATCCCAAGTAGGGACATGTCCAGCAGTCAATGGCAAGAAGATTATCCCACCATATGCTAGCCGGCCCATCGAAATGATAATCGCAAAAGAACATTTTCCTCTCGGAACATTGAGCAATCAAAAGCTTCTTCTCAATGGTCCGCCAATCCTCGCTTCCATGGGATCTCGAGAATCGGAGAACACCGCGGTTAGTCCGCTGAAAGTCGCAAGATCGCCACGCACATGGTGGCCTCCTCGCTCGACGGCCGATGCAACAGAGAAGAAGTATTGCGCGCAATCTGCTCCAAGATGCTGCGTCGTCCATCCGGTTGCGCTCAATTTGCATGAGCACATCGGCCATCGAAGGTGGTGGAGGCTCCTCTTCCGGGGACCACCTTGCGGACCACGAGAGCCGGAGGGTTCGGTCGGCCCTCACCGAGAATGAGGTATGGGAGTCGACATGCCCCTCCCTTGTTGCGCTTTAAGACGAGTAGTAGGTCTGTCATCCTGTTACACACCATGGTTAACAACACAACAAGGACATACTCGGCAAACACAAACAAGGTTGCAATTAGAAAGAAACAAACACTATACATATAATGCATCATGTTATGTTATGCATTCAAGTTGACACCAAACCGAAACTTCATATATATACAACAAAAATTTGGTTCCATCTTACATTATAGTCGCCATAATGTCGATTACAAACCAAAGTTAAACTTACATACTTTGTACAAAATACTACGCCCTATTACATACAATTTATTTAAGGGCAACTACTAGACTAAAAGACACTCAACCACGAGGGTTCATCATCGAGGTGCTAGCGTAAAGATCCCGGTTAAAGTTCACCGGAAACTCATTCAAAAGATGAGCTCCAGGGGAACCAGTATCAACAGGATCCAACGGGCTAATGAGACGCCTCGGGGAACCCAACAGTGGCTGATGACCTCCAGGAGGTGCAGTCCGCAGAGTGCGAGGTGTAACATCCCAATTTTGGGCTTGTGTTTCAAATGTAAGAAAATGAGTAGAAATTAAAACTTTTTCTTACATCATGTATTTCCCTTGTGTACTGAACAAGTATTGTACAAAAGGTTATGGAAGTACAAAGTCACAAGTCTTTTGATCCAAGTCTTGTTCTTCCAAAAACAATCTTGTCAAATCTTATGATCATTCTCTGGATATATTTTTCCTAAGTCTCTGTGGTGGTATGTGACCCTCTGAAAAATTTCACAATTTTTAGAAATTGTTTGAATATTTTTAGAGGTAGTCAAACCTGTTTGACTCTCACCAAACATTAAAACAGAGCCTTGCAGAATTTTTGGGGATTTATTCGCAGCATAAAACTCTCTGAAAATTTTACACAGGGTCAATGTCTCAGTCAGCAAGCTCTGTAAAATTTCAGAATTTTTGGAGTTATTTTGCTACCCAAATAAATCCTCAAAAGTCTCAGCTTAATTAAAAAACCTAAAACCAAATTCACTATTCATTGGGTTCGAAGTCGGACTCGAGTCCGAGCCACTTGACTCGGTTGAACCACCTAATCGCCTGAGCCGCGGTTTAAAACGCGCGTGCAATATCAGCCGTTGATTCAAATCGCTCGCCCACGTTCATGTGAGCATTCGGACCCTCCGGTTATGTTAATCATTTGGGACCGTTGGATCTCAATCCAACCGCCCGATCCTTGAGAGCAATCGACCGTCCGGCGAACTTGTTTAATCGTGACCGTCCCATTTTCGATCCGACGGTCACCGTCGTCTTTCTCGTTCTTCTTCCTCCTCGCTTCTTCGAGCGCCGCGGCGCAATGGCGAGAGCGAGAGGGCACGGCGGCGTTGATGTGTCACCTCCACGTTGCTTTTGTCAACGCCTCTCGCAATGCATTTAATGCGCATGAGCTTTCTCCTCCATTGTCACCATGCTCACTTGCTCCCATCATTTCGTGGTCTACAACCGCGCCATGAACCGAGCTCACCATGGGCTCATGTTCTTGCTCAAAACCCTAATCCCTTCCTATAAATTGGCTCCCTAGGTCCTCCCGGTGTTCTTTTGCACCACACCTAGCTATTCTCTGTGTTTGAGCTCAAGAACACCCTCACCCTCAAAACACCATTGTTGGTCAGAGCTCCAATGGCGGCCTTGGTGTCCAAAGGTTCATCCCCAACATTTCTTGCACCCTTTGAACTCCTCAACCTCCTTTATATTTCCCCTAACTTGATTTTGGGTTGCATTCACAGAATCACTCAATTTTAAGTTTGGAGATTTTCGGTTGGTTTCACCCCTTTCTTCTCGACTCAGGTAAGTGATTCTTTTGCAATTACTTGCTTTTGGAGCCTCTTTGAGCTATAATGAAGCTGTGGTAATGATGTGGTTCCACTCATTTTGCTCGTAACCTCACCTTCCACTTCATCTTCTTCGGCTCCGGTGGACTTCATCGTGTTCAAGTCTTCCCGCCATCTTTGGAGCTCCTCTCGGTTAAGGTAGCTCCTATATAGTCCCTAGAAGTCATGGCACTCGCTTCCTTGACCGCAATGAGCATTTTGCTATTTTCGTGTTTTGCCGTGTCGGCCTTCATCTTTGTTTTTCGGCCGCGGCGTTCCTGAACCTCCACCGCCGAGGTCACCACCGCTGGGTCCGCAACACTATTGCGAACCCATTTTGATAGTTTGTGGGCGCCGCGCGATCGGAGTCGCCGCCGACCACCGCAAAGCCACTCGGTTTTGTCACCGAGAAGCTCCGTTGTCGGATCATTAGGACACATTAATTGCCAATCATTAGCTGTTAATTGTGTCTTAATCATTATTATTGGGCCACCGACCAAAGGCCCAATCTCCTTAAATCAATCTCTGTTTCACTCCGCACTGTTCCGGCATCATTAATGCCTAATCATTGCTTAATTAAGTGAGTCGGCATTTAATCGCCGTCGGAATTAACCTCTGGTCGACTTGTGGGCCCGAGGGTTTAAAATCAAATCTCGTGATCATTAGAATCTATTTAATGTCAATCATTAGAATCACTAATTCGGTCTTAACCGCCACTGCTTAGTCGCGACTTGTGGGCGGTCGCACTACGTGCTGCGTGGGGTAAACCAGTACGTGGGTGACTCGAAGTCACCGACATACGGTCCCACATGTCAAGATCCTGTTTGAACTCCGATCATCACCCACCGCTCATTTTAGATCTGCGGTCTTGATCGTGAGTGCATTCGGACCATCCGGTTCCCTCATCATCCCGACCGCCCATCTTGCGATCTGCGGTCGAGATCATGTGTGCAATCGGACCTTCCGGTTAGATGTGGGTTCTAAGCCGCTCATCTTTAGATCTGTGGTCGCGGTTCACCGAGGCAACCGCATCGTCGGTTGCATGCACTCGTTTGGGCCGTTGGATCTTGATCCAACGGTGGACCCCGACAGGTTTGCGCGCGTGCGCTATTTTCGCGCAGCGTGAGCCGTAGGATTTTAGATCAAGGGTTGGGAGTCGCCCACGCCATTTCCTTTTATTGGATTGTTCGTATTTCGTAAGCAATTGTTTATCGATCAAAATGATCTAAAAACTTTAGAAACTCATAACTAATTCTAGATAAATCCTTTTTACATGAAACCAAATGCAATAAATTTGTATTCCCCTATAGTTTAATATAAAAATGCTTTTAGCTATGCTTCTGTAGTAGAAAATTCTGTAATCTTTAATAGTTGGTTTTCTGCTATTTTTATATATTCCAGAATTGTATTAAAACTTGGAAAATGCATATCTTTTTCTCATATATCTGCTAAGTGAATGATTTTAACTTTGATAAATTTGTCATTAACTAAACTTTAATCTAAAAATGGTGGAAGGTCTATATCACACTAAAAATATGTTAGTAGATTTAACCTTATTAGTAGCAATTAAAAATTCATTTAATGAGGTAATAGACACCATAATTCCTGTAAATCCTAAAAATAGAAATTTGATGTTAGGAAATCCTCTGTTATCATACTATAATGTGAAATAGGTTTTGCACATGTTTATATTTCTCGAAAGTGCATTATGCTTGTTTTGCATCTTAGGAAAATCATAACTAAATCATTTTAACTCCAAATGACCTGAAATTTTATATGGGTTACCTCTATACCAGTAGGTAGCTACCATAAAATTCCAGCTTCAAAATCTCTCTAGAAAATATTTTTGCTACAGTGCTAATTATGGTAAAAATGTGTTTTTAGGCAATATCTTTGCACCACAAATCCAAATTAGGTTTTTCCAGTTTCTATGACTAGGTATATTTGTATTCTACCTTGTGTATAAATTTCACGTATTTGGATAATTGTTGCTTGCTCATTGGTTTATTTGTGGCTCGTCTTATTGGTTGTTCTTGGTTCTTTTGCCTCTTCGCTTAGGATTCGACATTTGCGTAATCCCAGAACGATCCTCCGCAACCAATTGAGCAACAGCAAGAAGGCAAGCAGTTTGATCATGTTAATCCCAGATTTTAAGTATTTATGTTGATTACCAATTCTATGTATGCATTGCTACTTTGTTTTAATAGTTGGCCTAGTAGATGCATTTCCTTAGCAAATGATTATCCTCTACTACCATGAGCCTAGGTTACTTGTCGTGAGTTAGAGTTCGTGGATGGGCTCTTGTCACTTAGTAGTTGCGAATTAATTGCTTAGCCATGCTTAGCTTCGGTAGAAATGGGCTGTTATCGACTTGTCGATAACCTTGATCACACAAAACTTATTATGATTTATGATTTCCACCTTGTGCCATGTCTACTTGTGAAAACTAAAACTAAAAGCAAAATGATTTAGACTTGGGCACAATGGTATGTTGGTGTGATTCTCGTGTGACGGATTGGTGCCTAAGTCACCAAGGACCGAACATCTTGTTACACTAAACCAAGCATTTTAGCGTGCTAACCACACTAGAGGGTATGGGACCTCTCTTGACTTAGTACTTTGGCGTGTATTGGCTCCGGTCGCAGGAGGTCGCAGGAGGGATGGTGTTGGGAGCATTGTAGTGTCCGAAAGACTTCACCGGGATGGGATTTGTTGTCTTTCGCTTGCAATGTAAGCGTATGGTGTTTCTACCCATACGAGCGGCTCGTAGCTAATACACAATATTGGAAAGCGTCTCGTAGGACTTAGCCGTGCGGCATACCTACGAAGTGTGCTTTGGCTTAAAGGCGGTCAGAAGTGTGGGTACATTGGTACACCCGCAGGTTAAAACTATTCGAATAGCCTCGTCCCTAGGTTATGGACACGCTTGGGGAGGTCTTTCAAGAGTTAGACTACAACCTTTTAAATTAAAACTTGATGGGTGGTACGAATCGGGATTCGTGCTATGTTGTGGTGGCTATTGGGATAGTCACTTCTGTGTGGTTACTTGTATGTATCTTTACTTATCATTACTTTGATAACAAAACAGATTTGCAAACTTGCTTTTGAAATATATTACATTATTGCAAATAAAGTTGGCTTCATGCAAATGAGACATACAACCTCCACCTAAATAAGCTTGCATGTAGTTTATGAATAGGTCCGCTATTCCACACGTCGATCTTGCGGGTACAAAGACAATCTTTGTACTCGGATGCTATGCTTAATTGTTTTGTTGCAGAGGAAGGAGGTGAGCCCGAGGGCCTCACTTTTAGCGAGCTGTGTTGTGGTAGTTTGCGGGCGACTAGCTTGGCGGCCGGCCGGTTGCCTTGTGGGTGTGTGGCTAACGGTCGACTTTTGTTCTAGCCATCTTATGGCACATTTTGCTTCATTGTCATTCTTGTATATTATTCTATTTGGCCGGTCGGCTCTCTTTTGTAATAACTTTACTTTATGTTGTTATTGAACTTAGCGTTGTATGTTGTATGGAAGTGATGTGTAATTTTGTGATGATGTGCATATGTTGCAATTCTGGGAAACATATGCCCATCGAGGCTTAGAATGTTTAATTAGTAATGCTAGAACCATTTGGAGGTTAAGTGTTACTAGTTAAATATTCCGGGTCCTCACAAAGTTGGTATCAGAGCCATACTGACCGTAGAAACCCCTAGCTTGGTCGCCTCTAGGATACTTTGAAAACTTACTTTCAAATAGTTTACGAAAACTTAAGTAAGTTCTCTAATTTACTCCTTACCTATCTTAGCTTGCTCATCTCACCTTACTCTCACTTAAGTTTTGAAAAAGTTGTTCCTCTCCTCCTTTCAAAAATTAGCCTTTATCGATTAACTTGGTTTTGGGAGAAACATGAGAGCTTGGAGAAAGGAATTTGGACAGCTAGCTAGTGGTGAGTAAATAAGGTAGGAAATGAGAAGTAAATACAACTAAAACTTGTGGGAATGAAAGGGGTAAGAAGTGATATGAAACTAGCTAATGCCTATACTCTATTAGGTGGTTATACCCCGATTTTTGGGCTGTTTTGAGCCAGATTTTAGTTCTGAAATTTTGGGTCTTCTCAAACGATTACTGCTCTTCCATACGGGTTAGTCGTTTCGGGAAGTGGATTCGGTGACTTATGATCTCATGTTCTTTTGTGGCTGTTCGTTGGTCATTTTAACTAAGTTTGGGTTTCTGTGCTCTTGGGTCTTGAACTGTGTCTAACTTGTCTTAGTAAATCAGGATGGCTGGTGGGACACGTAGCGGCCGGAATCAGCCGGGTAGTCCCGATGAGGAGCTTCCCCCTCCTCCGACCATGGCGGAAGTCCTCATGCAAATCGAGCGCAATCGCTCGGAGGACCGCAGGGTGTTGGAGGTTATCGCAAGGAACACCTCCACTTCCTCTGGTGCCTCTGGGTCCGGAGGTGGACACCAGGCTCGTGGGGGCTTGCGGAGTTCCTCCGTACGCAGCCTCCTACCTTCTCCCGGTCCGAGGATCCCTTGGACGCAGACGATTGGCTGCGCGCGGTTGAGCGGAAGCTCAACGTTGCTCGCGCCGAGAGCAGAGCGGGCACTTTTCGCATCCCATCGCTTGGAGGGTGCGGCACTCATGGTGGGAGAACTTCTCGCCATGCAGCCCGCGGACACGTGGTCTCGTGGGAGGAGTTCCGTCGCTTTCCGTCGGGCCCATGTCCCCGCCGGCCCGATGAAGTCAAGAAGAAGGAGTTCCTTGCGCCAAACAGGACGCAAATCTGTGATCGAGTACCTCCACGAAGTTCAACCATCGCGCGGTACGCTCACCGAGGTGGCCACCGATGAGGCCAAGCAGAGAAGTTCATGGAGGGTTTGTCTCGAGGAGCTTCAGACAAGCTCTCTATCGTGGACTTCCCGACTTCCGCACCTTGGTGGACAAGGCCATCATCGCCGAGCACAAGGCGAGCGCTGGGCGAGTCCCGCAGCGCAAGTGGGAGGCCCAATGCCGCACAGCCGGCCTCGTTCGCCCTCGAGTTGGGCTGCACCGGTGGCCCGCCTTTGGCTTCACCACCGCCGAGGCCTTCAAGACCACCCCACGCCCGCGCGCAGTCGTGACTCGGGCGCGTCGCTGCGACCAGCCAGCGGTGTTCCCGCAACCCGCGCCGACGCCACCGCTCTGCACGACAAGGGCCACTACGCGAGTAGTTGTCCTAAGAAGATCGAGCGGCCTCGCCCTAATGGAGGACGCGGGCAAGGGAGTGGTCACCACCCGACCGAAGACCCGGGCTTGGGAGCGGCCGAGTCAATCATATCTCGGCCGAGGCACGTGAGGCACCGACGTGGTGTTGGGTACGCCTTGTTAATTTGCAGCTGCTACGCTTTATTTGACTCGGGCCTCGCATTCGCTTATTTCGAGGTCTTTTCTTTGTTGATTGTGGGCTTCACCGTGTTCCTTTGGGGATTCCATCTGCGATTCGCTCTCGGGTTCGAAATGAGAGTCGACCAAGTATGCCGGGATGTTCCTATCCACATCGAAGGAGTGGGATTCTTGGCGAATCTTATCCTACTCGACTCGGCGCTTGGATGTGATTCTTGGCATGGATTGGTTGTCCCAACACTTGGGAAAATCGACAGTGCCGGAAGGTTGTCTACCTCACCACCCTTCAGTGAACAGTTGGGTTTTCGCGCAGCTTGCGAGCCCCATCTTTATGTCCTTGAAGCGAAGCGGCGATTGGAGATTCACGACGCCCCACGGTGTGTGACTTCGCGGACGTCTTTCAAGATTTGCCGGATGCCTCTGCTCGAGATCCGAGTTTGTGATCGAGTTGCTGCCCGCACGCGCCTCTATTTCTAAGAGGCCGATCGCATGCCTCCTAATGAGTTGAAGGAGTGAAGAAGCACCGGGTGAGCTACAAGAGAAGGGTTTTATCCGTCCTAGCTCATCTCCTTGGGGTTGTCCAGCTTATCTTTGTGAAGAAGAAGGACAAGACCTTGCGCATGTGTGTTGATTACCGTCCGCTTAATGAGGTGACGGTAAAGAACAAGTATCCTTTGCCCCGTATTGATGATCTTTTCGATCAATTGACCGGAGCACGAGTCTTCTCCAAGATTGACTTGAGATTGGGCTATCATCAAGTCAGGATCAGGGCCGAGGATATTCCTAAGACGGCTTTTGCTACTCGTTATGGCCTTTACGAGTACACCGTCATGTCTTTTGGTTTGACTAATGCTCCTGCTTTATTCATGAATCTTATGAACTCGGTATTCATGGAGTATTTGGATAGGTTCGTGGTGGTATTCATCGATGATATCCTTATCTACTCCAAGAGTGAAGAAGAGCATGCTGAGCATCTTAAGCTTGTGTTGGGCAAGCTGCGTGAACACCAGCTGTATGCCAAATTCAGCAAGTCGAAGTTCGTTGAAGGAAGTGGCGTTCTTGGCCATGTTCTTCAAATGAGGTGTGGTGTGGATCCTAGCAAGGTCGGTGATGTGCTATCTTGGGGTCACCAAGTCGGTCACCGATGTGCGGAGTTTTCTTGGTTTGGTGGCTACTACCCGCTTCATCGAGAATTTCTCCAAGATTGCGAAGCCTATGACCGAATTGCTTAAGAAGGACAAGAAGTTTGAGTGGTCCGCTGCTTGTGATGTGAGTTTTCAGAACTCAAGAAGCGGTTGACCTCAGCCAGTGCTTGTTCTCCCGATATTCACAAGAGTTTCGATATCTATTGTGATGCTTCTCGTCGTGGTCTTGGTTGTGTTCTTATGCGGGAGGACAAGGTTGTGGCCTATGCATCGCGGCAGCTGAGGCCTCATGAACTCAACTATCCTACTCATGACTTGGAGTTAGTCGTGGTCCATGCACTCAAGATTTGGCGGCATTATCCGATTGGTAACCGCTTGCGAGGTGTATTCCACCACAAGAGCTTGAAGTACTTGTTCACCCAAAGATCTGAACCTCGTGCAAAGAAGATGGTTGGAATTGATCAAGGACTATGACATGGGCATTCGCACCATCCGGCAAGGCCAATGTCGTTGCGGATGCACTCGGTCGGAAGGTGTATTGCAACATGTTGATGCTCCAAGAGCGGCGACTGCTCTCATTTCGTCAATTTCAGCGCCTTAATTTGGGTTTGACCGAGCACGGTTCTCTTGCTACATTGGTTGTGCAACCAACCTTGGTGGACCAAATCAAGGCGACACAGAGAGCGGATGTTGGTGTGAGCCGATCAGCGAAACATCAAGGATGGGATAGCCAAGTGCTTTTCGGAGGATGAGCATGGCGTTGTGTGGTTTGGGCAGCGCCTTGTGGTCCCTAAGGTCATGGAATTGCGGATTTGATTCTCCGCAAGCCCATGATTCTCCTTTGTCTATTCATCCCGGGCTACCAAGATGTATCGTGACCTTCGCCGAGATTCGTGGACTCGCATGAAGCGCGAGATTGCCGTGTTCGTTGCCGAGTGCGACGTGTCTTTGTCGTGTGAAGGCCGAGCATCGGCGTCAAAGAGTCTTCTTCACCCTTGCGATGCCGGGATGGAAGTGGATTCGCTGGCATGGACTTCATCACCGGATTGCCCCGCTCGTCCAAAGGGAATGATGCTATTTGGGTTGTGATCGACAGGTTGACTAAAGTGGCACATTTCCTTCCTGTAAAGACTCAGCTTCGTGTGGGGCCTTTAGCCGAACTTTATGTCTCGAGGATTGTGAGTCTTCACGGTGTACCGAAGACGATTATTTCTGATCGTGGTGCACTTTTCACCTCGCGGTTTTGGCATAGTCTGCAAGAGGCTATGGGAACCCGCCTTCACTTCAAGCCTTTCATCCTCAGACTGATGGCCAGACGGAGCGAGTCAACCAAGTGTTGGAAGATATGCTCCGTGCTTGTGTTCTTTCCTATGGGAAGAAGTGGAGAAGTGCCTACCGCTTGTCGAGTTCTCCTACAACAACAGCTTTCAGCCGCCTTGGCATGGCACCATTTGAGGCTTTGTATGGGAGAAAGTGCAGAACCCCGTTGAACTGGTCAGAGACTGGTGAGCGGCAGTTTTTCGGCCCAGATTCGATCAATGAGGCCGAAAGTCGTTCGCTTGATTCGCGAGCATCCGCGCACGCCCATCCGCACAAAAGAGCTATGCGGTCGTCGTCGCCGTGAGTTGAGCTTTGAGCCCAATGACTTTGTGTATCTCAAAGTCTCACCCTTGAAGGGCCATCGCTTTTGGCATCAAGGGCAAGTTGGCTCCTCGATATGTTGGGCCTTATCGTATCGTCGAGAGAGTTGGAGCAGTTGCATATAGATTGGAGCTGCCAGCTGCACTTGAGGGGGTGCATGATGTGTTCCATGTTTCACACCTGAAGAAGTGCCTCCGTGTCCCAACTGAGGAAACTCCGTTGGAAGCTCTCGATGTGCAGGAGAATTTGACCTACCGCGAGCATCCTGTTCGTATTCTTGAGGAATCTGAACGGAGAACAAGGAACCGTGCCATCAAGTTCCTTAAGGTTCAATGGTCAAACCATTCCGAAGATGAAGCAACTTGGGAGCGAGAAGATCGCCTTCGTGCAGATTTTCCTTCTTTCTTCTCCGAGTAAACTAATCTCTGTCGAGATTCTTGTAAGGGGGGGAGAGTTGTAACATCCCAATTTTGGGCTTGTGTTTCAAATGTAAGAAAATGAGTAGAAATTAAAACTTTTTCTTACATCATGTATTTCCCTTGTGTACTGAACAAGTATTGTACAAAAGGTTATGGAAGTACAAAGTCACAAGTCTTTTGATCCAAGTCTTGTTCTTCCAAAAACAATCTTGTCAAATCTTATGATCATTCTCTGGATATATTTTCCTAAGTCTCTGTGGTGGTATGTGACCCTCTCTGAAAAATTTCACAATTTTTAGAAATTGTTTGAATATTTTTAGAGGTAGTCAAACCTGTTTGACTCTCACCAAACATTAAAACAGAGCCTTGCAGAATTTTTGGGGATTTATTCGCAGCATAAAACTCTCTGAAAATTTTACACAGGGTCAATGTCTCAGTCAGCAAGCTCCTGTAAAAATTTCAGAATTTTTGGAGTTATTTTGCTACCCCAAATAAATCCTCAAAAGTCTCAGCTTAATTAAAAAAAACCTAAAAACAAAATTCACTATTCATTGGGTTCGAGTCGGACTCGAGTCCGAGCCACTTGACTCGGTTGAACCACCTAACTGCACCGAGCCGCGGTTTAAAACGCGCGTGCAATATCAGCCGTTGGATTCAAATCGCTCGGCCCACGTTCATGTGAGCATTCGGACCCTCCGGTTGCGTTAATCATTTGGGACCGTTGGATCTCAATCCAACCGTCCAGATCCTTGAGAGCAATCGGACTGTCCGGCGAACTTGTTTAATCGTGACCGTCCATTTTCGATCCGACGGTCACCGTTCGTCTTTCTGTTCTTCTTCCTCCTCTGCTTCTTCGAGCGCACGGGCGGCAATGGCAGAGAGCGAGAGGGCACGGGGCGGCGTTGATGTGTCACCTCCACGTTGCTTTTGTCAACGTCTCTCTGCAATGCATTTAATGCGCATAGGCTTTCTCCTCCATTGTCACCATGCTCACTTGCTCCCATCATTTCGTGGTCTACAACCGCGCCATGAACCGAGCTCACCATGGGCTCATGTTCTTGCTCGAAAACCCTAATCCCCTTCCTATAAATTGGCTCCCCTAGGTCCTCCTGGTGTTCTTTTGCACCACACCTAGCTATTCTCTGTGTTTGAGCTCAAGAACACCCCTCACCCTCAAAACACCATTGTTGGCCGTAGAGCTCCAATGGCGGCCTTGGTGTCCAGTGGTTCATCCCCAACATTTCTTGCACCCTTTTGAACTCCTCAACCTCCTTTATATTTCCCCTAACTTGATTTTGGGTTGCATTCACAGAATCACTCAATTTTAAGTTTGGAGATTTTCGGCTGGTTTCACCCCCTTTCTTCTCCAAACCCTAAGTGATTCTTTTTGCAATTACTTGCTTTTGGAGCCTCTTTGAGCTATAATGAAGCTGTGGTAATGATGTGGTTCCACTCATTTTGCTCGTAACCTCACCTTCCACTTCATCTTCTTCGCCTCGGTGGACTTCATCGTGTTCAAGTCTTCCCGCCATCTTTGGAGCTCCTCTCGGCTAAGGTAGCTCCTATATAGTCCCTAGAAGTCATGGCACTCGCTTCCTTGGACCAGCAATGAGCATTTTGCTATTTTCGTGTTTTGCCGTGTCGGCCTTCATCTTTGTTTTCCGGCTCGCGGCGTTCCTGCACTTCCACCGGCGTGGAGGTCACATCGCTGGGTCCGCAACACTATTGCGAACCCATTTTGATAGTTTGTGGCGCGCCACGATCGAGTCGCGGCGACGACCAGCAACAAAGCCACTCGGGTTTTGTCACCGAGAAGCTCCGCTTACTCGGATCATTAGGACACATTAATTGCCAATCATTAGTGTTAATTGTGTCTTAATCATTATTATTGGGCCACCACCGGTGGGCCCAATCTCCTTAAATCAATCTCTTTTCACTCGCCTTCGTTCCGACATCATTAATGCCTAATCATTGCTTAATTAAGTGAGTCGGCATTTAATCGTTGTCGAATTAACCTCTGGGTCGCTGACTTGTGGGCCCGAGGGTTTAAAATCAAATCTCAGCAGTCATTAGAATCTATTTAATGTCAATCATTAGAATCACTAATTCGGTCTTAACCGCCCTGCTTAGTCGCTGACTTGTGGGCCCAGTGCGCTGTGCACGTGGGTAAACCAATAGCAGGGTGACTTCGAAGTCACCGACATACGGTCCCACATGTCAAGATCCTGCTTGAACTCCGATCATCACCCACCGCTCATTTTTAGATCTCGGTCTTGATCGTGAGTGCATTCGGACCATCCGGTTCCCCTCATCATCCTGGACCGTCCATCTTGCGATCTGCGGCTGAGATCATGTGTGCAATCGGACCTTCCGGTTAGATGTGGGTTCTAAGCCGTTCATCTTTAGATCTGTGGCCGCGGTTCACCGAGGCAACCGCATCGTCCGGTTGCATGCACTCGTTTGGGCCGTTGATCTTGATCCAACGGTGGACCGACAGGTTTCATACAGGCGCGCTATTTTCGTAGCGTGAGCCGTGAGGATTTTAGATCAAGGGTTGGGAGTCGCCCACGCCATTTCCTTTTATTGGATTGTTCTGTATTTCGTAAGCAATTGTTTATCGATCGAAAATGATCTAAAACTTTAGAAACTCATAACTAATTCTAGATAAATCCTTTTACATGAAACCAATTGCAATAAATTTGTATTCCCTATAGTTTAATATAAAAATGCTTTTAGCTATGCTTCAGTAGTAGAAAATTTGTAATCTTTAATAGTTGGTTTTACGCTATTTTTATATATTCCGAATTGTATTAAAACTTGGAAAATGCATATCTTTTTCGTATATCTGCTAAGTGAATGATTTTAACTTTGATAAATTTGTCATTAACTAAACTTTAATCTAAAAATGGTGGAAGGTCTATATCACACTTAAAAATATGTTAGTAGATTTAACCTTATTAGTAGCAATTAAAAATTCATTTAATGAGGTAATAGACACCAGTAATTCCTGTAAATCCTAAAAATAGAAATTTGATGTTAGGAAATCCTCTGTTATCATACTATAATGTGAAATAGGTTTTGCACATGTTTATATTTCTCGAAAGTGCATTATGCTTGTTTTGCATCTTAGGAAAATCATAACTAAATCATTTTAACTCCAAATGACCTGAAATTTTATATGGGTTACCTCTATACCAGTAGGTAGCTACCATAAAAATTCCAGCTTCAAAATCTCTCTAGAAAATATTTTTGCTACAGTGCTAATTATGGCTAGAAAATGTGTTTTTAGGCAATATCTTTGCACCACAAATCCAAATTAGGTTTTTCCAGTTTCTATGACTAGGTATATTTGTATTCTACCTTGTGTATAAATTTAGTCGTATTTGGATAATTGTTGCTTGCTCATTGGTTTATTTGTGGCTCGTCTTATTGGTTGTTCTTGGTTCTTTTGCCTCTTCGCTTAGGATTCGACATTTGCGGTAATCCCGAGAACGATCCTCCGCAACCAATTGAGCAACAGCAAGAAGGCAAGCGTTTGATCATGTTAATCCCAAGATTTTAAGTATTTATGTTGATTACCAATTCTATGTATGCATTGCTACTTTGTTTTAATAGTTGGCCTAGTAGATGCATTTCCTTAGCAAATGATTATCCTCTACTACCATGAGCCTAGGTTACTTGTCGTGAGTTAGAGTTCGTGGATGGGCTCTTGTCACTTAGTAGTTGCGAATTAATTGCTTAGCCATGCTTAGCTTCGGTAGAAATGGGCGGTTATCGACTTGTCGATAACCTTGATCACACAAAACTTATTATGATTTATGATTTCCACCTTGTGCCATGTCTACTTGTGAAAACTAAAACTAAAAGCAAAATGATTTAGACTTGGGCACAATGGTATGTTGGTGTGATTCTGGGTGTGACTGGATTGGTGCCTAAGTCACCAAGGACCGAACATCTTGTTACACTAAACCAAGCATTTTAGCGTGCTAACCACACTAGAGGGTATGGGACCTCTCTTGACTTAGTACTTTGGCGTGTATTGGCTCCGGTCGCAGGAGGTCGCAGGAGGGATGGTGTTGGGAGCATTGTAGTGTCAGAAAGACTTCACCGGGATGGGATTTGTTGTCTTCGGCTTGCAATGTAAGCGTATGGTGTTTCTACCCATACGAGCGGCTCGTAGCTAATACACAATATTGGAAAGCGTCTCAGAGGACTTAGCCGTGCTTGCATACCTACTAAGTGTGCTTTTGGCTTAAAGGCGATGCAAGTGTGGGTACATTGGTACACCCTCGCAGGTTAAAACTATTCGAATAGCCTCGTCCTAGGTTATGGACACGCTTGGGAGGTCTTTCAAGAGTTAGACTACAACCTTTTAAATTAAAACTTGATGGGTGGTACGAATCGGGATTAGTGCTATGTTGTGGTGGCTATTGGGATAGTCACTTCGTGTGGTTACTTGTATGTATCTTTACTTACATTACTTTGATAACAAAACAGATTTGCAAACTTGCTTTTGAAATATATTACATTATTGCAAATAAAGTTGGCTTCATGCAAATGAGACATACAACCTCCACCTAAATAAGCTTGCATGTAGTTTATGAATAGGTCTGCTATTCCACACGTCGATCTTGCGGGTACAAAGACAATCTTTGTACTCGGATGCTATGCTTAATTGTTTTGTTGCAGAGGAAGGAGGTGAGCTGAGGGCCTCACTTTTATGAGTGTGTTGTGGTAGTTTATGGGCGACTAGCTTGGCGGCTTGTCGGTTGCCTTGTGGGTGTGTGGCTAACCGGTCGACTTTTGTTCTAGCCATCTTATGGCACATTTTGCTTCATTGTCATTCTTGTATATTATTCTATTTGGCCTCGGCTCTCTTTTGTAATAACTTTACTTTATGTTGTTATTGAACTTAGCGTTGTATGTTGTATGGAAGTGATGTGTAATTTTGTGATGATGTGCATATGTTGCAGTGCAGGAAACATATGCCCATCGAGGCTTAGAATGTTTAATTAGTAATGCTAGAACCATTTGGAGGTTAAGTGTTACTAGTTAAATATTCCGGTCTCACACGAGGAAAGCTGCGATCATCCGGCTTGACGACTTGTCCATAAACAGTACACACCCGCCCACTGGAAGTCGATAAAGAGGTGGTGCGGCGGCGGAGAGGTCTCGTTGTCACCATAAAGCACGTTGCAGGAGCGCGTTCATGTTGACTCCAAGCGGTACTCTGGCCTCATTAAGGCGATGCCTAGTTTCCCATAGCTCCCTCACAAGACAGCGATGGATTTGGTCCATGATGCGGACCATCCTCGCCAACTGTCACACCTAGGGGTCTTCCCCAAACTGTATCTCATCGAACATGCTCACTTAGGAGGTAGGGCCTTGATTCGGGAAGTGGTCATAGGGTGGTTGAGACAATTCCGTCAAATCATGACGAAGAAGACTCATCATCCTACTTGCCGCTTCCTGAACTGCCATAGCCTCAGAGGTGGCAAGTGCTTGGACACAGTAAGGAACACTGTCGGCTACGTGCCTAGCGATGACATTGATGAAGGCACGGTACTCCTCCATCCCTGGTCCTCGATCTCGTCGATAAATGGCATACTCCGGCTGATAGGTGAAGTTGGAGCGCCACATCATGTCCCGAAGTAATGCTGGGAACCCATCAACATCTTCAGCTCGAGTCTCCTTGACCAAGTACCAACCGCTCATCTATAGGTAAAAAGACAAGATAAGAAACAATTCACTTTTAAATAAACCAACAGAAAGTTGGGCAAGAAGTGACATTAAGGAGGATAAGGAATAAAAGATGTCATACTTAAGCTTTCGAAAATACATTACTGTTTAAAAATAATTTTATCAGGAAACTCTCTAATTGTTTCGGCCAGGCTACTTCTAACCTACAGGCAACGTATGCTCTGATACCAACGCTGTGGGCTCCCGTTATTGAAATGTACTTAATTAAATTCATACAGTAACATGATTATTAATGAAGGAACAGTACTGTCCCTCAATTAAAGATCATGCTAAAGGTATAAATTCAACAAGTAACAATTCCAATAAACAGGATCCCCGGATATATATATATATCTCACAATGGTTCCCAGGATCAATGACCATTGCATATATATATCCTTTAACAACATTGCATCATACACATACAAGTCGTACATTTGCATAATTAAACATAAGTTTACAACATTGGGTTTAGTACTACAATATAGAGTGACTTGGTCACTACAACATATTCAACAATGAAGCAAAATAAACTAAAAAAAGTCCACCAATGGCCTCATCCACCCATGAGCAATTGCGTGGAGGAAAGAAGTAGCGTTACTCGTTAGCGTCACCCTGATCGGCTCTAACGGGTACTTCATAAAGGAAACCGTCCTCACCTGCAACAATAGGTGATAGCACCTTGAGTACGGAAGGTACTCAGCAAGTCTTACACAAACTATTAAAATAAAGTGTTGATTAGAGCCTAACCAAAGGAATAGAATTGTTACATGCATAAGGTTACAACAGGAAGGTATAAAGGTTCAGATTTGCATAAAGCAGGACATCTTAACCTACAATTGCTAAATTTTGGTAAAGCAATTTAATAAATCAAATTCGGACTAAAACAGTACCTAAAGACATTAAAAGTAACATGATAAAGGCATGATTCCTCATGCAAACCGAAAATAAACCCAAAACAGATTTTTAAATCAAAGCTTCTATACAGTGACATCAATTCAAGTTATCGTCCATGACCGTGGACACGGCTATTCGAATGCTTTATACCTGCGCAGGTGTACATCTTTACCACATGACTTAGCTAGCCGTTGCCTTGGATGCCTCCGAATGATGACATACTTCCTTTGGTATGCCGACCGGGAAACTAAGATTTGGTATTTTCAACAAGCTAACACTATTGAGTTGGACCCCATGTGTGAACCGATCCCGCTTAAACAACGATCGATAGCATCTCGCTAACCGGGCACACATGTTGCGTCGATAATGCCGATCCAAACAATTTAATGCGAATTGGGTTCCCTACCCATAGTAGAATGCTATCGGCACCATCAAGGTATCGTATATGCGACGAGGCACATATCGCCTCACCCTCCTAAGAACATCGATCATCGACATACAAGCTCACATGGCATAAAACGCAGGTCCTCGGACAAAGCATCTATGCCATACAAGGTCAATACACATATCCTTACTCTCCTGTTTCCAACTCAATAGTCTTAACATTTTACTTAACCAAACAGCGCCCATACACCGCGTGGAAAGTACGTGGGGACTTGAACTGAATAGTCGAGTTCGGTCCTTAATTAACCTGACAAGTCCACCACAAAACCCAATCTCGTGCACAAAAGCACCATCACTAGCATCCTCTTGTCCGGATCAATTTGAATTTCAAATATAAGACTGATTTAAAGAAACCGGACAAAGAGTTTAAAATAACAATAGTTCGATTGTGATTCCCATGTTTGACAAGATATGCTTGTCAAACTCTAAAATCTCTAGATGCATGTCTAAGCTAAAATGAAAATATAGGTTATGATATACGATACTATGCTAGGGTTAAGTGTATGGTTACAATTGAGGTAATCCATCATGTTTGGTCATAGCTAACTACTAACAGATCACATTTTGTATTTTCAGGAAAATAGCATGTACAGATACCACTGGATTTGTAAAAGCTATTGTACAAAATTTGGGATCAATATGGTGCAAAGAGGATGCTTGCCTTGGTAGTAGTATACTTACATTGCGAGTTGATTGATCGAGGTAGATTCAAAAACTTTAAATGAACCAGATTCTATAGAAAGCAAATAAATCCAATAAATGCCAAATCTGACAATAAGCTCAAAATGAAGGAAAAATGCATGATCAATTTGGAAATGCATGATTACAGTATGCTTAAGCCATAACTACCCATAATAATGATAATAACCCATTATATAGCTTACTGTTTTTCCAAAAGACAGAAACTGAAGTTTAGTGCAAAGTTCCAGTTTTCAGATTTTAAAAGAGCTGAAAACAGGACAGGTTGCAATTTTCGGAAAAAGGAATATAGAACATGCAAAAGTTCATAAATGAAAGTTAGCATGATCTTTTAGGGTAATTAATATCCCAAACCAACCTTAGTCTAACCCTAACTAGTTAGATTACATCAACTAAGAAGAAATTCATGTTTTTGTCGGTTAAGCCGACAAAAAGAAACAGAGACAGATCTTTGCTTATGAAACAAAATAGATGATGACAAGAATGGAAAGATCAACTTGTCATGCTGCTAGGGTTTAGTCAAAACCTAAATAAGATGGTAAGTTGACAGGAAGAACCCTAGGTTTTGAAAATGACATGGAAAACCGAAAAGGTATAATATCAACTTTTCAGTTTGAAGCAAGTCGAAGCTACTGATGCTTAAAAGAATGATTCACAGGAGCACCTAAGGTTCCTAAGATACTCAAGATATCAAAACTAGGGTTTTTGGCTTACCAGTATAGGAAAGATACCAAGATTCTGAAAACTCGAAGTTGATCGACAGAGAGATAAATTATGATTTAACCTGCAAAAGATATCAAATCTTTAATGCAAGGTAAAACCAGTGCTTAAGGATGGATAAGCAAAGGATAGGAGCAAAAATCCCACTGGGCAGCAAGGAAGAAAGTGAGCTTCAGTGGTCAACAATGGCTGCAGCTCAAAGAAACTAGGGTTTATATATAGATGTTGAGCTACAGAGCAAGAGGGAAAGATCTAGAGTTGATGAGGTGTCCATTTAGGGCTAATTATCCCCAAAAATTAGTTGCAAAAACTTTGGGATAAATCCTCTCCTCTGTTTACAGAGAAATCTGCGCGCTGAGAGAGAGGGAAGAAGATAAGAACACTCTTACATGTGGGTCCCATTGTCATTCTCAGCCGCACGTGCTTCACAAAGGCTCAAACGAATGTCAGTCGTCCGATTGGAAATGGGCGGCTGAGATAAATAGAGAGATTAAATGATTTGAATCGGTACCAGTTGATATGGACCGCACGATCTAGATCGGTTGATCGAGATCTAATCGAAATCCCGAAGGGCTGCGGGGCTCCGCTTTCAAAGAGAGACGTTGGATTAAAATCCAATGATCGATTAAAAGAATACACGTCACCCCTTTTAGATGCGATGGCACAACACCGTTGGATTTGATATCTACGGTCAGGATGGAAAATTGAACCGGATGGTCCGATTGCATACACTCATATGGACCTTACGATTGAAATCCAACGATCAACCGAATTTGGGCTTTAAAGGCCCACAGTCAAAAAGGAGCGCCGTAGGATTTAAATCCATGGGCCCATATAATCGCGCGCCGCTGATTTCAAATTGAAATAAGCGACGCCGTTAGATCACGAATGAACGGTTGTGATCGTGAGGGGATCCGGAGTCGTCCGAATGCATACACTAATCTGGACCACACGATGAAGATCCAACGGCCCAGAGGAGTGCGGGCTTTATAACACGCGGTAAAAAGGAAAAGCCGTGGGATTTGAATCTAACGGCTCAGATAAAAGCGCGCCTTTAAGTTTAAAACGAAAAGGGGTGCGCTGTTGGATCGAGAATGAACGGTGGAGATTGAAAAGGGATCCGGAGTTGTCCGATTGCACACACTGATCTCGCTCGTTAGATCAAGATCCAACGGCGGAGATTAAAATGCACACGTGGACAGCTCGCGGGTCGTTATAGCCTCACCCGTTCGATTGAAGATCAACGGTTCATATCACGCGGGGAGTTCGGGCTCGCGCCCGAGCGTGACCGAGCCAGACCTGTAACACCCTGGCTATCCGGAAGCCAAGATGTCACCTAAAACATCTAACATACATCCATTATGCGGAAGAATTTGAAATAAGTATATCAACTAAAGACAGCATTAAGATAAACAGGACATGGTGAAGGTATCCTTCCTTCACTTTCTAAGTTATTTAATACTGATCATCAATAAAGAAGGTTCACACGCAGTAATAAATCAACATCCATGTGGAGAAGGTATCCTTCCTTCACCAATTATAATTTAAATATTACAGTTCATCATTAACGAATGTAAGTTAGAACTAAATTTAATCTTGAACATGAATAGGATGATGTGAACGAGTAGTGCGTGTCTACTCCCTCCCAAGTGAGCCAACATCAGGAGTTACCTAAAATAAACAAACAACGCAAGAGTGAGTCCATGACTCAGCAAGTACAGTGAAAGAGAAAGAACACATATACAAACAGGACATCACCATTTAAGAATGCGAACCTTACATCGAGTGAACACTTATGAAAACATGAAATGAATGAATGTAATCAAGGATGGACTGCACACATGCATATACCGGTATAGTGAGTGACACACCTGTCGGTGTTCACTTAAGCCCGCATCTTAACAAAAGTGCGGGGATCCAAGTCCTATATGAAGAACGTTTCATATAGGTGTCCAAAGCTGCCCATACTGGAATTGATGGGTCTTTCAATCCACTCCCGTGGACGGGACATGACAATGTCCAAATTTGCCCACATTGGAATGGTGGGACTTACAATCCACTCCCGTGGACATAACATGAATAAAAGGATGCATGATATGAATATGAGCAGTGATAATACCATCTCTCAAGATATACTCCACATAATGAAAGAACATAACCAATTCAAAGCATCTCGGGTAACACAATATGTCACACTATATTCATGAAAACATTCACAATCACAAAGCACTCAAAAGCAACAAAGTACTTGCCTTCGCGTTGCGGCGCGTTAGCGAGCAACGATGGCGCTCTCAAACCCGTAGCCTCGTGGCCTAAACAATTAAATAACCGAAATAAGAACAACATAGAATCCAACCCAATTAATAGTCTACAATACCCCTTGAACTCCCAAGGAATCGCCATAAAACCTAATCTGAAAAACAGGCTGCAACCCAAAAGCGTGTCGGGACAGCAGCACGAAAATGACAGTAGTTAATGACGTGGGACTCGAAATGAGATGAGTCTAGATCGTACCTCATCTTAACGAACATATCTATAACATTCAAGTTGATGAGATTTCCCAATTCGGCCAATAAACTTCTCTAATAAAGAAAACAAAACAGCAGCACAGCTTCTGTCTGAACAAACAGGACAGCAATACTAAAACAACCATAACTTTTAATCCACAACTCCGAATTGAGCGTTCTTTATCAATCTGAAAAGGTTATGAAATTACCTACAATAAACTAGTTGGCACGACATTCAAATTTTGCCTTTAACAAAAACTGGCACACGGGTCAAAACTAAAGGTAGAAACTGACATACAATCTGGACAGACTGACATACAATCTGGACAGTCACATTGAAAAGTGCATAACTTTTGATCTATAAATCCAAATGAAGTGTTCTTTATCAATCCTGAAAGCTAGTGATATCACCTTCAAAATTTGTTATGGGCAAGACCTCTGAATCACCCTCTAACTAGGCCATAAATCAACCTATACAGAGACTGCTAATTCTCGTTAGGATTCTGGACAGTAGATAGTAAATCTATCATAACTTTTGACTCGTTCGTCGGATTTTAGTGTTCTTGGCGGCCACCAAAAGCTAAGAACAAGACCTACAAAACTCTAGGAGATCAAAATCCTAATTCTGCCTTTAGGTACACGAAACAGGCCGCGCAAGGTTCTGGACAGAACAACTTTCTACTCGCAGCAAATCGATCTAAACAAATATGATCCAAATAACTTCTACCACCAATCAACCGAAGAGGCTCGGGATTCGTTACCCTTGCTGCAACCAGGAAGTCGATGGTTGATCCACGAAGATGTTCCCCGCCTTATTGATCAGCGACCTTCCAAAGATCCAATCCGTTCCTCGCGAGATGCCGGCAAAGGGAAGATCGGCACCACGGGGCAGCTCCAGGAGATGGGGAGGTACCACCATGACCTTGGGCAGCAGCAAGGGAGGTGGAGGAGGGGCGGCTCCTGGCGGAAGGTGGCGCAAGGGAGGAGGAGGAAGTGGCGGCTGCGAGGGAGGGGAGAGGTGGGAGTAGGGGAGAAATTAGGGTTTCGGCCGCCCCTAAGGCCCCTTTGGCCGGCCACTAGGTGGGCTTGGGCCCTATGGCTGCCCCCTCCTTGGCTCCAAGGCAGCTCCCCCTTGGCCCACAAGGCCTCCTCTCGGGGCCTGCTGGCCAAAGGCCCAGGCCCAAAACTAGAAGAACCAACGAAACGCCAAATTTTCTATTTCTAAGTTTGAATTCGAACTGAAATCTTTCTAAACGAAAATGGGGTATTACAAGACCAATTTGATTCGGTTGGACCAAGACCATGGTTTGAGTCGCTACAGTGCTGAGTTTGGGTTTAGACCGGTTTAGTTGACCAAACCTTATTCAAATACTTAAAAGGTTTGACTGGGCTTTTAAAAATAGTAAATAAATTTATAAAATCATGAAATTTTGGCTGTAAGCTACTGGGATGATATATTTCCCAGATAAATTTTATAAACCACATTATCACTTTGTAAAATACATAAATATTTATTTCAGGTAAAAATATTTATTTAAAGACAATAAACTTTTCTTTAAGTCAATTTAATTTCTAAAATGCAACAAAAATATTTTTAGCCAAGATAATTCATCTAGGCTTTAATAAAAATACTTCCCAGTCATAATACAAGTTTTATCTTGTATCCCTTTAAGACTTTAAATGGTCTTTTTGAGATTTTTGGCAAAAAGGAAAGTTTTTAATTTGTAACATGCTGCCCAAAGTGTAGAAATGAACAGTAATGCTATGAACAGCACCTCATTACTGTTCATAAAGCATTTTATTACTGTTTATAAACTTGGGGCTGTTACAGTACTGATCATATGTAATTGCTATGTGTAATTATAATGTATCGAAGTATGATGTTGAGCATCGCTAAGAGATGAACTGATGGGATCTAGTTGGTGATCTTTGTTTACATGATGGAATAGTCACCAATTGTTTATGATAGCCTCTAGATTGGAATTAGTGCGCACTAAATTGGTATTGAGCTTTTGCTAACAGGTGAATGGTGGACAATAAAAGTAATATATGTATCTGTGTTTTGCGAGGATGACTTGGGCGCATGCCCTTATTAAAAGAGGTTTACTTCGATAAGGTAGTTTGTGCATGAGTTATTCTCTTGAACAAGTTGATTGTTGCAATCTTATTGAAAGAAAAATTGAAATAAGTCATTGTGTTCTTTTGGAAATATTTATGATGGGATAGTAGGCTATGATGATTCATGCTAAGAGTATATAATGACGAGGTTAGTAAGACCGTGAGTATGAGATGGTTCGGGTAGTAGCTAAAATTTGTTGAGCAAAGCGAAGTGTTGGAAAAGTTCTATTTGATTCTTAAGTGATTCATGTGATTTGAACTTAGAGGCTCTTTTATTTTGAGTTGGCTAAATGATGTTGTAATCAAAGGAAATTGCTTTCTCTGTTAACTAAAAAGGTGTACCTTAAGTATTTGAGGTTGTAGTTATGAATTGTAATTTGTAACTTTTCTATCGTTACAGCTTAAGAGTTTCGCGAATTTCAATATCAATGTTTTATCATGATTTCTTTTTTGGAGGTTGAAATTCCTTCTTGTAGGACATGTGCCTTCAACTATGGACTCGTATTTTGTTTTCCAAGTACATTTCTATTTGACTGTTTCTCTTGGTCTCGTGCTCACTCTGAGGAGCAACGTTTTCTTGTGTGTTGAAACTCGTATTTGTTTGTTTCTTCCTTTTGAGAAAGGAATTAACCAACTTGTGTTGCAAAGTCTTTTAAAGTGTAATTTGGCAGCTGGTTGGCGGTGGACAAGTATATGATAGTGGTGAGATTTTGGGAACCAAGCTATTTGAAGAGCAGTAGAAAGTGGATTGGTTTTGACCTTTAACAGCCGGAGAGGATTCGATGGAATGTTTTGGCGATGAAATAAAAGTGTTTCAACTAGTGGAACCTATGGCGAATTATGATCTAATAACCTTTGTCTATGTTGGAATGTTGGAATTAACGAAAGCATGGACTCTTGATAAATTTATTAGAGTATCACGATTGGGTACTTAGTAAGATTGTAGAAGAGTTATGATGGTGAAGTTTAATGAGAATAGCGATGTGGAGAAATCTAACCGTCGTGCTGATTAATGGGATAGTAGGGATTGTTGAGTTATTACTAGGTATGACTTGGCTTCAGTGAATAACCCTCTAGGAGTTAGAATCTTTCTAAAGATAATTTGGTCGGGAATATGTTTACATGATGATGTTAAGGATTGAGTATGTTTAGATTGTGGGGGTTTAGTACTCGAATTTGAGGATTTCCCAATTTTTTACACTAGAATTTAATTGTAGGAGTCTTAGAGGTCGAAATGGGGCTTGTGGTTTACGCTAGAATCTTGGTCGCTCCTTGATTATATGTAGAAATAGAAGAACAACAGTGGATCCTGAATAGTGTGTTGATCATGGGTAGAATCTTTTTGATATAATAAATGAGAATGTGTGATGTGAATTTGAAGTTGATTATCCTTAACAGATTGAGGTGATGTGTTTGTGGGCGAAGTCCATGCTGAGGTGCATTAGAAATTATTTACCAAAGTAACTCCGTTGGTAGAGGAGTTGGCTAGAGAATGTTTGGTGGGGTCAGTAGAGTCTCTCTACAAAAGGTGAATGACGTATTCAGTTTGAGCATCGCGTGAGGTTGCCAATTTAAGAGTAATGAGTTAGTGTGTGGTACAATGACTCGGAATCCCATGGTTTAAGGAAAGTTAAATTCTTAAAAGAAACGATTGAGAAAAGAATGTTTCCTCGGGTAATAAAATGCTCTCTTGATTCTTGTTTGAGCTGCGTGATTATGACAGAGGTCGTTTGCAATTTGAGTTGGCTTTATGTTCACATGTGTGATTCTTTCTGGTTTAGAAAAAAAAAGATCGATTTGTGCATCCGAGTGATTTCTCCTTTGGCTTACGTGGTGTTATTTGCAAACTCCCTAATTGAAAAGTGGAAAAGTTTTCATGTTAAATCCATAGATTTTGTATTGGGCTCATCTGAAGGGAACATGGTTTTGAGTTGGTTGCATTATGACTCCTTTGTTTTTAGTTGAGTTCTTCAGATAAGGGAGTTGGTAGGCGAGTTCTTTGTGCGTCCCTTATTAAAAGAGATGCTGCTTGCATAGGTAAAGTGATCGATCGAGAGTTGGAAATAGAGTTCCGTGTGTTTTGTGCGAGACGGTGTAATTCGGTACCAAAGAGAAGTTTCACCAAAGGTGTGTTGGATAGGTCCCGATAGTTATGAGGATTTGTTAGTTGGCGTTTTGCTAGGACCGTCTCGAGTCCATGCGCGGAGTACGCAATTTCTTGTATGTTCAAGTGCGGAGTGAGTACCTAAGAGGTCCGAAGCTTGAGTTTTGTTAGAGCCGTTGTGCGAGTAAGATCTTACCTTTGAGAGTTGTGTGTTGATTGTACTGTAAAGGTCGAGTCGAATGTTGAGGTGTAAGACGTTGATATCCATCAAGGTGATGTGGTCCCCCAAGTCCAAGAGGAAAGCGACTTGTGAGTTGGAGTCTTGCATGCGCGAGCAATATCCGAAATTGTTCACAGCAGGTCCGTGGTATTGTTGGTAAATTGGGTGCTTCTTTGGCGTTAAGCGTGATTAGAATTCGAGGTCGAATTCCGTTTAAGGGGGGTAGAATGTAATACCCCAAATTTAATTTGCTGAGAAGAAATAAATTAGAGAGAAGGACCAATTAGCAAAGCGATTTAATAGAGTATTAGAGGGGGATTTCTGCAAAGGGTAGACAACTGGGCGGGGCTATTGGCCCACTTGATTTTGGCCCAAGGTGGGAGAGGAGCAGCCCGACTACAAGTGGGAGAGGGCAAAACCTAATCACTCTGGTACCTTTGCACTGCTACAAGCGCCATCATTGCTACGATTGCCGCGGTGCTACGAGTGGCCCCTTGGGCCTTCTTGCCATCTCCTCCGAGCGCGACCTGCTTTGTTCTTGTGTGCCACCTAAAAAGCAAGAAGAGGAGGAAGAAAGGGAGAAGAAGTGGGAGAAGGGAAGGAGAGAGATCTGGTGATGTTCATCGTTTTCTACAGTGGGTTCTCCAAAGGTAACCCCTGTTCATCGTTCGTTAAAGTCATAGATTTGTGTATCTTAACAATGTCGGTTCTAGATTGCTTTCTATCCAGACATTTGGCGAGCAGTTTTCGTGTCCTTAGATGCAGAATCTAGAGATCCCATGTCCTAGAGATATTTAGATAATTCTCTTAGCTTTCAGTGGGCGCCAAGATCACCGGATTCCAACTTACGGATCAAGAGATATGAATTTTTTTAGTATCGCTGTCCTGTTGATCTGTCAGTTTTTGGACAGTCTGTAGGAAACGGGGTTAAACCATTAGTTAAATACGAAATCAGAGGATGTCTGTAATATCCCGTTTAAAAATAAAACAAATAAGTGATTAGTACTGAGATTAAATAGAATTAGAAAAGAAAAATTCGAAGTTAGAAAGAGTATTAGAACTCGGCCTTGCCCATAGCTTTTTGGCCCAACGAGGAACCACTTAAAGGGGGAGGCAAACCCTAGCCCTACATTGTAGTGGAGTACTGTAGCACGACGCTACAGTAGCCGCCGTGACTGTAGCACCTCCTCCCATGGCAGCCCCTCCCGCCTGCAGCAGCTCCTCCGGCGCCTCCACGTGCACGACTCTCCCGGTGCACGACTCCCCGCCGCCATGGGAGGAGGAAGGAGGTGAGTAGAGGAGGCCATCTTGGGGGTGGAGATCGTCGTGCGTCTCGTCGTTCGTCAAGGGTAACCGCTGTCCCATCGTCTAGATGTTTAATTGTTGTTTTTCTAGCAATGTCGGGTTTAGATCGCGTTCTGTCCAGATTAGTGCGTAGCTGTTTTCGTATCCTTAGAAGCAGAATCTGGAGACCCCATCTCCTAGAGATATGTGGGGTCTGTTCTTAGGTTTAAGTGGCCGCCAAGAACGCCCAAATCCGATTAACGGTTAGAAAGTTATGATTTGTTTAGTACTGCTGTCCCAAAATCGTGACGAGAATCTGCAGTTAACTTGTTAATTAAGTAAGAAATTGATAAGTGCCGAATTGGAACTTGGGATCTCCTAGAGAGTTGTAGGATATCTCGTTATCTTTCATTGCCGACAAGAATCACGTCATTTGGACCTCTGTAGCAAAAGTTATGATTTTATTCTTATTGGGTCTATGCTGTGGAATGGTTGCTGGTCTGACAGGTTTTAGTGTTTCGACCTAAGCGTATATTTAGAGGACAAATCAGAGGTCTCGCCATAACGAAAATGTAGATAATCCTTCCAGCTTTCAGGAAAAGTAAAGATCATGAAATTCGGATGAATGTATAGAAAGTTATGATAGTTTTATTGTTGCTGTCCAGAGACCCGACGCAAAAATTGATGCTTTGTTGAATGGCTTGGTAGGGCTAGTAAAGGGCCGAATCAGAGAACCTCACCAACTAGGTTTAGAAGGGAATTCAATAACCTTTTCAGAATGTCCAAGATCACTTCATTTGGATTTCTGTACAAGAAGTTATGATTTTTTTGAAGGGCTGTTCTCTGGAAAGGAAATCTGGCAGCCGATAATAGAGTCGGGATCGCGTCGAGTGGACGATGAGTTCATTTGTGATTACAGTTTTGTTATTAGACCTACATGGTAGCCTTAGCATGTCTCATTTATATGTCCAGGTGTGGGTTTGGCTCGGGAGCAGTACCTTATCCTCGACATCCACCTTCGCACGGTTGAGGCAAGTACAATTTTAGTAGACAGATGTTGAATGAGTGTTGAATTGATTGTTTGTGGTGAATGTCGCTGTTTAGTTAGTTTGAGTATGGAAGTGGCTTATATATGATCCTGTTACAAAATGCATCTCTATGATGAAGTATGCTTATGAATGTTTTTGTTACTGTATTGCAAGTGCATTAAGGAATAGCATTGAACTTATTGAGTGGAGTCTTGTGTTATATTAGATAATGTTTGGTGTGAACCATGAATGCTTATTGCGATGTGAAAATTATAGTTCGTGTGTAGTGGTGCATATGTTATATACTACGCATTGATGTTGGAAAAGTATGATACCTAAGGATGAGAAAGTTGTATTATGAATAGTCTTCTTGTATGCCATGAAGATGTGAATGCATTTGTTCATTTATTGTTCTTATTGAAATTGCATACACACGCATCATGTTGGCATTTGTGGGCTCGGTCACGAGTTGACCATGCTATTCTTGAGATCCCGTCATAATGATGACGGGCAAAGATCCCCATGCTCGTGGAGCATGGGCCTAGATCCCCACATTGGTGGTATGTGGGCAATTGGTCCCTGTGCTAGAAGGCACAGCATGGGTGTGCATTGACGGATGCACACTCCGCGTCACAGTGTAATGCTAAGAGACAAAGTAAAGGATAAAGTGAAAATTGAGCATCTTGCATAGCATGTGCATGGTTTATCCTAAATGTTGTGAAGTGTATTGAGTTGTTGAATTACCATTAAGAATGTTGTCTTTGATTATAGTGTACTTGCTGAGTCATCGAACTCACCCTTGTTGTTGTTGTTTGTTTAGGTACCTCTCAAAAGGGCGCGACATGCATGGGAGCGTAGTTATAGTTTTGAAGCACTGCCACGAACATTGAGATTATAATTCAATAAAGTTAATCATGCTTAAATAATGAATAAACCGCTTAAGGGCTTCTCTTTTGGTTATGCCTTATGTTGGATTTGTGTAATAGCGTTGATTAGCATAATATGGATGTCTTTATGATTATGTTTTGAATTGGAAGACTGGTTAATTGATTATTGTTATTGTTTCTTGTGCGAACCTCAGGTATGATTATTTATACAAAGGAGGTTCTGCCAATTTTTGTAAAGTGCCTTAGAATTAATTTGTTTTATGCTATTATGGTAGCATTCCAGGCTCATGATGGGCGGGGGTGTTACAGTTTGGTATCGAGCGGGCTTTAGGTCCGTGGTAGTTGAAATATTAAATTGACACACTGTGTACCTGATGGGTGGGTTGGGTTTTGCATTGCATATACGCTTCCGTTATGTTGTATTGTTGATCTGTTATGAGCAGATATATCTATAGTATTATACCAAAGTTATTAGGTGTGGGGATAACCCATGTTGAGAGATTGGGGTCGTGGTTGTGGCCCCGGCTTTACCAGCTACACTACCGTTCATAGTAGGGTAATAGTGAGTATCTTTGGAGAGGTTGTTCTCTTTCCTAATTTTGATTTGGTCTACTCGGTTCAATCGTGCTTGATGAATTTCTCTTGGATTAGTAGTTCCTTCCGGTTGATGCGTTTCCACTGATTTAATTTGACCCTTTAAAGCAAGCCTTGTTCTTCCAACTGTTGAGTCGCTTGCAGTTGATGGGTTTCAATTGGTTTATAATTGTTTTATAGAGCAAATGTTGTCTTTTCGACACTTGAGCTATTCTTGCTATTTGTGAATGTCATCATTGGAAATTTTGTTCCTTATTATGAGAGTTCTACCTTCTTGTTGGCACACTTGACCCATTTATTAAGCTTGGCATTGTGGGTAATGAAAGTTTTTTGTTGCAAGTTCCTTAACTCGTGAAACCTTTGGCTTATGTATTTCTCTTGGATTATTTCGAGTGATTAAGTTCTATGCCTCTTTTCCTAAAAAAAGTTAAAACTCATTGCGGTGTCTTGTTGTGATTAAATGGGAGGTGGTAATCATCTAGATTAATTGTTATAGCATAAATTATCAAGAAGGGACTTTTGCGTGGAGCATAATTGGTTTTAACCCGAGCTTTGTAATTGAAGTTGATTAAGTGGATCTGTCTTTTAGTAGTTCTTGATGAACTGTGAGTAAAGGTATGCTTACACCTACTAGGAATCCGAGATTTATTAAAAAAATGTGTGAGGTATTGATGATCTTACATAATCACAAGATTGAAACCTCGTATATCGGATTAGAGGAATGTTGAGGTAGTACTCTGTGGCTGGTGATTAAAGGAGATGGTGTTATTAAATCTTTAGTTAAACCGTAAGTATATAGTGGAATGTTGACTTTGTGTTCATAAATGGATAGGTGATGGTAAACAATGAGTAGGGCCCTATGAGCATACGTGATGAATACCATTGTCGATTGTTAGTGATAGATGAAGTGTGTGTTGAGCAGCACTAATAGTTGGATGGATAAATGATAAGTGATATCTGAAATCGTGTTTTGCGAAATTGTTATTTGATAAACATGATGTTGTTGAAAGAGGTTTATTTTAACCGTATGGGTTGTATTTCTTTTGGAGAGGTTGAAGATGGGATCAGAGGCTCGGATGACTTTCACTAAGAGTGTATTATTTCGTTGTTAATGTGATTGTCAATAAGGGATTATGAAGATAATAGTGAATGTTTTGTATGAAGGGATTGGATCGCTTGCCTGACACGGATTAGGCGAAAAGGTTTCTAGTTTTGGGTCTGGGATCTTTCAGACCTCATGTTGATATGGTAACTGAATTTGTTTTGAGCAACATGAAATGTTGAGAGGTTTTTTTTTTTTTTGCTCCCTAGTGATCTGTATGATGTGGTCTTCAAATCTCTTCTTGGTGGAGTTGGCATGGTGACGCTGTACCCAAAGAAAGTTGCTTTCTTTGTTAAAGGAAAAATGGAGTCAAGTTTTGTAACTTGCTGGTTATTGAAGTTTGTTTAAAGATTTTGATCTTACTCATAAGAGTTTTTCCCGAATCTCAAAAGCAAAGTTTTATTTCCGTTTGAGGCTTGTTATTCTCTGCTTGTGGGACGTGTGCCCTCAATTATGATTTTATCGATTTATTCGGAGATCATTGTTATTTGATTGTCTCTCTTGATCTTCTAATTACTGTAAGTGGTAACGTTTTCCTTGGCGCTGAAATTTATTTCTATTTGCCTCTTCTTCTAAGAAAGGGTTAATCGAACTAAGTTGCAAAGTATCTTGGATGTGATCAGCAATGAAATAGTGGTGGTCTAGTGGATGACTGTGAACCTTTGGGAGAGGCATTGAGTAATAAATTGGTTTATTGAACCTTAGAGAGGATTTGATTTAAATAGGGTGTTTGACTTTGGAGTTAACAGATTTCGTGGTCGCAACTAGGAGGACCTATAGCGAGATGTGGTCCAAGGTTGCGCACAATGTGTGAGAACATTAGAGTTAGCAAGTATGGATAACTTGATCAAGAACATATTTATGTATGGATGTTAGTGATTGAGTATGTTTGAATCCTAGTCAATTAGTTAGGGTTTTGTGAATGGGTATATTGTGGTCGAGTAGCGCTTTTGCTTGGTGTGGGTTGGAGAAGGTCTAAGATTGATGAAACGAGTTAACTTGAGTGGTTACTTGATTGGTGACGAATGCTAACATTAATAACTAAGGTTATTGTTGAGTGTATGAAATTGAGTCTTGAGATCTGAGGTTACCTATCAAGAATACCGAAAATTTATTGTAAGAGTCTTAGAGGTTGAATTGGGTTTTACATTTTCACGCTAGCATCTTGGTTCCCGTGATTAGGTTCCAAGAGATATGGTGAACTTTGATAGAATCTTTTGGATGCACTAAATGAGCGTGAATGTGGTAAATTTCAAGTCGATTATCCTAAAAGATTGAGATGATGTGATTGTGGCAAATCTATATTGTGGTGTGTTGGGAATTATTTATCAAAGTAATTCCTTTGTGTAGAGAAGTTGATCAGTATGTTATTATGGGTTGGAAGAGTCTCTCTACATAGGCGTGGAATATGTGTTCACCTTGAGCATAGCTTTGAGGTTGCCAAACTAAAGGAAATGAATTAGTATGTTATGTGATGATTGGAATCTCATGGTTTAAGAGAAAATTGAAGTCTTACAAGAAAGTTTGAAAAAGGGTATTATTCTCGGATAATGAAATGTTTCCCGGTTTTATTTGAGCATAGTCTCTATGACAAAGCAAATATAAATTGGGAAGATTCTCCTTGGTTTGCTGATTCTTTTGGTTTTAAAAAATGGTTATTTTGGTCATTTGAGTGATTTAGCCTCTCGCTATTGTGGTGTTTGTTTGGCAACCTGCCAACTTGAAAGGTGGAAAAGTTTTCTTGATATATTTATTGATTTTGGATTGAGCTTTTCTAGTGGGAGATGGTTTTGAGTTGGATGCATTATGACAGCTTGGTTTTCCGTTGAGTTCTTGGATAAGTGAGTTGGTAGGCGAGTTCTTTGTCGTCCCTTGTCAAAGGAGATGTCTTGCATAGGTAAAGTGATCGTGAGAGTTGGAATTAGAGTTCCGTGTGTTTTTGTGCGAGATGGTGTAATTCGGTACAAAGGAAGTTTAACCAAAGGTGTGTTGGATAGGTTCCGATAGTTCTGAGTTTTGTAGATTGGCGTATCGTTAGGACCATTTAGTACATGCTTGTGTGCGCAATGTCTTGTATATTCAGTCTTGAGTGAGTACATGAGAGGTCCAAGTTTGAGATTTTGTTAGAGTGTTGGCCAACAAATAAGAACCTACCTTTGAGTCCCGTGTGTTGAGTGTACTGTAAAGGTCGAGACTAGTGTTGAGGTGTAAGAGGTTAGTATCCGTCAAGGCGATGTGATCCCATAAGTCAGAGAGGAAGCAACTTGTGAATTGGAATCTTGTATGAGCGAGCGAATCTGAGTTGTTTACTTGATGCGTGTTAATTGTGATTAATTTCAGGTGTGGTGTTCTTGCAAATAGAGCGACAAGTAGAATTCGGTCGAATTCTGTTTAAGGGGTAGAATGTAATATCCGTTTAAAAATAAAACAAATAAGTGATTAGTCTTGAGATTAAATAGAATTAGAAAAGAAAAATTCAGAAGTTAGAAAGAGTATTAGAACTGGGCCTTGACCCATAGCTTTGGCCCAGCGAGGAACCACTTAAAAGGGGAGGCAAACCCTAGCCCTACATTGTAGTGGAGTACTGTAGCACGACGCTACAGTAGCCGCCGTACTGTAGCACCTCCTCCCATGGCAGCCCCTCCCGCCCACAGCAGCTCCTCCACGGCGCCTCCTGTACGACTCTCCCGGTGCACGACTCCCCGCCGCCGGCCATGGGAGGAGGAAGGAGGTGAGTAGAGGAGGCCGTCTTGGGGGGTGGAGATCGTCGTCGTCTACGTCGTTCGTCAAGGGTAACCGCTGTCCCATCGTCTAGATGTTTAATTGTTGTTTTTCTAGCAATGTCGGGTTTAGATCGCGTTCTGTCCAGATTAGTGCGTAGCTGTTTTCGTATCCTTAGAAGCAGAATCTGGAGACCCCATCTCCTAGAGATATGTGGGGTCTGTTCTTAGGTTTAAGTGGCCGCCAAGAACGCCCAAATCCGATTAACGGTTAGAAAGTTATGATTTGTTTAGTACTGCTGTCCCAAAATCGTGACGAGAATCTGCAGTTAACTTGTTAATTAAGTAAGAAATTGATAAGTGCCGAATTGGAACTTGGGATCTCCTAGAGAGTTGTAGGATATCTCGTTATCTTTCATTGCCGACAAGAATCACGTCATTTGGACCTCTGTAGCAAAAGTTATGATTTTATTCTTATTGGGTCTATGCTGTGGAATGGTTGCTGGTCTGACAGGTTTTAGTGTTTCGACCTAAGCGTATATTTAGAGGACAAATCAGAGGGTCTCGCCATAACGAAAAATGTAGATAATCCTTCCAGCTTTCAGGAAAAGTAAAGATCATGAAATTCGGATGAATGTATAGAAAGTTATGATAGTTTTATTGTTGCTGTCCAGAGACCCGACGCAAAAATTGATGCTTTGTTGAATGGCTTGGTAGGGCTAGTAAAGGGCCGAATCAGAGAACCTCACCAACTAGGTTTAGAAGGGGAATTCAATAACCTTTTCAGAATGTCCAAGATCACTTCATTTGGATTTCTGTACAAGAAGTTATGATTTTTTTGGAAGGGGGCTGTTCTCTGGAAAGGAAATCTGGCAGCCGATAATAGAGTCGGGGATCGCGTCGAGTGGACGATGAGTTCATTTGTGATTACAGTTTTGTTATTAGACCTACATGGTAGCCTTAGCATGTCTCATTTATATGTCAGGTGTGGGTTTGGCTCGGGAGCAGTACCTTATCCTCGACATCCACCTTACATACGGTTGAGGCAAGTACAATTTTAGTAGACAGATGTTGAATGAGTGTTGAATTGATTGTTTGTGGTGAATGTCGCTGTTTAGTTAGTTTGAGTATGGAAGTGGCATATATGATCCTGTTACACAAATGCATCTCTATGATGAAGTATGCTTATGAATGTTTTTGTTACACATTGCAAGTGCATTAAGGAATAGCATTGAACTTATTGAGTGGAGTCTTGTGTTATATTAGATAATGTTTGGTGTGAACCATGAATCTTTGTTGCGATGTGAAAATTATAGTTCGTGTGTAGTGGTGCATATGTTATATACTACGCATTGATGTTGGAAAAGTATGATACCTAAGGATGAGAAAGTTGTATTATGAATAGTCTTCTTGTATGCCATGAAGATGTGAATGCATTTGTTCATTTATTGTTCTTATTGAAATTGCATACACACGCATCATGTTGGCATTTGTGGGCTCGGTCACGAGTTGACCATGCTATTCTTGAGATCCCGTCATAATGATGGCGGGCAAAAGATCCCCATGCTCGTGGAGCATGGGCCTAGATCCCCACATTGGTGGTATGTGGGCAGTTGGTCCCCTGTGCTAGAAGGCACGAGCATGGGTGTGCATTGACGGATGCACACTCCGCGTCACAGTGTAATGCTAAGAGACAAAGTAAAGGATAAAGTGAAAATTGAGCATCTTGCATAGCATGTGCATGGTTTATCCTAAATGTTGTGAAGTGTATTGAGTTGTTGAATTACCATTAAGAATGTTGTCTTTGATTATAGTGTACTTGCTGAGTCATCGAACTCACCCTTGTTGTTGTTGTTTGTTTAGGTACCTCTCAAAAAGGCGCGACATGCATGGGAGGGCATAGTTATAGTTTTGAAACACTGCCACGAACATTGAGATTATAATTCAATAAAGTTAATCATGCTTAAATAAGCTGAATAAAGCGCTTAAGGGCTTCTCTTTTGGTTATGCCTTATGTTGGATTTGTGTAATAGCGTTGATTAGCATAATATGGATGTCTTTATGATTATGTTTTGAATTGGAAGACTGGTTAATTGATTATTGTTATTGTTTCTTGTGCGAACCTCCGGTATGATTATTTATACAAAGGAGGTTCTGCCGAATTTTTTTTGTAAAGTGCCTTAGAATTAATTTGTTTTATGCTATTATGGTAGCATTCCAGGCTCATGATGGGCTGGGGTGTTACAATGTCGATATAACAAAAAATGTAGGTAATTTTCATACCTTTTCATAGAGATAAAGAACGCAAGATTTGGACTTTCGTAGCAAGCGTTATGGTGGTTTTAGTGTCTTGTCCGAGAGAACCCGCGTGAATTACGATGTCTAATAGATTGGCTTTCTAGGGCGGTAACTAGCAGAATAAAAAGAGCTCCCCAACTAAGTTTATTTAGGTAATTTAATTACCTTTTCGAAAGTATAAGATCATCTTATTTGGACTCTGACGAGAAAGTTATGTATTTTAGAAGTTGGTGGCGTAGTGGGTACCAAATCGATCGCTAGAAATTAGAAGATTAGAAAACGCTTAGGAGTTTATTGAGTTCAATTGTGATGTTACTTATGTTTTTAGTCCAGTATGTTGGCCTTAGATTGGGATTATCTTTATGTTCAGGTGGGAGCATGATCCTAGGGGCAGCACCCTCTTAGCGTCCACCGTTCTCGCACAGTTGAGACAAGTATTCGGGTTATTGCATATTTATGATTGTATGCTGAAATTGTGTTGTGTCCTGCTCGTAATAGCTATGCATAGATGTTAATGTGATGAGCTTCCATCTATCTTGGTGAATGCAAGTTATGGTTAAAGTTTACTTCGTATGATGTTAATGCTTACATGTTATTGTGTACACGTTGAATTCGTATGTATGAAAGATGATGTCATAGTGCATATGCATGTTTTGTGCATGTTTGGGTCTTAGTCACGTGGTGACTAAGTATACTTTGTTGAGGTCCCGTCATGCAATGGCGGACAAGGTCCCACATTCGCGAATGTGGGCAAGTGAAAAGAGGTCCCCATCATTGAGATGATGGGCAAAGGTCCCTATACATGTGGTGTATAGGCTCTTGGTCCCTGTGGAAGAGGGCACAGGCAAGGGTATACATCGACGGATGTATACAACGCATTACCGGTAAAATGAGAAAAGAGATAAAGTTCAAAAGGTGCATTGCATTTAGTCGCATTCCATAAGTATGAAAGTTTTGATTAATGTAATGATGTTGTGGAGTGTTGATGCTATAAGCGTGATCTTTGCTTTAACCTTGTTGATACTTGCTGAGTCTTTGGGCTCACTCTTGCTTTTATATGTTTTAGGTACATCTGGCAGGAACAACATGCATGGGAGGGATTAGACGTTGGATGCACTCGGTACCTCACAATCTTAAGGCGTCTGCCATTAGTTTTATTCCAATAATAAATGAACTGCTTGAGAATCACCTTAGGATGGTCTTGAGTTTCAGATTAATTGTAATGATGAGAATAGTACGATTTGTTTATGTTATTTAGATTATCTTGCATGCTTGTATGAACTTGAATATGGAATTTATTGTTAATTGCTATGGTTAATTGTCGGAACCTCGGTATAGTTAACTATACAAGGGAGGCTCTGCCAAAAATTTGTATTTGGTCTTAGTTCAAATTGGTTTAATGTATTTTTTTAGTAGCATTCCAGGCTCTATGTGAGTTGGGGTGTTACAGGTGTATCCTACTCCACGTATGGGTCCTTGTGATCCATATTTCGCCGGCAGATCACTAAGGGTTAACCCCCATACTTGCAGCTCTTGATTAGCTCAATCTATTGGAAATGTCTCGTAGGACTTAGCCGTGCCGGCATACCAAAGGAAGTGTGCTTAATAGCTTGGCAAAAAGGCGGTCTAAAGTGTGGGTACATTGGTACACCCCTGCAGGGTTAAAACTATTCGAATAGCCTCGTCCTAGGTTATGGACACGCTTGGGTAAGCTTTTCAAGAGTTAGACTACAACCTTTTAAATTAAAACTTGACATGGGTGGTACGAATGGGAAATTTGTGCTATTGTTGTGATGGCTATTGGGTTAGTCATCTCCAGGTTGTCTTTATGTTATTACTTATTGTCTCGCTGTTATTTATGCAAATAAAATTCAGATTGTCAAAATTGCCTTCAACATATTATCTATTGCAAACAAAATATGCTTTATGCTGAAAATTAACCTTCAGCCTTCTCCTTTGATTAAAGCATGCAAGTAGTAGTAACTAGGTTTGTTACTCATAAGTCTAGCGAGTACATTCGTGTACTCACTGTTTGCTTGTATTTACTAATCTGGACAGCAGGTGTTGAGATCGAATCGGGTAAGGAAAGTTTGCGCAGGGACGTCGGTTTGCTATGGTTTCAACCCAGTCAATTGCCCTGCGGGTTATGGCAAGCCATTGGGACCCCCTTTATGGTTAACTCATGATTTTAATTCAGTTGATTTACTGCTTTCCGTTGCGTACTTGATATTTATCTTGTTATTAGGCCGGTTGGCCCTTTTGTATAAAACTGAACCTTGTAAGTTCAATATGTTGTAATTATGAAGTTTTGTTATTGTAAGCACTTGTGTATGGAATTGATGCTTGATTTTGTAACGGGGTGTGTATACTGCATTTTTGGGAAGTATACATATCTCGAGGTTTGGTTTATTTGATTTTTATTGCTAGGGTCAATGGAAGGCTAAGCATTACAAGTTGAATAAATCGGGGTCCTCACAGCAAATGAGTATAAAAATGTACTCACAAGACTTATGAGTAACAAACCTAGATACTACTACATGCAGGCTTTAATCAAAGGAGAAGGCTAAAGGTTAATTTTCAGCATAAAGCAAATTTTATTTGCAATAGATAATAGATTGAAGGCAGTTTTAGCAATCTGAAATTTATTTGTTCAAATAACAACGAGACAATAAGTAGTAACATAAAGACATCCTCGAAGTGACTAACCCAATAGTCACCACAACATTAGCATGAATTACCCATTCGAACCACCCACATTAAGTTTTAATTTAAAAAAAAGGTTGTAGTCTAGTTCTTGCGACCTTACCAAGCATGTCCATAACCTAGGATGAGGCTATTCGAATAGATCAAACCTGCGGGGTGTACCAATGTACCCACACTTGGACAGCCTTTTGCCAAGCTATTAAGCACACTTCCTTTGGTATCTTGCGCAGCTAAGTCTCTGAGACATTTCCAATGGATTGCATTAATTAAGAGTATGCGCATGGAGGTTAACCCTTAATGACTGTGGCGACAAAGACCACAAGGACCCATACATTGAGTAGGAACAGCGGCCAGCAAAACAGCTGCGAGTGTCCTTGGTATAGAGAACCTAACAGGATCTCCATCCCTCTTATGCCATAACGAACACCTAACAACTACCACCGACTCATTAATTAACACGCCCAAAGTACTTAGTCAAGAGAGGTCCCATATCCCTATAGTGTGGTTATGCGCAAATATCGCAGGTTAATGACACAAGTAACTCGGTCCTTGAGGATCCGGGCACCATTCTAATCACACCATCATACAATTGTGCCCAAGTCTAAAATATTTTATTTCCAGTTTTAGAGTTCACAAATAAACGAATCACAAGGTATGATCATAAGTAATAATAAGTTTTTGTGTGATCAAGGCCATCGACTAAGTCGATAACCGCCCAATTCTACTGGTAAATAGCATTGCTAAGCATCATATCGTAAAGACAATAAAAGAGCATAAATCATTCACCGGGCTCTAATTCACCAGTGAGGATAATAACCTAGGGTAGTGGTAGGGGTGAACAATTTCAAGGCAACAATGCAATAGGATTAACTACCTCTAATCAACAAAAATTAACTTTGACACAAGAAGCACGCATACTTAGTTTTTGCAAACAAGATATTAAACTTCAAAAATAATTGGAGCAATATGATCAAATGATGCTACATCTACTTGCCTTGTTGAAGATCACTTGTTTGCTGCAAAGGATCGCTCTCACAATCAATAATTTCTGCGGAACCTATCGTAAGAGCGAGAAAATCCAATAAAAACGACGAACACCAAAAAAGAATCAAAATCCAAAGTCATCCAAAACCCATGAAATTTACACAACAGGTAGAGCATGATTTTAGATAAATTTAGCAACAAGAATCATTTGATTTGGATTAAGTATGCAAACGTTATGGTCTAAATACTTTCAGTCTATTACTGTTCATGGCATAATTTTCTAGAAAGTTTCTGAGCATGAAATTTTTATGGTAGGTAGGTATTGACATTCTAAGGTTAGCAAAATTGAGTTTACTTCATTTGGAGTAAAAATGAATTTGTTATGATTTTTCTAAATTATGACACTAAGGCACAATTAATTTCAGTGGCAAGGATAATATTAAAACCTATCCTACACTACAACATACTAATAGAGGATTCAAAAAAATTTTAGTTTACTAAATTTGGAGTTACAGGGAATTACTTGTGTCTTTTACAAATTTTAAACAATTTTTAAAAGCATAAATAAAGCTAACCAGGAATTAAATTTGTTAGCATATTTTTCTGGAGCAAAACTAAGTCTACACACATTGTTAGATTAAAGCTTAGTTAGAATCAAAATTAACAAAATTTGAATCAACCGAAAAGGATTAAAAATGAATTAGTTATGACATTTGAAATTTAAAGCAATTAACAGTTCACAAATAAAAGATCTCGGGAATTACTTATTACCAATCCAAAGTGGAAAAACCTGGGCCGTTGATATCAAATCCAATGGCCCACGCGCACGGCCGACAATGCCCATTGTTGGATCAAGATCCAACGGTCCACAATGATCGGGGCGTTCGGAGGTCCGAACATTCCAATCATCCTTGACCGTTGATCTAAAGATGGAGGGCTCGGGCGCGATAACGTTGGAGATGCGAACCTCCACACGATCGAGCCATAGATCTAGAAATGGCGGTCCCGGTGACTTGGGCGTTCGGGTCGAAAGTTCCCGAAGATCTAGGCCACAGATCTGAAATCGAACGACCCAAGATCAACAAGGCGCTGCGCACTTAACACATGTGTGGTTTAAGTGCGCAGTGAGGGCGTTAAGGGTGCAGGCCCACATGTAAGTGGCACATTGGGCCATTTAGAACAACCATTTAGTACTAATAATGATTAGTAATTAATGAGCCCAATCTTTGTGCTAATGACCACGCTACGGTGGTTTAAGCACGCGGGGCCCACTTGTAAGTGACTCAGGTCTTAACCCAAGCCAACTAACGTGTCCGACCACAGGCCCACATGGCAGCGACTAGTTAAGTCATTTAAGGGCAGCCATTTATTTTTAAAGCAATGATTAACAATGATTGTCTATGATTAGTACTTAATGATGTCTTAACAACAACGCACATTGACGACCTCGCCCAACAAAAGTCTGAGGGCAAAGAAAAGCTCGTCGCCGGCGACTCTGACCACCGCGAGGGCAACTAAAGGCAAAAATGGGTTCGCAATAACCTTGCGCACCCGAGGATAGCACTCACACTAGCTACACTCGACTAGAAACGCCGCGGTGACGGTGGCGGCGGTGATCAAAAGCGGCGGCGAAAAATGGCTAAAAGCTCCACAAAGGTCCATCAAAGCGGGTGCCCAGGCTTCTAGGGACTAATAATGAGCTACCTTAGCCGAGAAGAGCCTTGAAGATGGTCGGGGAAGCTTTGACCACGGAGGAGCTCGCCGGAGCCGAAGAAGAAGATGTGGAGATGACGGCCTGAGCAACATGAGCGAGACTGGGTCATCAATATAGCTTCATTATAGCTCATAGAAGGTCCATGAGCAAAGAATTGAAGAATGAAGCAATTACGGGAGTTGAGGAAGAAAAGGGGTGATTTCGGCCGAATTTGAACAAACCCCAAATATGACAATTTCTGTGAATGCCAAACCAAATTAAGTTAAGGGTTTGGCTAATGATGAGGAAGGGTGCAAAGTGATGCGAAAAGAATTGAAAAAGAACCCTTGAAGCGCTGGCTACGAAGAGAAGCTTCACTAGCTGACAATGGCAGATTTGGGGATTTCGGTGATTGAGCTTAATTAAGCCGAGGGTGAGCAAGGTGAAGCTATGGTGGTGACTAAAAGAGGCAGAGGTGGAGCTTGAGGGCTTTTTATAGCTAGGGACCTAGGGTTTTGGGCAAGGCAAGGCTCCATGGTAAACCCCGGTCCATGCTCTGCCATGGACTCGCAAAGCAGGTGGAGCAACTGACAAAGGAGACTTAGGGGCCTAAAGCCTGGTGCGCATTTAATGCTCAGCGCAAAGAGCCGTTGACGAGGACGAACGGAGGTGACAAGGCTCTGCGTCGCCCACGCCGCGTTCTCGGCACATCGTATGCGTGCGAGAGGAAGAAGATGACCAGCAACGACGAAGGGCCCACTGTAAGTGAGAGCAAAATGGCTCGGGTCCATGAACCAAGGGTTGAGTCAAACCATAAGCACCCCTCAAAGCTTTGACCGTTAGATCAAAAATGGCGACCACAATTTAATTGAATCGTTCGGGCTCCAACGCTCCCAAGCAATCCCGGTCGATTAGGATCAAGGGTTAATACATGCACCACTTTGAGCGAGCCACGGTGCATTTAGTTGATTGGTTTGGAACAAGAAATGTTGTTGGACTCAAGTCAGACTCGGACAACTACTTTGACTTAGGGTTTTGAATAAGAGTGAAAACTTTGATGGATTTTTGAGATAGCAAACTAACTCCAAAAATTCTTAAATTTTGACAAGAGCTTGCTGACTCTATGAGTGACCTTGTGTAAAATTTCCAGAGGTTTTCATGCAGAGTATTTTTTGCTAACTCTATGAGTGAAATTGTATAAAATTTCCAGAGGTTTTCATACAGAGTATTTTTCTCCAAAAATTTCTCAAGGTTCTGAGTTAGGGTTTGACCAAGAGTCAACAGGTTTGACTGGCCTCTTAAAATATCCAAACAATTTCTAAAAATTATGAAATTTTTCAGGGGTGTCACATAGCATCCCTAGAGCCAAGGAAAATTATTTCCAGAGGATGATCACTAGATTTGATAAGGATTGAAAAAGGAGGGTCATGACTTTGGTCAATTTGGCGATTTGGGTTTTTTTTTATTTCTCACAATTCCTTTACAAGAATTATAGAAAAGTTCAGAAACTTCAAGATGTAAGAAAAGTTTTAATTTCTTCTCATTTTCTTACATTTGAAACTCAAGCCAAGAATTGGGATGTTACAAACCTCCCCTTACAAGAATCTCGTCCAGAGATTAGTTTCCTCGGAAAAGAAGGAAGGGTAGAAAAACTTAGTTGCTTTGTTAAAATCCAAGCTCCTTCCCAAAGACTAATCGACTCAATCTTCTATGAATACCACTACTGTCCCAACAACTTCGGTTCAGCCACTTCTAATTGTTATTTATTCCAATTAAAACTCCACCGATCATATTTATACTATAGCAACCAAGCTCGAGTCTATCTTTCCACACTTTATACATTACTACCGAACTACTTGTTTTGATGTTAACTTCCAAACCACTATAAATTCATAGGATTGGTTCGATTTCCAAAAAGGTCACTGACTTACTCTTAAATTTTAACAACGTAAGTGAGCACAACATCTATTAATCCATTCTCACAGTATAAATCATAGTTTAACTCCAATCTTGATCACCTTCTTGGGAACCATAATAATCCTAAGTGAAACCACTATATTGCTCACATTTTCCAGTATACTGGTTTTATAATTTCTATCATAGGGTATCTCCAATATAACTCCCAATTCATGGGCACTAAGGAACCGTATTCCAATGCCTAAGATCCACCAATTGACATATACTATCAACCATGTATCTTCCATTGGTTATTTCCAGCAAGTTTCCTCTCAACACTTCAATTCTTAAAAGGTGGCACCTCTATGCAAGATCCAAAACATCTCCAAACTAGGCCTCTTTATTTCGGCTTTTCAATTCCCTTTTGGCAACAAGATCGGACCACTTGCGATAACTTATCCCTCAAATATTTCCAAACTACCTTTTAAGGTCCACTCCACTCCCTTACTATAGGATCTAAACCACCATCAAAACAATATAATTATCCTGGGCTGACAAATACGTATCCTTCATTCATAGTCAACACCATTCGGGTGAGTTAAACTGTCAAGATGATCCTACCTCCAAAGTGATCTTGCAATTTACTCAGGATCCAATGGCTTGACTTACTTACTTTATCTCAGTTAAATCACTTATAACCGCTGCCTCGATCCGAATTAATAACATCAGACCAATAACTTACAGACAGAAACTATTACTCCTCAAATGTCAATTAAATCCAACCACCATAATTATTTATTCCCAATCAATCCCATAACACTGTCCCAGGGTAATCCTTGCATAATCTGACATTTAATTCTCAGGTGCCTATTGAAGGCTAACTATTGGGATCAGTTATTCCCCAATTGGTTACATACTGCTGTCCATGGGGCGACCATTTCCTTTTTCTAACTCCTCCAGGCCATATACTACACGACCAATTTATTACCTAACCAATTCCTAATTCTAGAAATTTTATAATCTAGTTATACACTCAATGGCATACACACAGTTCTCAATCTACCCTCATAAGTATCTACCAATTAATTGTCATAATTATCGAAAGGAAGTGTCCTAAGATCAAGGCCGGCACACAATTCACAAAGCACCAATTAGTTCTGAGCACAATAACATCCTTTTTCGGTTGATTAAGGGAGGGAGAGGCTACTGCCCAAAACAAAGTCTTAAACATCATACCTAACTGAATAGGTGCTATCCTATTACACTTTCCAAAGGACAGCTATTAGTTAGATACAACCTCCAGCCACAGTATTTTCCGCACACCTAGATGTAGTCATCCCTGTTGAAGTTCACAAGGAACTCGTCCAGAAGATGAGCTCCAAGTGATCCGGTGTCCAATGGGGACAAAGGGTTGAAGAGATGTCTCAGGGATCCTAATAAAGAAACTTGACCTTCCGGAGGATCGGGCCTTCGATTGAGAGGAAATCCTGTTGTCATGCGGACTTGGAGGTGTGTTCCACAGACAGGCACTGGCCCTGTCACTTCTGGAAGTTGAAACCCAGGTGGTGCCACAGCAGCTGGGGAGGTCTCATTGGCACCAAAAAGCACATTGCGAGGAATGCGGTTCAAGCTGACCCTGATCCTGAGGTACGCCTAGGCCTCTTTGAGACGGCATCGAGTTTCAGACAACTCGTACAAATCGCACCGATGAACTTGGTCCATAATATGGACCAACCTCGCCAACTGGCGTACTTGAGGTTCTTCTCCGAACTGAATCTCAACGAACGTGTTTACGTCCGCTTCAGGACCTCTTTGTGGGAAATGGTCGTAGGGTGGTTGAGACAATTCTGTCAAGTCATGACAAAGTTGACTCATAACCTGCGGTTTGCTTCTGAATGGCCATAACCGGAGGTGGCGTGAACACGGCGATGCGGGATACTACCGGTCACTTGCCTTGTGATGACGATGACCACGCATCGATACTCTTCCATTCCATGTCCTCGGTCCGACGGTAGATGGCATTGTAACACCCGGTAACATGAGCACGGAATGGTACTAACGAAGCAATAAACAAATCTAAACTAGGATAATTTTACTAAATTTAAGCAAAACCTCCCTTGTATAGTTGACTATCGGCGGTCCCAACAGAAATAAGAATATCAAAACTAAATCTTTCAGCATCCAATATCATCACTAAGCATTAAGGACATGCTAATCAGTTAAAACATATTCAAGGGTTTCAAAATATGTTATTCATCATTATTACAAAAACCCGATGAATGAAGCATATCCATAACCAATACTTAAGTAATTTGCTTATTTATTAATGGACATTCTGAAATTTTATCAACTTTTAATGATGCGTGGCAGTGTGTGTATCCGACTCAGGTCTACTCCCTCCCATGCATGTCGTTCTTGCAAAGGTACCTAAAACACAACAAAAGCAAGAGTGAGCCCAAAGACTCAGCAAGTACCAAAAATGAAACATTAACTTCACAATTACAGCACCAACATTCAATTCTAAAACTTTACACGGAAAATGTAATACCCTAAATTATATTCGAAAGGATTAGTCGGGAGAAACTAATTAAATCGGGAGAGAGTAATTGAATCGGGAGAAGGGTTCTTTTAGTAAAACACTAAATCAAGAAATGAGAGGGGGTTTTCCGCGTTTTGTGGGCAACCTGGGCTTGGGCCTAGGCCCATGTGGGGCTGGCCGGCCATAGGGAAGCGCCACCCCTCCCCAAACCCTAGCCGCCCCATCTTTCCTCTCCTCCACCCCCTTGTGCCGCCACCCCCTCTCCACGTCTCCACCTCCCCTCCACCCTCCCTTGCGCCCCTCACCATCCCCCCACCACCTCCATTGCTGCTGGCCAAGGAGGAGAAGGAGCTCCATTGCAGCCGGCCAAGGAGGAAGAAGAAGGAGAAAGAAGAGAAGGAAGAAGAAGGAGAGGAGAAGAGAGAAGAGAAGAAGAGGAGAAGAAGGGATCCATGGAGCGTGGTGGTCATCATCCCGCTGTGTGCTCTCTTCGTTTGGCAAGGGTAACCCGTGGTTCTTTGCTTTAAATCAATTTCTAGTTGTCTAATTTTCGGATGTCAGTTCGTCGATATTCTGCAGCAGTGAAGTTTGTCGGTTTTGATTAGGTTAGAGGCAGATTTGGGTCTGAGTGTCTGCTAGAAAGTTGTAGCTATCGTAGTTACCTCTCATTGCCAACAAGAATCAAGTCATTCGGACTTCGGTAGGCAAAGTTATGAATTTATTAGTATTTCTGTGTTTCTGGAGAGAAGCAGAATTGCTAGTGTTGGTTAACCTGATAGAAGCGCATATTTAGAGGGGTTTCCAGAGGGTCTCACCATAACGAAAAATGAGGCTAATCCTCTTAGCTTTCAGGAAAGCTAAAGATCACTGAATTCGAACGAACATAGAGAAAGTTATGATAGTTTCTTTGTCGCTGTCCAAAAACCCGACGTGAAATGTTTGCTCTGATTAAATAGATTGGTAGGTCTGGTAGATGGCCGAATCAGAGGGTCTCCCCAACTAAGTTTATTTAGACATTTTAATTACCTTTTCAGATTGTCCAAGATCATCCTATTTGGACTCCTGAGCAGAAAGTTATGAATTTTGAAGTCTGCTGTCCGCAGTGACCGATCGCTAGAAATTAGAAAAAACTAGGCGTGATAAGAAGTTTAGCGATTTCGATTGTAATGTGATGTATGATTTTGGTCAGTATGCTAGTCTTAGTTTGGGGTATCTTCTTGTCCAGGTGGCAGCGAGATCCCAAGGGCAGCACCCACTTCGCGTCCGCCGTTCTCGTGTTAAGGCAAGTATTCGGGTTATAAGCGTATTTTCGGTTGTATGATAAAATTGTTGTGATTGCTTGATGTAGCCTTGCGAATGTTAGTGTAATGAGTTTTCTTTTATCTTGATGAATGCAAGCTATGGTTAACGTTTCCCTTGGCGTTGCTAAATCTTACATGTTGTTATGTACATGTTAAATTCTTGGTATGAAAGCGTGGGTATGGAGCATTTGCATGTTTCAAGCGTGTTGGATACTTGGTCATGTATGCATGTTTTGATATACGATAGCGAAGTAAGGTTGCTTACATGATAATGAGAATATGATGTAATCCTGCTTATGAATATGTTATCATGGAGCATATGCATGTTGAGAGCATCTGAGTGCCACAGTCACGTGGTGACCAAGTACATATAGTTGAGGTCCCGTCATGTAGATGGCAGGCTTGAATCCCCACATTCGTGGAATGTGGGCTATGAATAAAGAGTCCCCATCATTAAAGTGATGGGCAAAGGTCCCTATACATGTGGTGTATAGGCTTTTGGTCCACATGCGGAGAGCACGAGCAAGGAGTATCTGGCGACGGTTGTGTACCCGCATTACCGGTAAAATGCGAAAGAGATAAAGTTGAAAAGGTGCATTGCATTGGTTGCATTCACATGTGCATGAAGGCTATACTTTGGTGCATTGTTTATCTTGGATTATTGATGCTATGAATGATAACTTGCTTAGCCTTGTTGGTACTTCTGAGTCTTTGGGCTCACTCTTGCTTTGATGTGTTTTAGGTACAAGCGCAAGACCATGCATGGGAGGAGTAGATGTTTGGATGCGCACTACCACTCAATCTTAAGAATTACTTATGGATGGTTTGAGTTTGATTAAGCGTAATAATGAGAATAGCAAATTTTGATTATGTTTATGAGATTATCTGCATGCTTGAAAGAACGATTATGAAGATATTGATAAATGCCATGATTAATTGTTGGAACCTCGGTATAGTGACTATACAAAGGAGGTTTCTGCGAAAATTTGTAATTGATCTTAGTTTAGTTTAGTTTAATTTAATTTTTAGTAGCATTCGGGCTCAATCTTTGGTAGGGTTATTCTGATTAATATCGAGCGGGCTTTAGGTCCGTGGTTAATAGGAAAATATTAAATTGACACATTTGTGCACGATGGGTGGGATTAGGAATTACATTGCTTCCGCATTATCTGTTGATATGTTTTATTTGTTGAGCAATTGTTGAATTGCCTCATGCTATCTTTCTTGTTGTTAATCTATGTTTTGATAGGTTATGATATTATATATCCATGAATCTATTCTATGATTGCCATGAGATGATCATGTATAATCATATTTGATTATATTGTTTATGTGTGTCGATAAGGTTGTTAAGAAGTGGAGGCCGTGGTTGTGACCTTGGACTTTGTCGAGGTTATACCACCGTTCGTGGTAGACGAATAGAGTAGTTACCCGAATACCATAGTTGTAGGAGTTGGCGTGGTGCTTTAGAAAGTTGTTTTCTTTCTTGACCTCAAATCTTAGTAAATTCTTGTTTAGTGGTGGATGATGATTTTCTCATGGGTTCTTGGTTTATGGTGGTTGTTGAGTGTCAATGGTCTCTTATGGTTCTCTGAATCAATTATTGTTTCATTGTTGAGTCGCTTTGGCTACTGTGATCTTTCTCAATTGGCAATTATCGATAATTCCTTAGTTGTTCCTTCTTTCTCTTTAGCAAAAATGACTCATTTATTAAACGATAGTTGGGTATTGAGAGTTTGAAGTTGCAAGTTGGTTATCATGAGAAGCTTTGGCCCTATGTGTTCCTTTTGGATTATACCAGTGTTGAAGTTTAAGGCATTTCTGTTTTGTTGGAAATTGTTAAAATCTTTTGTGATGCCTCGTTATGGTTAAATCGAGATTGTAATCAAATAACTTGATATGGTATGGGTATCAAGATGAGTCATTGGTATGGTGCAAAAATTAATATTAATTAGTAACCTTGGAAGTGAAATTGATTAAGTTGATGTTGTCTTTTTCTAGTTCTTGATGAACGGTATACATGAGTAGTGGTGAGAGTATGTCCATACGTATTTGGAGTCGAAAGAGATAATAAGAAGTATGGAACATTGATGAATTAGTCGACCATTAAAATCGTTTAGGTTGCTAAACTTGTTGGGTTCTTTGGTTCCCATGGATTAATTTAATTGTGTGGAAAGAAAAATTAGAGGAATACAGTTTACGTATTCCTTAGTATGATTAGAATCTTTGGAATGTGTATAACGGTTGATGGAATTAAATATCGGTGGATCTAGAATTTATGAAAGGAGTTCTATGTAGTTCTTACGTATAGAATGACACGATGAATTTGGTTATGCGTTGTTAAGACTTTTGATCGATAGAAGATTTCGATTTTGAAGTTTTAGGGTATTTTGCTGAAATCCAAATATGAGGAGAACAGATTGGATACGTGTTTGTTAATATCCATGTGATTTGGGAATAAAAGTAGGTAGCAACTAGATTTCATAATGAAGCGATTGATAACAACAATGGTTGTGGAATAAGCATTGTGTGTTGAAGTTGATGATGAGCATCGTTAAGAGTTGAGCGATATGGGCTTATGCCCACATAATTGTGAAATAATCGGATGATAATGTGTCCTTGATGAAAGAGTTTTGGTAGGAGCTTTTCAATTGTGTAGTAGACCCTTCTAATCATAAGAGGCGATGTAGTGAGGTTGTATGGTTCAGGTATACTCTCATCTTAAAGATGGGATGAAATGATAGTATGGGAACATTTGATGAAACTTTGGGGGCTTTCTAGTGGAATAGTTGATGATAAATATTCGTGTTGAGTATATTATTCGATGTTAGTAAGATTATTTGCAAGAGATGGTGACTTGAGTGTGTGGTGATGATTCTTTTAGAAGTAAAGTAATTGATCGTCTTTCGTAAATGGGATTTTGTGAGAATGTTTGAGTTTTGCGATGGGGATCATTTGGACCTCTTGAGTTATGTGGGGATTGAGTTGCTTGAGCAAAGTGATATGTTGAAAGATTTTATTGGTTCTCAAGTTGTTCCTATGATTTGGTCATAGAGCTTATCTTGTTTAAGTGACAAGGTGATGTAGTAATCACAGAAAATAACTATCCTTGTTAAAGGAAGGAGAGAAGTTAAGTGTTTGAGATTTAAGTCGTTTCGCATCTTGCAGTTTATTGAGAGTACTTAAACCTTAGGCGGTTGTTCCATAAGGGTTTATCAATGTTCAAAGGTATTACGTTCTTCTCTTTTGTGGTTTGGTATTCGCTTTGATAGGGCTTGAGCTCTTGACTATTGACTTTCCCTTATGTTTTTCTTTCGAGTTCTTGGCCTAAGTGGCACATGTTTTCCAAGTTGTTGAAAAATTGATTCTATTAGCTCTTTCTTTTGAGGAAGAATCAACCTATTCGTTTCACAGAGTCTTTTGAGGTGTTGAATAATTGTAGTGGTGAAAGCGTGGGTTGTAAGTTATTCGATGGCTATTGGAGGATGAAATAATTTCGTAATATAGTTCTTTGAGACAAGTCTAACTCAATGGAAGTTGTCTTGTGAGGTTAAACTGATTGCATTATTCTGACTAGTAGAACCTATAGTGAGTGCGGTCCAAGATCTTCGGTTCACTTAGGTGGAACATTAGAATTCTGAAAGTATAGAAATATTGATCAATTTTATAAGTATTACAATTTGGTAGTATTGCAAGGCTATGAGAGTTAAACTTGATGATGTGGTTTAATGAGAGTGTGATTATAAAGTAATCGAATCGTCATGTCAATTAATGGGATAATGGAAAATGTTGAGTAATGTCAAGAGTGATTTGGCTCTAAATGTGTAACCTTACGAGTTATAATCCTTGTAATGGTTAAGCTGGTCAAGAAAATATTTTCATGATGATTTTAATGAGTGAGTATGTTGGAATTGTGGATTCATAGGAATTTAATATGAGGATTTCCCTATACTTTATATGAGAATTTCGTTGCAAGAGTCTTGGAGGTTAAATTTGGGCTTTGCATTGTTGTGCTAGAACTTTGAGCGCCCATTGATAATGTGAAAAAGTAGTATAAGGGTGGATTTGAGCGAGTGGGATGGTCATTGATAGAAATATTTTTATGAAATACATGAGAATATGTGATGTGAATTCGAGTTGTCCATTCTTGAGGATTGAGGTAACGTGATTACGTGTGAAGATCCATTTTGGGATGCATCGAGTTATCTATCAAAGTAATTATGTCGATAAAGAAATTCGGTTAGAGAATGTTTTGTGAGATCATCGAGTCCCTTTTCAAAGGTGTTGACAAGGGTTTTGATTTGGGTTCGGCGTTGAGATCGCCAAGTTAAAGTAACAAGTTAGTGTGTTGTGCGATGATTGGGATTGCATAACTTGAGAAATTTTGGTCTTAAAGAAAGCTGTTAAATTGATGTTTCCTCAAGAAGTGAATCGCTTTACGATTTTCGTTTAAGTTCTATCTTTGTTGACCATTGTCTTTCATAAAGTTGAGTTTGGCTTTATCTTTGGTAGGTGTGGTTCTTATCGGTTCGAAAGAATAACGAAATGATGGATTTGGTTATTCGAGTGATTTTCCTTTGGTGGGCGTGGTGTTTAATTGCAAATTTTCTAATTTGAAGGTGGAAAGTTTTTAGTGATAAATCTTGATTCGAATTTGACTCTTTTAGTACCGAGTTGGTAACGTTTGGTTGCAATGAGAGTCCTTCATTTTCAGTTGGGCTATATCGGTAGAAGAGTGTGTTTAAAGCGAGTCTTGTTGTGTGTCCCTCGTTAAAGGAGAGATCTTTGTTTGGGTGCAAAGTTCGATTGAGAGGTGGAGCGAGTTCGGTGTTCGTGCGCATGTCGTGTGGTTTGGTACCACTAGGGGTTTCCCCAAGGTACATTGGGTTGTTTTAGCTAGTTGGCGTATCGCTGGGAGTGTCTCGAGTCCGTGCGCGAGTCGTAACGTCTTGTTTGTTACAGTGTTGAGTGAGTACGGAAGATCCGAGTTTGAGGGTGTGTTAGCCGTCAACAGTAGAGAAGATCTCGCCTTGAGTCTCAAGCGATACATGTGATGGAGAGTCGAGAGAGAGTGTTGAGGTTTAGACATGGGTATACGTTATGGTGATATGTTCACGTCGATGCGGCGAGAAGAGACTTGGGAGGTAGTCTCGCTTGATCGAGCGTTAACCAAAGTTGTTCACGTCGGGTACATCTTGTTGGTTATTGATTTTGATTGGGGTTGTTGTTGTTTTGCTAGTAGATGACAGGTAGAATTGGGTGAATTGCATTTAAGAGAGGTAGAATGTAATACCTAAATTATATTCGAAAGGATTAGTCGGGAGAAACTAATTAAATCGGGAGAGTAATTGAATCGGGAGAAGGGTTCTTTTAGTAAAACACTAAATCAGGAAATGAGAGGGGGTTTTCTGCGTTTTGTGGGCAACTTTGGGCTTGGGCCTAGGCCCATGTGGGGGCCGGCCATGGGGGCGCCACCCCTCCCCAAACCTAGCTGCCCCCATCTTTCCTCTCCTCCACCCCCTTGTGCCCCACCCCTCTCCACCTCTCCACCTCCCATCCACCCTCCCTTGCGCCCCTCTCCATCCCCCCACCACCTCCATTGCTGCTGGCCAAGGAGGAGAAGGAGCTCCATTGCAGCCGGCCAAGGAGGAAGAAGAAGGAGAAAAGAAGAGAAGGAAGAAGAAGGAGAGGAGAAGAGAAGAGAAGAAGAGGAGAAGAAGGGATCCATGGCGGAGGCGTGGTGGTCATCATCCCGCTGTGTGCTCTCTTCGTTTGGCAAGGGTAACCGTGGTTCTTTGCTTTAGATCAATTTCTAGTTGTCTAATTTTCGGATGTCAGTTCGTCGATATTCTGCAGCAGTGAAGTTTGTCGGTTTGATTAGGCTAGAGGCAGATTTGGGTCTGAGTGTCTCCTAGAAAGTTGTAGCTATCGTAGTTACCTCTCATTGCCGACAAGAATCAAGTCATTCGGACTTGGTAGGCAAAGTTATGAATTTATTAGTATTTCTGTGTTTCTGGAGAGAAGCAGAATTGCTAGTGTTGGTTAACCTGATAGAAGCGCATATTTAGAGGGTTTCAGAGGTCTCACCATAACGAAAAATGAGGCTAATCCTCTTAGCTTTCAGGAAAGCTAAAGATCACTGAATTCGGACGAACGTAGAAAGTTATGATAGTTTCTTTGTCGCTGTCCAGAAACCCGACGTGAAATGTTTGCTCTGATTAAATAGATTGGTAGGTCTGGTAGATGGCCGAATCAGAGGTCTCCCCAACTAAGTTTATTTAGAAATTTTAATTACCTTTTCAGATTGTCCAAGATCATCCTATTTGGACTCCTGAGCAGAAAGTTATGAATTTTGAAGTCTGCTGTCGCATTGACCGATCGCTAGAAATTAGAAAAAACTAGGCGTGATAAGAAGTTTAGCGATTTCGATTGTAATGTGATGTATGATTTTTGTCAGTATGCTAGTCTTAGTTTGGGGTATCTTCTTGTCGAGGTGGCGCGAGATCCCAAGGGCAGCACCACTTGCGTCCGCCGTTCTCGCGCGGTTAAGGCAAGTATTCGGGTTATAAGCGTATTTTCGGTTGTATGATAAAATTATTGTGATTGCTTGATGTAGCCTTGCACGAATGTTAGTGTAATGAGTTTTCCTTTTATCTTGATGAATGCAAGCTATGGTTAACGTTTCCCTTGAGCGTTGCTAAATCTTACATGTTGTTATGTACATGTTAAATTCTTGGGTATGAAAGGCGTGGGTATGGAGCATTTACATGTTTCAAGCGTGTTGGATACTTGGTCATGTATGCATGTTTTGATATCGATAGCGAAGTAAGGTTGCTTACATGATAATGAGAATATGATGTATCTGCTTATGAATATGTTATCATGGAGCATATGCATGTTGAGAGCATCTGGTGCCACAGTCACGTGGTGACCAAGTACATATAGTTGAGGTCCCGTCATGTAGATGACAGGCTTGAGGTCCCACATTCGTGGAATGTGGGCTATGAATAAAGAGGTCCTCATCATTAAAGTGATGGGCAAAGGTCCCTATACATGTGGTGTATAGGCTTTTGGTCCCTGTGCCGGAGGAGCACGAGAGCAAGAGTATCTGACGACGGTTGTATACCCGCATTCACGATAAAATGCGAAAGAGATAAAGTTGAAAAGGTGCATTGCATTGGTTGCATTCACATGTGCATGAAGGCTATACTTTGGTGCATTGTTTATCTTGGATTATTGATGCTATGAATGATAACTTGCTTAGCCTTGTTGGTACTTGCTTGAGTCTTTGGGCTCACTCTTGCTGATCATTTTAGGTACAAGCGCAAGACCGCATGCATGGGAGGGAGTAGATGTTTGGATGCACGCACTACCACTCAATCTTAAAATTACTTATGGATGGTTTGAGTTTGGATTAAGCGTAATAATGAGAATAGCAAATTTTGATTATGTTTATGAGATTATCTGCATGCTTGAAAGAACGATTATGAAGATATTGATAAATGCCATGATTAATTGTTGGAACCTCGGTATAGTGACTATACAAAGGAGGTTTTGCGAAAATTTGTAATTGATCTTAGTTTAGTTTAGTTTAATTTAATTTTTAGTAGCATTCTAGGCTCAATCTTTGGTGAGGTTATTCTGAAACATATCTCATGATATATGAATGCGGATGTGCAATGCATCTTTTCTCTTTTCCACTCTTTCGCATTACACGTGTCACGGAGTATCAACCGTCGCTGCGTGCCCATGCACAGTGCTCATAGCGCGAGGACCAGTGCCCAATACTCCGCAAATAAAGGGACCTCGAGCCCACACTCCACAAGTGTGGGGACCATAAGCCATCGTTTTCATGATGGGAGCTCTCCTCAATGCCCACATTTGGCGAATGTGGGGACCTCAACCGTCATCTACATGGCGGGGACCTCAAATGTGCATTCCTGATCACCACGTGACCAGGTCTCACAATGCACATGAACAATTAAAGCTTTGCGATAAGCATAATCAACATCAACACCATACATGAATAAAAATCATTCGTAGCATAAGCATTCATCAGCGTTAAACAGCTTATCACACTCCCAATCAAACACAGCTAATATATATCAAATACTAGCATGTATCATAAGCACTCATCATCTTTAACCAACATATAACACTATCAATCAAACACAGCTAATATATATCAAATACTAGCATGTAACATAAGCATTCATCATCTTTAACCAGCATATCATACTATCAATCAAACATAGCTATTATATATCAAATACTAGCATGCCTTTGTCAAACCATTCATATATACTCTACCAAGCAGTACTTGCATTAACCGCGTGAGCGAAGGATGTGAAGAGGTGCATGCATGAGACAGTCCCCTTCCTTGAAGAACAGTGAAGATTATGTACCAAGGCGCGATCTCTCCCTTTCCCTCTCTTCTCCCTTCCTCTTCCTTTCTCTTCCCTTTTCCTTGGCCGCGAAGGGCGACATGGTTTGGCCAAGGAGGGCGGCATGGAGGAGGCGACATCAATGGGAGGGTGTGCTACGATGTGGCTGATGCTTGTAGAACGGAGTTATCTGTAGCAAACTAGGGTTTCCCCATCCTCCTTTTGTTGGTGGCTGAAATCCTCTTGGGCCTTGGGCCACTATAGCTAATTTCCCCCGCTTATGGATGGCCACCACCTCCCACCTTTGGGCCAAATACCAATGGGCCTGAGGCCCCGGCCTAGGTTGTCCAAATTTTGCTGTAAACCCCCTCTTTAACTGCTTAAATAACTATTTTCTAATTGGTCTTTCCTTCAATTCAATTTCTAAATAGTCCTTCTCTTTAAATAACTTAATTCTCTCTCGATAATCCTTTTGAATACAATTGGGGTATTACACTCTACCCCCCTTAAATTGAATTCGACCTCGAATTCTAACCATGCTTATGCCAAAGTATAATCACAGCTAAAACTTACTAACATTGCTACGTACCTGCTGTGAATAATTCTAGGTATCGTTCGCGCATGCGAGACTCCAATTCTCAAGTCGTTTTTTCCACTCGGACTTTTGGGACCACCGCACTTTGATGCAACTGATGTGCTATGTCTCATCACTCGTACCATCCTAACTAGAACCACTCAACGGACATGACTAGAAGGTGCGGTAATGCTCGCTAGTCAACGACTCTTACGAAACATCACACTAGAGATACCTTAAGCATTCTCTCTATACCGGTTCATCCAGAACATTATTGTAATATCCCGTTTAGTTACAGAGAAAATAAGCAGATTGAGAGATTCCTTATTTACCTCGCAAAGAAACGGGACAGAATCGGTAATCATCTTGCAGCATGATTTTCGCGACTGGAATGGCTTCGATTGGAAAACCTTATAACTACAAAGTTGTAGATTGTTTCTCATAGTATAATTTAGAGTCCTCATTGACCTAATTTGGAGTTCTGAGGTTTGAGATATGGGGCCCGCAAGGCAGGCTGTACAGAGAATCAAGGTCCGCAACTGAGTCAACTTCCAAGGCAAATTGCATAATGAAGACTGAATTTTCAGAACAACTCCACAACTAGGAAGTTGAAGTACTATAAGTTAGCTAAATTTGAAGACAAGAATCACTCCATTCTGAGTTTTGGAGAGAAAGTTATGACCTCCGAGGTATATGCTGCACAGAAAGAAACGTTCCGAACTTGGGCCTCGAGCCTTTAACCTTGGAGGCCCATGTGGGGTGCAGTTGAAAACCCTAGAACTCCTCCCTCCTTGTGCCTCCTCCCCCTAGAGCCGCCACTCTCTCTTCCCCATGCGCCACCCCTCCTCTCCCTCCCATCTTCTCCACCTCCTCCACCCCATTGGTGCTGCCCAAGCGTTGGCCGAAGCAAGGAAGAAGGGAGAGCCCTGAGTTTTGTCGTCGGCTAAGGAAGAAGAAAAGGGGAAATGGGGGAGAGGAGAACCTCGCAAGGATTCAGCGGTCTCATACGAGTCTTCAAGGGTAACAAAGAGCATTCTTCGCTGCTATGTTCTTATTAGATGCGAATTCGAATAGATTGATTGGATCAAATTGTTTCTACTGTTAGTTTGGTTCTGTGCAGTATGTTGCGTGGTCTGTTTCGTGATATTAGAGGCCGAATTTGAGTTGTCCATCTCCTAGAGTTACGTAGGTATTGTTCTTAGCTTTCGGTGGCCGCCAAGAACACTTGATTCCGACGTACGAATCAAAAGTTATGATCGTTTTAGTTTCTGCTGTCCAGATTTCTGACGAGAATTACCTTTTAAGTTATCTTCTAAAATATGTGTATGTTAATGGACGAATCAGGGTTTACTCTCAACTAGGTTATTGTAGATAATTTCATAACCTTTTTATATTGATAAAGAACGCCCAATTCGGAGATGTAGACTAAAAGTTATGGTCGTTTTAATTCTGATGTCTTAGCTGTTTAGACAGATTCTATTCTGCTGTTTCATTTAGCTGTTAGCAAATTAATTTGGCCGATTTGGGTTATCTCGTCAACTGGAATGTTGTAGATATGTTCGTTAAGTTTATGTAGGATCTGGGCTCACCTCGTTTCGGGCCCCAGATTATTAGTTATGAGTGTTTTCGCGCTGCTGTCCAGAACTAGTTCATTGTTGATGTAATCTGTTTTTAGATTAGAATAAGCAAGATATTGTGGGTCGTCGGGAAGGCGTTGTAGAACGTTATTGAAAGCGCCCTGTTATATGTTGTTCTTATTTCAAGTATACTGTATAGGCAGAGAGGCTTCAGGTTTAGGAGCACCGCCGTTGACTCCTAACGCGTCGCATCGCGGAAGGCAAGTACATTGACTTTTGTGTGATTTGTAAATACTGGATGCTCGATGATTAGTATTGTGTTTTGTTTGATATGAGAGAAGCTTCAATATTCATGTTCCGTCCACGGGGTGAGATTAAAGAATACAAGAGGTTCCAATGATTATGTTCCTTGCGTATGTTCTTTCATATGTGTGCGGATGATGTTAGTCATAATACTTACGTTCATTAATGCATTCATGTTCATGTTCCGTCCACGGGAGTGGAGCTCCACGGAGTGGAGTCTAAAGTCCCATCAATTCCGGTATGGGCATGTGAAGTCCCACCATTCCAATATGGGCGATTTTGGACACCGTATGAAACGTTCTTCATACGGTATTTTGGATCCCGTATTTCGATAAATACTGAGCTTAAGTGAACACCGACGGTGTGTGTCACTAGCTATCTGATATAAGCATTGTGTGTAGTCCATTCCTTTCATTAAATCCATACATTCCATTATTCCATTTATAATCCTTCCGCATGTGTTTCGCTTTCTTTAATGATGAGTATTCGTTCGTATTTGTGGTATGTTTAATTATTTATCAGTACTGCTTGAGTCCGGACTCATTCTTGTTGTTTGTTGTTTATTTTAGGTGATCATTGATCTTGGCCGATGGAGGGAGTAGACACGCACTCATTATACGTTTCACCATATTCGATTCAACTTTATGATTTAGTCTCTACCGTTCTTTCATTATTGTGAATTGTAATAAATAACTCTAAATGGAGAAGGAAGGATACCTTCTCCGTGATCTGATTCAATCATTGTTACTTGTGAACCTTCATTATTGATGAACATTAAAGAAAATAAGTTAAATGGTGAAGGAAGGATACCTTCACCACATCTTGTTGATTTAATATTGCCATTAGATGATTATCTTTATTCATATTCTTCCGCATTGTGTTGAATGTTAGAGTAAATAGGTGGCATCTTGGCTTCGAATAGCGGTGTTACGGTTGGTATCGAGCGGGCTTTAGGTCCGTGGTTAATAAAAATATTAATATAACACACTGTGCACAGTAGGTGGGGTTGGGAAATTTATTGCTTCTGCATTTCCTTTGTTATGTTCCACTTGTTGAGCAATTGTTGAATTGCTTCTGTACTATTTTTTCTTGTTGTTAATTTATGATATGTGTGATATTTTATATCTATGAATTTGTTCTATGATTGTCATGAGATGATCCTATATATTCATGATTGATTATAACGGTCATGCGGATTGGTAACGAACGTTGAGAAGTTGAAGTCATGGATGTTATCACGGGTTTCATGAACAACACCACCGTTCGGGTAGGGGATTAGAAGTACTTACCCCATTCGTAGTTGTTGGTGTTGAGGCGAATTTCTTTAGAAAAGTTATTCTCTTCCTTGATCTTGAATTTGGCGATTCGGTATTAATTACGGTGATGAAGATTTCTTGAGTAATGGCTTATAGTTCTCATGATGAGCTTTCATTAGTCTTTCTTGGTTCCATAAGTCGACTACTTGTTCTTGATTCTTGATCCATTGTTGATTTTGGTGTGAGCGTCGATTATCGGCAAGGTTGATCTTTTCATGGGAGTTACGCCCTTCTTATTGGAAATTATGATTCCTTTATTAAGCTTGGTATTCGGATACTGAAGGTTTTCTGTTGCAAGTTCTTTAACATGTGAAAACTTTGGCTTTACGTATTTCTTTTGGATTGTTTCGAGTATTGAAGTGTGATACCTCTTTCTTGAAAGAATGTGTTAAAATCCTTAAGTGATGTCGTGTCATGATTAAGTAAGGGATGTTAATTAAATGAACTAATCATTGTGGTAAGAGTCATCAGATTGGGTTACTAGCTTTGTGCAAGCAGTTTATTCTTAACTAGTATCCATGAAAGTGAAATTGATTACTGTGAATTGTCGTCGTATTTGGTGCATGATGAAAAATTTAGATAAGAGTTTGTCCGTATCTGTTCAAGAACCTATTGTTGTCAAGAAGGGTGGTAATGTTGTTGAACCGATTTGATCTTTATGATCGAGTAATCTACTAAATTTATTAGATGAATTGGAATCTATGCCATCTTTCGGTTATTCTAATCGCTAGAGGTGGTTAAGACATGGATGTGTTCAAATGTTGTTGTAGTAAACATTAAGCTTGAATCTGTCTTCTAATTAGATACTTGATGAACTTATTCAAATGTTTGATTCACCTAATTTTGCCATGCTAAACTAATGTTATATATATTAAGAAATGAATGAAGGTAGATGTATTGACTTGTGAAACCTTGTCTTATGTATCCTATATTATTGAAGATTAAAGATACTATGTTCTAATTTCTGAACATAAGGTGGAATGTTGATCCTCATTATTAGTTGAATGGATAAATTTAATAAGTGGTCTACATGCGTATTTTTGCGAAATTATCATATGATAGTATGTTCTTGTTAAATAAGTGTATTACTTTCTTTGTTAGTATGATTATCAATATGTGGATGTGATGATATTGTTGAATGTTCTCTAAATAAAAGAACTTGAAAACTTTCGTGATCTGATTTAAATTAAAGGTTTTGATATTTGTGTGCACGATGTTTTGGCTCCATGATTTATGTTGTAACTAGAATCGGTTTGAGCGAGTGACGTATTGGAAGGTTCTATTTGGTGCTTAAGTGATTGAGGTGATTTGGTTTACAAGCACTTCTTGTTAGATATGGCAAGTGAGGTGGTAGTTAAAAGAATTGTTTCTTTGTTAAAGTAAAGAGTGGGGTAGAGTTATTTGGAGTTGGATCCAAGTTTTGTAGTTTGCGATTATTCAAGCATGCTTAGCTTTGTTGATTGGTGCTTAAGAGTTCCTCAAGGTTCAAAAGAAATTCTTTATTCTTATTGGTTGAGGTTTGGAATTCTCTTCTTGTGGGACTTATGTCCTCAACTGTTCACTTTCCCTTTTGTTGCCTGCGTTCATTGCCTAATTGATTATTTCTTTTGGTCTTGTGTTTTCATGCAGTGGTAAATGTTTCTTTTGTATGAGGTCGAAATTGTTTTGATTGCCTTTTCTTTTAAGAAAGGATCCACCAATTCGTTTCACGGGGTCTTTCAAAGTGTTTATTAATTGTTGTTGTGAGACCTTGGGTTGCAAGGTAATTGAGGAGTATTTGAGGATGATTCGAATTCGTGATATAATTCTTGGATAGAATTTCACCTAAATGGAATGTTATATTTGGAGACTAAACTGATTGCTTTGATTGCGACCAGTAGACCCTATAGTGATTTGTGGTCCAAGATCTTTTGTTCATGTTGAGTGGAACATTAGAAGTGTTGAAAGAATAGAAATCTTGATCAATTTAGTAGAGTATCCTGATTGTGTACCTCACGAGGTTGTGTAGGAGAATTGTGACGGTATAGCTTAATGAGGATAGAATCGTGAAGAAATCTGATTGTTATGACAACTATTGAGTTGGGAGGAATTGTTGAGTTAATGTCAGGTATGACTTGGACTTAGTGACTAACTCTCTAAGAGTTAGGATTGTTCTAAAGACAGTTTGGTCGAGAAAATGTTCCATGTTGGTGAGTATGTTTGGATTGTGAGAATTTTAGGGATTTAATCTAAGGCTTTCCCTATCTTCTGTATGAGAAGTTCTTTGTAGGGGTCTTGGAGGTTAAAATTTGGGCTTTGCATATGTTATGCTAGATCTTTGGTCGCCCAACGATTGTGTAGAGGAAACAGAGTAAGTGCGGATTTTGAAGTTGGGATTATCATTGATAGAACCCTTTTGAGATAGTACATGAGTGTGTGTGCTGAGAATTCTGAGTTGTTCATTCTTAAAAGTTTGAGGTGATGTGTTTGCGTGAGATCTATTTGAGATGCATTGGGATTCATCTGTCAAATTAATTCCGTCGGTAGAGGAGATGTCGAGTGTTTGTTTCGTGGGTCGATGGAGCCTCTCTGAGAGTGCGGATGATGTAATTCGATTTGAGCGTAGCTTTGAAAACGCCAAGTTAAGAGAGATGGGTTAGTGTGCTATGCGATGAATTGTAACTCCAAAATCTGAGAGAAAATTTATTCCTAAAAGAGAAATTGAGAAGTGATGTTTCCTCGAATATTAAAACACTCTCTTGTTTCTTGTTTGAGCCATGTGTTTTATGACGGATGTCTTGCACATTTTGAGCTTGGCTTTATGTTGGCATATGTGGTTCTTATCACTTCAGAAAGAGGAAAAGAAATGATTGATTTGGTTATTCGAGTGATTTCTCCTTTGGCTTTAAATGCCTAATTAGAAAGTGGAATGGTTTTCGTGATAAATCTTGATTTTGGTTTTGACCCTTTGGTGGGAGTTGGCATTGCGTCGTTGCGATGAGAATCCTTTACTTTTAGTTAACCCTGTTTTTAATAGAGTTTGTTCAAAGCGAGTTCTGTTGTGTGTCCCTCGTTAAAGGAGGTGATCCTCGTCTCGCTGAAGAATTCGAATGAGAGGTGGAACACGAGTTTCGTGTGCTATACGCATGTTGTGTGGTTTGGTACCAAAGAGGAGGTTAGCCCAAGGTACATTGGGTTGTTGTTGCTAATTGCGGGGATTCGAAAGTTGGCGTATCGCTAGGACCGTCTCGGGTCCATACGCGGTGTACGCAACATTTGGTATGTTCGATCTTTGAGTGAGTGCGAGAGGTCCAAAACTTGAGTTTTCGTTAGAGCCGTGGGCCAATGAGTAAGACCTTACATTTGTGTCCTGTGTGTTGAGAGAACCTGTAAAGATCGAGACGAGTGTTGAGGTGTAAGACGCTGGTATACGTTTTGGTGGTGTGGTCACGTCGATCTGAGCGTGATGAGACTTCGGACTCCGAAACTCGCATGTGCGAGCTTTAACCAGAGTTGTTAACGTCGAGTACGTGTTAATGATTATTAAGTTCAGTTGGTGTTCTTTCGAGTAGAATTCGAGGTCGAATTCTGTTTAAGTGGGGTAGAATGTAATATCCCGTTTAGTTACAGAGAAAATAAGGAGATTGAGAGATTCCTTATTTACCTCGCAAAGAAACGGGACAGAATCGGTAATCATCTTGCAGCATGATTGTCGCGACTGGAACGGCTTCGATTGGAAAACCTTATAACTACAAAGTTGTAGATCGTTTCTCATAGTACAATTTAGAGTCCTCATTGACCTAATTTGGAGTTACGAGGTTTGAGATATGGGGCCCGCAAGGCAGGCTGTGAGAGAATCAAGGTCCGCAATCGAGTCAACTTCCAAGGCAAATTTCATAATGAAGACTGAATTTTCAGAACAACTCCACAACTAGGAAGTTGAATTACTATAAGTTAGCTAAATTTTACGACAAGAATTACTCCATTCTGAGTTTTGAAGAGAAAGTTATGACCTCCGAGGTATTCGCTGCACAGAAAGAAACGTTCCGAACTTGGGCCTCGAGCCTTTAACCTTGGAGGCCCATGTGGGGTGCGGCTGAAAACCCTAGAACTCCTCCCTCCTTGTGCCTCCTCCCCCTAGAGCCGCCACTCTCTCTTCCCCATGCGCCACCCCTCCTCTCCCTCCTATCTTCTCCACCCCCTCCTCCCCATTGGTGCTGCCCAAGCGTTGGCCGAAGCAAGGAAGAAGGGAGAGCCCTGAGTTTTGCCGTCGGCTAAGGAAGAAGAAAAGGGGAAATGGGGGTGAGGAGAACCTCGCAAGGATTCAGCGGTCTCATACGAGTCTTCAAGGGTAACAAAGAGCGTTCTTCGCTGCTATGTTCTTATTAGATGCGAATTCGAATAGATTGATTGGATCGAATTGCTTCTGCTGTTAGTTTGGTTCTATCCAGTATGTTGCGTGGTCTGTTTCATGATATTAGAGGCCGAATTTGAGTTGTCCATCTCCTAGAGTTATGTAGGTATTGTTCTTAGCTTTCTGTGGCCGCTAAGAACACTTGATTCCGACGTACGAATCAAAAGTTATGATCGTTTTAGTTTCTGCTGTCCAGATTTCTGACGAGAATTACCTTTTAAGTCGTCTTCTAAAATATGTGTATGTTAATGGACGAATCAGGGTTTACTCTCAACAAGGTTATTGTAGATAATTTCATAACCTTTTCAGATTGATAAAGAACGCCCAATTCGGAGTTGTAGACTAAAAGTTATGGTCGTTTTAATTCTGATGTCTTAGCTGTTCAGACAGATTCTGTTCTGCTGTTTCATTTAGCTGTTAGCAAATTAATTTGGCGATTTTGGTTATCTCGTCAACTGGAATGTTGTAGATATGTTCGTTAAGTTTATGTAGGATCTGGGCTCACCTCGTTTCGGGCCCCAGGTTATTAGTTATGAGTGTTTTCGCGCTGCTGTCCAGAACTAGTTCATTGTTGATGTAATCTGTTTTTAGATTAGAATAAGCAAGATATTGTGGGTCGTCGGAAGGCGTTGTAGAACGTTATTGAAAGCGCCTGTTATATGTTGTTCTTATTTCAAGTATCTTGTATAGGCGGAGAGGCTTGAGTTTAGGAGCACCGCGTTGACTCCTAACGCGTCGCATCGCGAAGGCAAGTACATTGACTTTTGTGTGATTTGTAAATACTGGATGCTCGATGATTAGTATTGTGTTTTGTTTGATATGAGAGAAGCTTCAATATTCATGTTCCGTCCACGGGAGTGGAATATCCACGGGAGTGGAGATTAAAGAATACAAGAGGTTCCAATGATTATGTTCCTTGCGTATGTTCTTTCATATGTGTGCAGATGATGTTAGTCATAATACTTACGTTCATTAGTGCATTCATGTTCATGTTCCGTCCACGGGAGTGGAGCTCCACGGGAGTGGATTCTAAAGTCCCATCAATTCCAGTATGGGCATGTGAAGTCCCACCATTCCAATATGGGCAGTTTTGGACACCCGTATGAAACGTTCTTCATACGGTATTTTGGATCCCCGTATTTCGATAAATACGGGCTTAAGTGAACACCGACGGGTGTGTCACTAGCTATACCGGTATAAGCATTGTGTGCAGTCCATTCCTTTCATTAAATCTGTACATTCCATTATTCCATTTATAATCCTTCTGCATATGTTTCGCTTTCTTTAATGATGAGTATTCGTTCGTATTTGTGGTATGTTTAATTATTTACTGTACTTGCTGAGTCCCGGACTCATTCTTGTTGTTTGTTGTTTATTTTAGGTGATCATTGATGCTGGCCGACTGGGAGGGAGTAGACACGTACTCATTATACGTTTCACCATATTCCAGTTCAACTTTATGATTTAGTCTCTACCGTTCTTTCATTATTGACGAATTGTAATAAATAACTCTAAATGGAGAAGGAAGGATACCTTCTCTGTGATACAGTTCAATCATTGTTACTTGTGAACCTTCATTATTGATGAACATTAAAGAAAATAAGTTAAATGGTGAAGGAAGGATACCTTCACCACATCTTGTTGATTTAATATTGCCATTAGATGTTTATCTTTATTCATATTCTTCCGCATTGTGTTGAATGTTAGAGTAAATAGGTGACATCTTGGCTTCCGAATAGCCAGGGTGTTACAATTATATACCCCGCTCCAAGACTCGAGATGGTTCTAGCGAATTGCTATCTTCTGGAATCCCCGCAACTTTCAGAACAACCAAATATACTCTGGGCTATCTATCTCTTCGACACCAAACCACATAACTTGCACGTAAACATATGAAACTCTTATTCCCTCTCAGTCGATTTCTTCACCAAAACAAGGAGATCCTCCATTAAGCAGGGACGCACAACACAACTTATTTTAATCAAACTTTAATAATCAAATTCAACCGAAAACAAAGGATTCACAAAGCAATTCCATTTTTAACCTCTAGAACACTCAAATCCAAAATCAGAGATTCTTCACAAAAACCTTCCATCCTTCCAACTCGATAGTTTGCAACTAAACACCACATAAGCCAAAAGAGAATTCGCTCGAATACCCAAATCAATTACTTCATTTATTTTCCTAAACCGGATAGAACCACCTTATCAACATAAGTTAACTCAAATTGTACATGATCTCCATCAGGAAAAAAATCCAATTCAAGCAAGAGCCAATAGAGCACTTCTCAACTCGAGAGATCATTCTTTTCTCAGATGTTTTTTTTTAAAAATAATCCCTTTCCCTTTTCATGGGTGTGCAGAACTATCACACTAACTCCTCCCTCTTAACCGACAATCTCAAAACAATCCTCAAACCGAAAGAACAGCCATACTTATTTAGAGGGACTCTGCTAGTCCACAAAAAGATTCTCTAGTCCACTCCTATACCAAAGGGATTATTTTAACAAATGGTTTCCAACACCTCAATAAAGATTGTTCACCCACAACCACATCAACTCATTCTAATCAGGATAATCGACTTCAAGTTCTCAGCACACATACTCATTTACTTTACCCAAAGTATTCTATCAAAAATCAACACACTATTCAAAATTCGCTTCTGTTCATCTACCTATGCACATACTATTGGGTCTCCAAGGTCCTATCATAAACATCCAAAGCCTAAATTCATCCTCCAAGTATCCTACCATGAGTTTCTGGTATAATTGATAGGAAATCCTCAAATTTGTTTACTAAATTTTCACACAGCTTAACAATAACCTTAGTTATTATTATCAATATTCCTCACTAATCGGGTAACCGCCCCAAGGTGATTTATTTCACCAATCTTAGACCTCCTCTAATCCACACCAATCCAATTCAGTTGCACAACCACAACATAACCATTCGCAATACTCTAACTGATTGACCCAGATTCAAACATACTCAATCACCAATGTCAATAAATAAATAAATTCTTGACCAAGTTATACTTAGAGATAATCTAACTCACATAGGGTTACTCACGGAGGCCGAATCATACCTGACAATAACTCAATAATTCATGCTATCCCATTAATTAGCACAACACTTAGGTTTCTCCACACCGCTATCCTCATTAAACTTCACCATCATAACTCTTTTACACAATCTTACTAATTATCCAAGTGCCATACTCAAATAAGTTTATCAAGACTCCATAGTTTTGATAATCCCAACATCCCAACATGGACAAAGGTTACTGGATCATAATTCGCTATAGGTTCCACTAGTTGTAACGCTAATCAAATTTATCTCATCGCCAAAACATTGCATCGAATCCCCTCCAGGTGTTAAAGGTCAAAACCAATCTACTGTCTACTGCTCTTCAAATAGCTTGGTTCCCAAAATTTCACCACTATCATATACTTGTCCACCACCAACCAGTCGCCAAATTACACTTTAAAAGACTTGGCATCATAAGTTGGTTAATTCCTTTCTCAAAAAGGAAGAGAGAAACTAATACAAGTTTCAACACACAAGAAAACGTTGCTCCTCAGAGTGAGCACGAGACCAATAAGAACAATCCAATAGCAATGATCTCGGAAAGCAAAATACGAGTCCACAACTGAGGGCACATGTCCCACAAGAAGGAATTTTCATACCTCCATAAATCATAATAAACATTGCTAAGGAAACCCAAGAAACTCTTAAGCTGCAACGACAGAAAGGTTGCAGATTATAATTCTCAACTCCAACCTCAAATACTTATAGTACTCATTTTCCGTTAACAATTAAAGTAATTTTCTTTGATCACATCATTACTTGTCAATCCAAACAGGAAGTACCTTTAAAACTGAATCACATTAATCACTTAGGAACCAAGTAGAACCTTCCAATACGTCACATTGCTCAAACTAATATCATCTACTACATAAATCATGAACTCCCAAAGGATCACGAATGCAAAACTCCAAACATTTCATTTTAATCCATATTACGAAAAGCAATCAACTTACTTTCTCTCTAGAAGAATCATCACCACTCCAATGCATCACAATCTCTTGTAGACTGTATTTCTAACATCAAGAGTAATTCACTCTTAACAAAGTTTGTTATCGTCAACCCAAACTGTTACATATTAGATTATCACCTCATCCTCAATTGAGGGTATACCAAATTCTTACAACCTCACTACAACAACCATTCTATTTTAGACAGTACCGACTACACAATTTAAAAGGTTATTCCACGACCCTTCCATCAAAGACATACTATTATCCGATAGTTCTACCATCACGTAAATATTGTTCATCCATTAAATCCCATCAGTTTATCTCTTAGTGATGCTCAATTACATATAATCGCACCTAGCAATTACATATAATCGCTAAGTATCCACTAAAGGTTACTCCAAGATTAATATCCACTAAGACAATAATCTAACTCCTTTTGAACTTAACCATCTGTAACATCCCAATTTTGGGCTTGTGTTTCAAATGTAAGAAAATGAGTAGAAATGAAAACTTTTTCTTACATCATGTATTTCCTTTGTGTACTGAACAAGCATTGTACAAGAAGTTATGGAAATACAAAGTCACAAGTCTTTTGATCCAAATCTTGAGCTTTCAAAAACAATCTTGTCAAACCTCTTGATCATCTCCTGGAAATATTTTTCCTGAGTTCTTGGGATGGTATGTGACCCCTCTGAAAAATTTCACAATTTTTAGAAATTGTTTGAATATCTTTGGAGGTCAGTCAAACCCAATTCAATTCTGGTCAAACTGTGGACCAGCACCTTCTGAAATTTTTGGAGGAAAAAGTATAGCACAAAAACCTCTACAAAATTTACACAAGGTCATTAACTCAACTAGCAAGCTCCTATAAAAATTTTATAAGTTTTGGAGTTAGTTTGCTGACTCAAATAATTATCTAAAGATCAGCTCTTGTTGGGACTCAGATTTTGAACCCTTGGTCTGAGTCCGACTGGACTCAGTCGACCCACCGTTGGACTCGGCCGGGCCACCCGTCCGACCTCCTCGGGCTCGTTTCCTTTGGGTCGTTGGATCTCCATCCACCGCTCGCACCTCCTCGATCTCGGCGCCTCGGGGTGGTCCAGCCACTGTTCTCCATCCTGCGGTCACGACCTCCCCCTGGACCTCCTCACCCGCAAAGACCTCCCCTGCTTGGGTGATCTGGGACGTCCAGGACCACCCCATGCAAATCGGGATCGTCCAGGACCTCTCCTTCGGCTCTGTTCTTCTTCCTCTTGACCTCCTCGAATTCTGGTCGTCATGATTTTCTCGCACCTGCACTGGTGTCAGGACCAGAGCAGTTGGGGGCAGTGTGATGTCACCTTTTGCCTCTTGTCAACGGCTCTTTTTGCTGCCATGCATTTATTGCCAGTCAACTTTAACCTCCAAAGTCTCCACCCTGCTCTGCCCCTACCTACCATGCGTGCTTTTTGGCAGGGGCATCGACATTGTTCATAGTGAACTTGCCCATGCCATTGCCAAGCTTCCAGGCTATGAATGGCCTGAAACTTCCCTTCTCCTTTTCCTTCTTCGTTCTATGTTGTGCTTGAGCTCCCTCAGTTGAGTTGGTCCTCGAACTCAAGCACCCAAGTGTAACATCCCAATTTTAGGCTTGTGTTTCAAATGTAAGAAAATGAGTAGAAATTAAAACTTTTTCTTACATCTTGTATTTCCTGTTTGTACTGAACAACTATTGTACAAGAAGTTATGGAAATACAAAGTCACAAGTCTTTGATCCAAATCTTGATCCTTCAAAAACATTCTTGTTCCATCTAGTGATAATCTCCTGGAAATATTTCTGCTAAATTCTTGGGTTGGTATGTGACTCCTCTGAAAAATTCCACAATTTTTAGAAACTGAATGAATGTCACATGAAAGTCAACCCAATTCCAAATCTGGTCAAACCTTGACCAGTACCTTGGTAAAATTTTGGAGGAAAACCCACAGCACCAAAACCTCTGAAAATTTTATTCAAGGTCAATCCTCAGCTAGCAAGCTCTTGTAAAAATTTCATAATTTTTGGAGTTAGTTTGCTACCTCAAACAATTCTTCAAATGTCAGCCCTTCTCAAAACTGAAAAATCGAACGGTTTGAGTCGACTGCTCGAGCCCGAGCCTAACTCAACCGACACGGTTGGACCCTGTCTACTCAACCTCCTCGGGCTCGTTCCTTGTGGGCCGTTGGATCTCCATCCACCACCCGCATTCTCCCCTCTGATCTCAGCGCCTCGAGGTGGTCCAGGCCCTTGGATCTCCATCCAGCGGTCACGACCTCCCCTGGACCTCACCGCGCGCTCGGACCTCCTTTGCCCGGGTGATCTGGGACGTCCAGGACCACCCCATGCGAATCGGGATCGTCCAGGACCTCTCCTTCGGCTGTGTTCTTCTTTCTCTTTACCTCCTCGATTTCTGGTCGTCATGATTTTCTCGCACTTGCACTGGTGTCAGGACCAGAGCAGTTGGGGGCAGTGAGATGTCACCTTTTGCCTCTTGTCAACGGCTCTTTTTTCTGCCATGCATTTATTGCCAGTTAGCTTTAACCTCCAAAGTCTCCACCCTGCTCTGCCCCTACCTACCATGCGTGCTTTTGGCAGGGGCAAGGACATTGTTCACAGTGAACTTGCCCATGCCATTGCCAAGCTTCCAGGCTATGAATATCCTGAAACCTCCCTTCTCCTTTTCCTTCTTCGTTCCTTGTTGTGCTTGAGCTCCCTCATTTGAGTTGGTCCTCAAACTCAAGCACCTAAGAACAACACCCCATACCACCATTGTCACTTTCGGAGCTCCCAAGACCACCTTCGAGCTCGTGGGTTCAATATTGCTATTTTGGTCTGTCACTTTGTCATCTTGGTCTCCTCAAGCCTCCCTAACTTGTTGCGTTTAACCTTCACAGAGGTTGACAATTTGGGAGCCGCTGGTCGAGGTCATCTTCTTCTCCATCGCCGCAAACACGTCACCGCGGACATCGCCGACCTTCTCCAAGTTCCTCCGACCTCCCCGGTTCCTCTCGCGCCTCGGTGCCCATCCCTTAGCCTTGCTGTTATTTCCTAGAGCTCGTGTAGTTTCGTAGTAAGCCTCCCTAGCCTATCTCCACCGCGGCTGGCGCTCAAGGCGCGCCGCGACGAGGTTGCCACCTTTAGCTCCGTGATGATATTGCGGTTCCATTCCAAGATTTAGTTGGCGCCGTGGTCCTCCGTCCGCGGCAAGCCGTTAAACGCGCTCGGGATTTTTGCCGGTGCAAGCTCCTGTTTTCGTCATTTTCTTAGGACAGCATTAATGCCCCATTTATTGCTAATCATTGGTGCATTGGTCATGTCTTAAACTATGCCGTGTGTCACCGGCGTGTGGGCCTTAGGCTTAGAATTAAAATCCAGAAGCCATTAATGTCCCTTTTAGATTATGTTATTACCAATCATGAGCATTTAGGGCTATCGGTTTAGGCTCCTGTTGTCGTTCGGCAAAACCCCGCCCAGACCTCCCCGCTCGACCTCCTTGAGAAGATCTGACCGTTAAAGACCTCTGTGGTTAATCTTAGCCGTCGGACCCCCTTCTCGCATGCCCGCAGAGACCTCCCTCCTCAGGACCTCCCCCTAGTTTAATCTCAACCGTTAAGACCATCCCCAAGTCAGATCTGTACCGTAGAGGGTTTTCCGTGTAAATTTCTAAGTCCCAAGACCTCCTAGGATTAGCTCTTAGCCGTTAGATCCTGGTCCGCGAAAACTCTTAGTGCCAGGACCTCCCCTAGGGTTGATCCTAACCGTCTAGGACCACCCCGGTTCAATCCTAGCGGCTAGGACCACTCCTGCGCAAAAGGACCTCCTCTGGGTCATGTTGCCAAAACCACCCCCTAGACCTCCACCGAGGTCCTCTTTGCAAAAAGACCTCCCCTCGGTCATTTTGCAAAGACCACCCTCGGGGTCCTCTTTGTAAAAAGCCACCCTTGGCCTTTTTGTAACACTCCAAATATTTATTTAAATGAGAAGAAAGATTGTAGGGAGGAGAATTGAGTAGAGGGAGTGGTTTTAACAGAAGTTCGGGGATTTTTATGTACTGAAAACTTGGGTGTGGACTGAAAGCCCACAAAGACCTTGGCCCATTAGGGCAACCATCCAAGTAGAGGGGGCAGCCATGCTATGTAGCACGCACTGTAGCGCCGCCCGTAGCAGCCCCTCCTCCCATTGCATCTCCACCTCTTTCCCCTCTCCTTGCGTCTCCACCTCCTCCCCTTTGTGGCCGCCAAGAAGAAGGAAGAAGAAGAAGAGGAGGAAGGAGTTCGCCTTCGTGCGGTGGGTTCTTCCTCTCGCCGCGCTCTACAAGGGTAACGCCGCTGGTCCTCGCTGGTTTGGTACCGTAGTTGCATTCGCGTCCGCTTTGGTAGATCGATTTTCGTCTCCTGTTAGGCGCGCTCTGTCCAGAAGGTTGGGGTCGTTTTCGTGAGGTTAGAAGCAGAATATGGGATTATGATCTCCTAGGAAAAGTTGGGTTTTGGTCTTAGCTTTCAGTGGCCGTCAAGATCACCGAAATCCGATTAACGGTTAGTGAGTTATGATTTTTAAGATTGCTGTTCCGCTGATCTGTCAGCATTTAGGCAGTTTCTAGAAAACCGATTAAAACTGATGGTTAAATTGGAAATCTGAGAACCCCAGTATAACAAAAGTTGTAGATAATTGTCGTAGCTTTCAGGAAGCACAGGAACGCGACATTTGGATAAACGAGCTGAAAGTTATGATAGTTTTAGTGCTCTGTCCAGAAAGTCTGACGTGAAATCGATGTCTTGTTAATCGGCTTAAAAGTGATTTTAGATGACCGAATCAGGAGATCACCAACTAGGTTTAGTTGGGAAATTTGATAAACTTTTCAGATTGTCCAAGATCACTCCATTTGGATTTCTGTACATTTAGTTATGATTTTTCGAAGGGGGCTGTTCTCTGGAAAAGAAATCTGACAGCCAGCAATAGAGTTGGGGGATTGCGTTTAGTGGACGATGTGCTTATTTCGTGTTTATGGTTTTGTTATTAGACTTATATGGTAGCCTTAGCATGTCTCCATTGTATGTCCAGGTGTGGGTTTGGCTCGGGAGCAGTACCTTATCCCGACATCCACCTTCGCACGGTTGAGGCAAGTGCATTGTTGTTAAATGGGTGTGATTGATTGGCTATGATTGTGTGCTATTTGATATATGGTTGCATAGTAAGATGGCTTACTTGATGAATGTTTAAGTATGGTGATTGCTCAAATTATGCTGATGCTTTACTGTGGTACAATGTTATTGTCTTTGGTAAGATTGATGATGAATGAGAGATGAGCATTTGCATATTAAGAGCATATTGAGGCTTGGTCACACGTGACCAAGCGTGTTCCCTTGTGATCCCCGTCATGAATGTGACGGGCCCGAGATCCCGCACTCGTGGAGTGTGGGCTTGAGGTCCCCAATACTTGCGGAGTATTGGGCAATTGGTCCTCGTGCGTGCGCGCCTGAGCATGGGTATGCGGCGACGGTTGCTTACTCAGATTACCGTGTAATGCACACGAAAGTTAAAGATAAAGGATCCTTGAGCATTGCATTTGCATATGAGATGTTCTATTGTTGATCTCCTTTACATGGATGCTGATGTTATAGTTTCTTTATGTACTTGCTGAGTCTATGGACTCACTCTTGCTTTTATTGTTGTTTTAGGTACCCGAGCCAAGAACGACATGCATGGGGAAGTAGACTACTAGTCACACACTTGCCACATGAACTAAATAAAGTTGAATGATCTTCTAACGTGATTGATTTTAGTAAATGCAAAGATTATTATGTTTTGTCTCATGCAATGGATTAAATGTAATAATGATGAGTAGTGGAACTTCATATCTCTCTAGTTATGTTAGATATTTAGCATGTCTTTGATTATCTTTTGATGTCTTTGGATGAAAGTTTTAGTTAATATTTGAATAATCTGTGTGTTGGAACCTTCGTGTAATTAACTTTACAAGGAGGTTCTCACTAAATTTATTAAGATTGTCTAGTTTAGAATTATTAGAGTTTGTTTAGTAGCATTCCGTGCTCATGTCGGGCCGGGTGTTACAATGGTATCGAGCGGTGTAGGTCCGTGGTGACTAGATTAATTAAAAATTTGCGAATGGCTAATCAACTTAAAAGTTTGACACACGGTGCATGTGAGGTGGGGTTGGGTTATTGCATTGCATCTATGGTTCTATTATATCGCATTGATAATTGTTGATATGAATATAGTAAGATTGCTTATTAACTGATTATATGATTGTTATATGTGAGGATAATAGATGTTGAGGGGTTGTGGTTGTGGTTCAGGTTTTACCAGTTACACCACTATTTGTAGTAAGAGATTAGTGAAGTGGTTACCTCGGATATCTTAGTACAGGTGTGATAGTGAGTATCATTAGAGAAGTTGTTCTCTTCCTTGAATTTGAATTTGGTTAACTTTTGTCCAGTTGGGCTTGATAAATTTCTCTTGGGGTTAGTAGTTCTTATTCCACTCGATTTGTTTCCATTTATTTAATTTGAATCTTAAAATGAACATTGTTTTTTTTGAACTATTAAGCCGCTTGCGGTTGATGAACCTTCTTTGGATAGTGGTTGCAATGCAGTTGATGGGTTTCAATTGGTTTGTATTTGTTTTACAGAGCAAATATTATCTTTTCTGACTCTTGAGCTATTCTTGCTACTTGTAAACGTTGTCATTGGCAATATTGTTCCTCTTCAGGAGAGTTCTACCTTCTTGTTGGCAAACTTGACCCATTTATTCGCTTGGAGTTTTTATGATGGAAGATATCATTTACCAACTCCATTGAAGTATGTTTTGACTTTATGCACTTCTTTTGGAGTAGTTGGAATGTTGAAATTTCGTGCATCCTCTTTGAGAAAGAAAATATCAAAAACTATTTTGAAATATTTTGTTGTGTTATGTGAGAGGTTCCACGCATAAAAGATAAATTGATAATGTATGAGTTATCAAGTTGGGTCCAGTAGTTTGATGCGAATCGATCTTAACCAAGATCCTTGGAAGTGAAGTGAAAGATTTGATGTTGTCATGGAGTAGTTACATGATGAACTTGTTTAATGGTATGACTATACATACTAGGAATCCACAATTATATTAAGAAGTGTGAGATATTAATGATTTGGTCTGATCTTAGGATTGTGGAATTTGGTAAATTTATTGGATAATTTGGAGTAATGTGTTCCAATGGATTAATCTACCTATTAGTGATGGTCATGTTTAAGGATGTGATTGAACAATGACTTACAAGATATCAATCCAAGAATTTTCATGTTTGACAACTTGATGATTATACTAAATTGCTACATTGAAACATGTATATCGGATTAGATGAATGTTGAGGTAGTACCTTGCAAAACCCGTGTTTAAAGGAGATGATGTTATTAAATCCTTAATTAAACTCGAGCATAAAATGGAATGTTGACTCTATGTTTATAAATGGTTATATGACTATAAATAGCAGAGGACCCTATTTTGTATACGTGATAGAGACAATTGTCAATTGTCAATGATAGTTGAAGGGTGTTTCTTTTGGAGAGATTTATGATGGGATAAGAGGCTATGATGATTCTCGCTAGGAGTGTATTATTTCATTATTAGTGAGATTGTCGATAAGGGATTATGATGATACTATTGAATGTTTGGTATAAGGGAATTGGATCGTCGCTCACATTGATTAAATGAAAATGCTTCTAGTCACACGTTTGTAATCTTCGGACCTCATGTTGATGTGGTAGCTGAAATTGTTTTGATCAAAGTGACGTCTTTGAGAGGTTTTATCGGTTCCTAAGTAGTTTATGTGTTGTGGACTTGAAATCTCTTCTTGTTAGTGTTGGCATGGTGATGTCAGAACCAACGAAGTCGCTTTGTTAAAGGAAAGAGTGAAGTAGGAGTATTTCAATTTGAAGTCAAGCTTTGTAACTTGCGCTTTATCGATTTTTGCCTAAGCTTTTGTTTGCCCAATGAGTTTCTGAATCCCAAAACCAATGTTTTATTCTCGTTTGAGGTTTGATACACTTTGCTTGTGGAATGTGTGCCTCAACTATGATCACTCTTTTGTTTTCTAAGATCTTTTCTATTTGATTGTTTCTCTTGAACTTGTAACTATTGTAAGTGGTAACGTTTTCCTATATGCTTAAAATGATTTATGTTTGTCTCTTTTTCTAAGAAAGGGTTAACCGAATCTGTATTGTAAAGTCCCTTCTTGTGAATTGGCAACTAGATAGTGGTGGTCTAGTAGATGATTTTGTGAACCTTTATGTGTCAAGTTGTTTGAGAGGCATTGAGTAAATTGATTTATTAGATTAATCCTTGGAGAGAGTTCGATTTAAATAGAATGTTTGTCTTTGGAGCTAACTTATTACGTGTCGCAACTAGTAGAACCTATAAATAGATGTGGTCCAAGATCTTTTGTTCATTTTGACAGAACATTAGAATTAGAAAGTATGAAAATCTTGACCAAATTTATTAGAGTATCGCAATTGGGTACTCGGTAAGATTGTGTAGAAGAATTATGATGGTGTGGCTTAATGAGAGTAGCAGTGTGGAAAAAAATATAATCGTCGTGTTAATTAATGGGATAGCAGGGATTGTTGAGCTATTGTCAAGCATGACTCGGCCTCAGTGAGTAACCCTATGGGAGTTAGATTATCTCTACGGATATCTTGGTCAAAGAATATATTTATTTATTAATGTTAGTGATTGAGTATGTTTGAATCTTGGTCAATTAGTGAGGGTATTGCGAATGGGTATATTGTGGTCATGTAGCTGAAAATTAATTGGTGTGGTTGAGTGAAGGTCAAAGATTGGTGAAATGAAACGCCTTGGGCGGTTACTTGGTTAGTGAGGAATATTGATATTAATGACTGAGGTTATTGTTGAGCTGTGTGAAAAGTTAGTAAAAGAATTTGAGGATTTCCTATCAATCATACCAGAAATTCATTATAGGAGACTTGGAGGTTAAATTTGGACTTGCCTTTCTATGCTAGGACCTCAGCGGCCCAATATTATGTGTAGAAGAAGAAGAACAAAAGTGGATTCCGAATAGTATTGATCATTGATAGAATCCTTCTGGTGTAGTAAATGAGTATGTGCTTGAGAATTTCAAGTTGATTATCTTTAATGTAATGAGGTGATGTGGTTGCGGGTGAAAAATCTTTATTGAGGTGTTGGGAACCAGTTGTCAAAAAAAATAATTCCTTTGGTATAGGAGTGGACTAGAGAATCATTGTGTGGATTAATAGAGTCCCCCTAGATAAGTGTGGTTGTTCTTTCGGTTTGAGGATCATTTTGGGGTTGTCGGTTAAGAGGAAGGAGTAAGTTTGATGATTTGGAAATCCAAGATTTTGGAGAATGTTTATTTCTTAAAAGGACATCTGAGAAAAGAATGTTTTCTCGAGTAGAGAAGTGTTCTATTGGTTCTTGTTGGAGTTGGGTTTTATGACGGAGAACACTTACAATTTGAGTTGACCCTATGTCGGCAAAGCGGTTCCTTCCGATCGGAAAATAAATAAAGTGTTTGATTTGGGCATTCGAACGATTTCTCTTTTGACTTATGTGGTGTTTATTTGCAAACTGCCTAATTGGAATGTGAAAAGATTTTCATAATGAATCTTCAATTTTGGATTTGAGTGTTTTTAGAGGAAAGTTGGTTAATAGTGGGTGGCATTGTGAATCTTTTGTTTTCTGCTGAGCTCTGATTATTAAAGTTTGTTTAAAATAAGTTGTGTTGCGCGTCCATGCTTAACAAAGGTTCTCCTTACTAGGATGAAGAGGTCGACTGAGAGATGAAACAAGAATTACATATGTTTATGTTGAAGTTCTGTGGTTTGGTCCCCAAAGGGAATGATAGCCTAGAGTATATTTGGCTTGTTCTGGAAGTTGCAGGGATTTTGGAAGATAGCAATTCGCTAGAATTGTCTCGAGTTCTAGAGCGCGGTATATAACATTTTGTATGACCCGGTGTTGATATAATGCTTGAGGTATTTGGAGTGTGAGGTTTCATAAGAGTCATTGACCAGCTGAGTAATACCGCATCTTCGAGTCATGTCCGTTGAGTGATTCTGGTTAGGTCGGTACGAGTGATGAGGTATAATACATTAGTTGCATCAAGGTGCGTTAGTCCCAAAAGTCCGAGAGGAAAACAATTTGGGAATTGAAGTCTCGCATATGCGAGCAATATCCAGAATTGTTCACAGCAGGTGTGTGGTATTGTTGGTAAATTCTAGTTGTGATTGTTCTTTGGTGTAGAGCGTGGTTAGAATTCGGGGTCGAATTCCATTTAAGGGGGTTAGAATGTAACACTCCAAATATTTATTTAAATGAGAAGAAAGATTGTAGGGAGGAGAATTGAGTAGAGGGAGTGGTTTTAACAGGTTCGGGGATTTTTGCGTGGTCTGAAAACTTGGGTGTGGACCGAAAGCCCACAGACCTTGGCCCATTAGGGCAACCATCCAAGTAGAGGGGGCAGCCATGCTACTGTAGCACGCACCGTAGCGCCGCCATCGTGAGCAGCCCCTCCTCCCCATTGCATCTCCACCTCTTTTCCCCTCTCCTTGCGTCTCCACCTCCTCTCCTTTGTGGCGGCCAAGAAGAAGGAAGAAGAAGAAGAGGAGGAAGGAGTTCGCCTTCGTGCGGTGGGTTCTTCCTCTCTTGCGGCTCTACAAGGGTAACGCTCGCTTGGTCCTCGCTGGTTTGGTACCGTAGTTGCATTCGCGTCCGCTTTGGTAGATCGATTTTCGTCTCCTGTTAGGCGGCGTTCTGTCCAGAAGGTTGGGGGTCGTTTTTCGTGAGGTTAGAAGCAGAATATGGGATTATGATCTCCTAGGAAAAGTTGGGTTTTGGTCTTAGATTTCAGTGGCCGTCAAGATCACCGAAATCCGATTAACGGTTAGTGAGTTATGATTTTTTAAGATTGCTGTTCCGCTGATCTGTCAGCATTTAGGCAGTTTCTAGAAAACCGATTAAAACTGATGGTTAAATTGGAAATCTGAGAACCCCAGTATAACAAAAGTTGTAGATAATTGTCGTAGCTTTCAGGGAAGCACAGGAACGCGACATTTGGATAAACGAGCTGAAAGTTATGATAGTTTTAGTGCTCTGTCCAGAAAGTCTGACGTGAAATCGATGTCTTGTTAATCGGCTTAAAAGTGATTTTAGATGACCGAATCAGGGAGATCACCAACTAGGTTTAGTTGGGAAATTTGATAAACTTTTCAGATTGTCCAAGATCACTCCATTTGGATTTCTGTACATTTAGTTATGATTTTTCGAAGGGGCTGTTCTCTGAAAAGAAATCTGACAGCCAGCAATAGAGTTGGGGATTGCGCTTAGTGGACGATGTGCTTATTTCGTGTTTATGGTTTTGTTATTAGACTTATATGGTAGCCTTAGCATGTCTCCATTGTATGTCCAGGTGTGGGTTTGGCTCGGGAGCAGTACCTTATCCCCGACATCCACCTTCGCACGGTTGAGGCAAGTGCATTGTTGTTAAATGGGTGTGATTGATTGGCTATGATTGTGTGCTATTTGATATATGGTTGCATAGTAAGATGGCTTACTTGATGAATGTTTAAGTATGGTGATTGCTCAAATTATGCTGATGCTTTACTGTGGTACAATGTTATTATCTTTTGGTAAGATTGATGATGAATGAGAGATGAGCATTTGCATATTAAGAGCATATTGAGGCTTGGTCACACGGTGACCAAGCGTGTTCCCCTTTGTGATCCCCGTCATGAATGTGACGGGCCCGAGATCCCCAGACTCGTGAAGTGTGGGCTTGAGGTCTCCAATACTTGCGGAGTATTGGGCAATTGGTCCCTGTGCGTGCGCGCACAGGCATGGGTATGCGGCGACGGTTGCTTACTCTGCATTACCGGTGTAATGCACACAGAAAGTTAAAGATAAAGGATCCTTGAGCATTGCATTTGCATATGAGATGTTCTATTGTTGATCTCCTTTACATGGATGCTGATGTTATAGTTTCTTTATGTACTTGCTGAGTCTATGGACTCACTCTTGCTTTTATTGTTGTTTTAGGTACCCGAGCCAAGAACGACATGCATGGGGGAAGTAGACTACTAGTCACACACTTGCCACATGAACTAAATAAAGTTGAATGATCTTCAGAACGTGATTGATTTTAGTAAATGCAAAGATTATTATGTTTTGTCTCATGCAATGGATTAAATGTAATAATGATGAGTAGTGGAACTTCATATCTCTCTAGTTATGTTAGATATTTAGCATGTCTTTGATTATCTTTTGATGTCTTTGGATGAAAGTTTTAGTTAATATTTGAATAATCTGTGTGTTGGAACCTTCGTGTAATTAACTTTACAAGGGAGGTTCTGCCGAAATTTATTAAGATTGTCTAGTTTAGAATTATTAGAGTTTGTTTAGTAGCATTCCAGGCTCATGTCGGGCCGGGGTGTTACACTTTTACAAAGAAAACCCCGCTCAGGACCTCTTAGGCTCAATCCTAGCCGTTCACGACCTCCCCGGAGATAGGTCTGAGCGTTAGATCTCCTTTGCAAATCCTTAGTCTCAGGACCTCCCTCCGTGGCGATCTGGACCATTCAGGACCTCCCTAGGCCTTATCTCGAGCCGCCCGCATCTCCTCCCGTTAAAACCCCGTCACTAAGACCTCCCGAGTAGATCTTGGCCGCCCAAGACCTCCTCGGTTGAATCCCACCATCAGGACCTCCTCGCTTGATCTTGATCGCCCAGACCTCCTCACTTGATCGTGTCCGCAAAGACCTCCTCCGGAGATCTAGACCGTTGAAGACCTACTCCGTGAGATTTTACGGTCACGACCTCTGTTAGGCGCGAGGACCTCCTTTGCGTGCGCTGTGCATGCACTGGTCGTGGCCGTTGGATCAGATCTCAATGGTCCAGACCTCCCCAATGCGGGAGGAGGTCTTCCCGTGCGCTGTGCTTCGAGGTCCGTGGCCGTGCGATGAAGGATCGACGGCCCACGACCACTCCTTTTTTCCTTCAGTTCGTTTGGACCTCCCGAGAGCTCAAATTTTTCTAAGTCTTTTAATGTTTCGAATTTCAAAGGTGTTTAACTTTGTCATTTTAACTCCTTTTTGAATGATTCTAGTTGTTGTAGCCTTGTTATAGTATGAACTTTAATTTGAGAATGAATTTAGACACTGTTATGTAGCAGGAAATGATTTTAACTACGTGATCTTGTTTAGTGAAAAATGATGTCTAGAAATTCATTGAAAATTTGTATAATACATAACCTTTTCTCTGTCAATCCTTTCTGAGCAAACTCAACCTGGTAAAATTTGTCTATAGACATATTTTATGATGAACTAGGCTTTGTCTTTATTCATGTTCCTGAAAAATGATATATGCTAGATTTAGAGCTTAGAAAAATCATAACTAATTCATTAGAACTCCAAATTGCGCAAACTCAGTTTTGCTGTTGTTAGGATACTATTATCTACCTACCATAAAAATTTCAGACCTTAGATCATTCTGGAAATTTTTGCCATGAACAGTAACAGATAGGAATTAAATTGGATTTATCAGGCTGAGCAAAATCGTTTAGGGCATAACTTTTTCATGCTAAGTCCAAATGAAGTGTTTCTTGTTTCTAAGATTGTCTAAAATCAACCTCTAGCTGCTGTAGAAATTTCATTGGATTTGGATGTGCTTTGCTGTTGAGTTCCTTTTGGTGTTCTTCGTTCTTATCGGTTTTTATCGCCTTTTCGCGTTAGGTTCCGAAGAATTTATTGAACCTGAGCACTCCCCTCTGTAGCAAGAACAAATCCAGCAAGGCAAGTAGTTTGATCATGTTAATCCCAGTAATTTTAAGTACTTATGTTGTTTATAAATTCTATGTATGCATTGCTAGTTTGTGTTAAACTATTGTCGCTAGTTGACCTAGTAGATGCATTCCCTTAGGCAAATGATTATCCTCTACTACCGTGAGCCTAGGTTATTGCTGTGATTTAGAGTTCATGGATGAGCTCTTGTCACTTAGTAGTTTGCGAATTCATTGCTTAGCTATGCTTAGTTTCCGGTAAAATTGGGCGGTTATCGACTTGTCGATAACCTTGATCACATAAAACTTATTATGATTATGATTTCAGCCTTGTGCCATGTCTACTTATGAAAACTAAAAACTAAAAATAAAATGATTTGGACTTGGGCACAATGGTATGTTGGTGTGCTTCTGGGTGTGACTGGAATGTTGCCCGGGTCAACAAGGACCGAACATCTTGTTACACTAAACCAAGCATTTTAGCGTGCTAACCACACTAGAGGGTATGGGACCTCTCTTGACTTAGTACTTTGGCGTGTATTGGCTTGGGTCGCAGGAGTCGCGAGGGATGGTGTTGGGAGATTGTAGTGTCCAAAGACTTCACCCGTGATGGGATTTGTTGTCTTTCGCTTGCAATGTAAGCGCATGGGTTTCTATCCATACGAGCGGCTCGTAGTCAACGCACAATATTAGAAAGCGTCTCGTAGGACTTAGCCGTGCCGGCATACCTTCGGCAGTGTGCTTTGTGGCTTAAAGGCGGTCTGAAGTGTGGGTACATTGGTACACCCCTGCAGGGTTAAAACTATTCGAATAGCCTCGCCCTAGGTTATGGACACGCTTGGCAAGGTCTTTCAAGAGTTAGACTACAACCTTTTTAATTAAAACTTGATGGGAGGTACGAATCAGGGATTCGTGCTATGTTGTGGTGGCTATTGGGATAGTCACTTTTAGGTGGTTGCTTGTATTTATCATTATTTTCACTATTACTTTCAACATTAAAATTTATTTGTAAACTTGCTTTCAAATGTATTACATTATTGCAAATAAAGTTGGCTTTGTGCAAAATGAGACATACAACCTCCACCTAAATAAGCTTGCATGTAGTTTATGAATAGGTCCGCTATTCCACACGTCGATCTTGAGTACCTTTGTGTACTCGGCTATCTTGCTTAAATGTAATTGTTGCAGAAGAAGAAGGTGAGCTCGAGGGGCCTCACTTTTGTGAGTTGTGCTGTGGTAGCTTGCGAGGCGTCTAGCTGGCGGCCCGGTCGGTTGCCTTGTGGGTTATGTTGGCTAACCGGTCGATTTTTGTTCTATCCATCTTATGGCACCTTTTGCTTCCGCTGTCCTTCTTGTATATTGTTCTATTTGGCCGGTCGGCTCTTTTGTAATAACTTTACTTTATGTATGTCGTTGTTGAACTTAGTGATGTATGGTGTATGGAAATGATGTGTAATTTTGTGATGATGTGCATATGCTGTAATTCTGGGAAGCATATGTCCATCGAGGCTTAGAATGTTTAATTAGTAACGCTAGAACCATTTGGAGGTTAAGTGTTACTAGTTAAATATTCCGGGTCCTCACACCAAGAACACCACCCCCTTACCACCATTGTCACCTTTGGAGCTCCCTGCCACCGAAGCTCGAGCTCCAGTGGTCCCAAGAACTTCGGCCTTGTTCATCGTCATCTTGACCACCTCAAGCTTGCTCTAACTTAGCTTGGTTCACATTGCGAGGTGGACAAGTTTGGGAGCCGCCGGGTCGAGGTCATTTTCTTCTTCCTCTCTGGCAAGCTCTTCATCGCCGGACTTCGTCGACCTTCTCCAAGCTCCTCCGACCACCTTAGTCCCCTCTCGCCTCAGTGCCCTTTTCTTAGCTTGGTCTTTGCGCTTTCCTAGTCGCCATAGAGCTCGTTTAGTTTTCGTAGTTTTGCCGTATTGACACTGTGGATATCATGGGGATATGCTCATGATCTTAGGATGATGTGACAATTGGCAATGACGTTGAAGGTTTGCGAAACACGAGTTTTCGGCAAAGTTCGACTCGCCGTCTCAGCGGTCCGACCGCCTTGGTGGCGTCGACCGCCATGCCTCGTGAATTGTATCGGTGGTCCGACCGCCAGCCGGGCGGTCCGACCGATTTGGTAGCGTCCGACCGGCGTCGATGAGCGGTCGGACCGACAAGTTGAGTGACATTGAGTTTGAGGTCAGCCAAAATAGAGTGTGTAGGCAAGTGAGGAGTTTCATCGCACTTGGTCCCATAATTTTGGAGCCTCCAACAAAAGTTCTATTCGTTTTAAATTTCCAGAGAGGTCGCGGATTTTAGTGTTGAAATTTTGGCTAAGTCCTTTGGTGGCGGTCAGACCGGCCAAGGCTGGCGGTCTGACCGGTTTTCACTTACGTCGTCAGCCCGTGTGGTGACGATGGTTGCTGATTAGGTCAAGTTTATGGGTTTCATGTCATATGTGTTGCATGATGCATGTTTTGACTAACATGGGTCAAGTTGTGAAGAACTTATTCCCGAATTCGATTTTCTTGTCTATTGTTGTGCAGGTTGCTTGGTGGTCAACGACGGTCAACGGCGAGGATGATCGGGACTAGGCTTGGAGAGCTGAGGTTCAAAACGATCGACGATGCCGGGTGAAGTCATTGGACTCAAGTATGGTGCAAGATGGACAAAGGTGACCGAACGGCGCCGGTGCGACTAGTTGAATCAAACGCGGCGCGGGGTCGGTGCAAGTGCCATGGTGGTTTCGGTGGGAGTCGGATGGGAGAGACTTGCCGACATGATGAGAGCCGTTGGATCAACCTACACGTGGCGGAGCAAGCGAGTGCTTCGCACAATATGAACACGGTGCTTTAAAATGTGTGCGTGTGTCACCCGTTTGTTTTGGGCCTTAACGGGAGCCCATTAGGGAGACTCTATTAGAAACCCTAAGCCTCCACTATAAATAGAGAGGGGAGGTGGCTGCACCTTCCCCGACCTTTCGATGTTTCATTGTTTCGAAACCCTAATTTGCTTATGGAGAGGAGGAGAGGAGGTTAGGGTTCTAGAGAGTTGGATTGGATTTCGTGCTCATGTATTGAGTCTTTGTCATCCATTGATGGAGTGGCTGTAAACCAATACCATATGAAAATCAATCCAAAGAAAGTTTCTTCAAGATGAGGTCAATTGCTTTCTTTCTCTTTTGATGATTTGAGTCTTTCTTTGATCCGTGAGTTTTGCTTAGTTTCGGACGTGATCTAGCTTGTCGTGACGTGTGGGAATACATCTAGGATCATCAATATCATCAATCACCCACGAGCAAGTCTCAAGATCATATTTTCGCTTTGACTCGCCACCTAACTTCGCTCAAACTATAGAAGGTCAGAATCTTGGCAAGAATTATCATGATCGTTGCTTGGAATAGGTTCCCGACATACTTAGGTAGGTGTGTGTCAAATTTCACGAACTTTGGACGCATTTAATCAAAAGTTTGATCAATTTGTGTTTCGTTTGTCGGGCTGTTTTCTGCTCATCGAACCACCGGTCCGATCACGAGAAATCGGTCCGACCGCTTGATCGGTTCGATCGCTAGACCGACCGGTCCGACCGCCCGTGAGAGGTCGACCGCCGTGTCTTCGTGTTTTGCTTTTGTGTTGATTTTACTGGGTTTTGAGTTGATTCAATACAAGTCTTCCATTGTGCATGATTGATTGATCTTCATAGCTTTCATAGCTATTGGAGTGAGATTCGTATTGAATTGAATTTGGGAGAAAAGTGTGAGGACCCCAATTTACTTGGTTTGTAATGCTTAACCAACCACCGGTCCTAGCATCACAAATCAAATAAATTGATCTCGAGATATGTATACTTCCTGAAAGCAAGATACACACCTGGTACAAAATTAGACATCAACTCCATTCCAAACATAGAGTCCAAACACCACACTACCAAATGAAGATAAACAAATAGTAGAGTTATTACGCATAAAGGCCGATGTGCCACAAGATACAAAAATAAACAAGACGGGCAGCGGAAGCAAAAGTGCCATAAGATGGCTATAAACAAAGCCAATCAGCGTGCCTCCAACCCACAAGGCATCCGACCGACCGCCAAGTCTAGTCGCCCACGAATCGGCAACACACTCACGTAAGTGAGGCCCTAGGCGCCACCTTCTTCCTCTCGCAACAAAAACATTAAGCAAAGCACCGAGTACAAAGATTGTCTTTGTACCCGCAAGACCGACGTGTGAACTAGGCACCTATTCATAAGCTACATGCAGCTTATTTGGTGGAGGCCATATGTTTCATTTGCATAAAGCCAATTTTCATTTGCAATAAGGTAATACAGTTTAAAGGCAAGTTTGCAATTCATTTTAAGATTGAAATAACAGAAGGATAATAATACAAAAGAATAGAGATAAAACATCCTAGAAGTGACTATCCCAATAGTCACCATTAACAATAGCACGAATCCCGCATTCGCACCACCCATCAAGTTTTAATTTAAATGTTGTAGTCTAGTTCTTGGGGCGATCCGAGCGTGTCCATAACCTAGGACGAGGCTATTCGAATAGTTTTAACCTCGCAGGGTGTACCAATGTACCCACACTTCGCATCGCTTTAAGCCAAGCACACTCCAAGGTATGCCGCAAAGCTAAGTCCTCACGAGACTTTTTCCAATATTGTGTATTAACTACGAGCCGCTCGTATGGATAGAAATCCATACGCTTACATGGTAAAGCCGAAAAGGCAACTACCCACTCAGATAAAGCTTTTGGACAACTACCATGCTCCCACCTCCATCCTCCCGCGACCTCCCGCGACCGGAGCCAATACACGCCAAAGTACTAGGTCAAGAGAGGTCCCATATACTCTAGTGTGGTTAGCACGCAAAATGCTCAAGACGGTGGCGCAAGTAACTCGGTCCTTAATCGACTGGCACCTTTCCAATACACCCAACAGATCACACCAGCCTTACCATTGTGCCCAAGTCTAAATCATTTTTGTTTTCATTTTTAATTTTGCAATTAAACATAGCAAAAATGTTGAAACATAAAGTTATAGTAAATTTTGTGTGATCAAGGTTACCGACTAAGGTCGATAACCGCCCAGTTCTACCGATAGCTAAGCATGTCTAAGCAAATCGACCGGATCTACTAAGTGACAAGAGATCATCCAACACCTCTAATCACAAAGAAATAACCTAGGCTCGTAGTAGAGATCAATATTTTGTCTACGTGGATATGCAACTACGGATTTAACTAATCAATTTAACACAAATTAAGCAATGCATACATACAATTGAAACAAAATATTAGACTTTAAAATACCGGGATTATCATGATCAAACCGCTTGCTCGGCCGCTTTGTTGCTCAATATGTTGCGGAGGATCGTTCTCTGGTTGCCGCAAATATCGAATCCTAACGATTGAACAAAACAAATAATAAGAACGAATAACACCGCAAAAATCAAAGATCACAAACCAACACCAATTTATACACAAAGGCTAGACTATCACAAAAACAATGACAAATAATCACACTGATACCCACTCACTTATTTGCTAGGTTAACCACAAAATCAAACCTCTAACTGATTTAAACTTTGGATAGACTTTGATGGTGATTGTGTGCACATCTATTATTTAATCATCAAGTTAATATATCAAAACAGCTAGTTTCTCTAACTCAATCATTATTAGTCGATATTACGTAACCTACAAAAAGCTATTGACAACACTAACCACCAAGTATCCAACTATGAGATGCTAAACAAAAATTTTCTACTTAAGATAGGATGCTAAGGATGCTCAGCTATTCAGACCCTTAAGCATCACACCAAGATTTTGCAAGGCTAACAAGTTTCAGCATGCGGCTACTACACCAAATCTTACTGCACTGATAAATCAAAAACACAGAGACAATAACATGATCAGCTAACTATCCCATATGATCAAACATGACAACAAGAGCTTTGAAACTTAAAGATACTAACTAAATGATTTCATGCTCACTATTACAACAAAAGGGAGTCATCCAACACTAAACAAGGATCCAAAGCATGAGTATGAAACTAAAATCTAGTCACTGACAACAGAAACGACAACAGGAAATAATTACAGAGAACAACACTAAAAACTTTCAAACTCCCAAAACCAAAACGATCATGCATGAGAGTGAACTAAAGAACATTCCTAATCATGATTAGAAACTAAAGAACTGGTTTTGAAGGAGTGGGCCCCACTGACAGAGAAACAGAGAAGAACACACCAAGAACGAGAGGCTCGGGCTGCTCGACTGAACTTGCCGCCGGCGAGGAAGTGGCGGCGCGGGCTGTGCGACGGCCAAAATGGGTCGCCCAGAGGTTACTGAAGCTAAGGGTGGTCGCGGGTTGGTCGGAGAAGCACGGTGGCGGCGCGGCGACGGAGCACGGCGGCCGGCAGTGGGGGTGACAAGGTGCGACTGCACCAGAGAGGAAGACAATGAAATTTAGCGCGCGCATGAGCATCAGTGAGGCTCCAGGAACTCACCGGTGAGCTTGGCGACGACGGAGAGGCACCGGAGTGGCTCGGCGACGAGAGCCCTCGGCGGCGCAAGGCGGTCAACGGTGACAGGAGCCTAGGGTGAACGAGAGGACGTGTGAGAGAGTGGAAAAGAAAGGTGGAGTCCAGGTGATGCTCACCGAGCGAGGAATCGAGTTGGAGCTCACCGGAGAAGATACGGTGGCGGAAGAGGCGGTTTCGGCCGGACTTGGAGAAGAAAGCCCACACGCAGCTTCACAGGCGATGAAATCCGAAATTCCTTGAGGGGTTTACTTGCCAGGGAGTTGGAACACACCGTGACGCGGTCGGCGATGACCGGAGCTCACCGAGCGGCCGAACGCTTCGGGCGCCGCAGCGACGCCACGGCCTCCCGGAGCTCAGTGGAGAAGAAAGGCAATGGAGACGAAACGAGGTAGGAAAACCTCGTTGGCTTTTGTAGGAGTAGGCGAGGCAGCGAGGTGAGGCGGCGGTGAAAAGACCGTGAGGCGAGGTGGCAGCGCGCATGCAGCGGCGAGCCGCGGCGAGCGCGCGCGAAGCGCGGCGCCGAGTGGCGAACGACGTGGCGAAATAGCCGCAGTGGGACCGCCTGCCGGCCGATCGACGAAGCGGTGCGAACCGTGGTTTGACTCGATCAAGATCGCACCGACCGTTGGATCCGAGATGGACGGCCGAGATTCCCGTATGCATTCGACAGTCGGTTGCGCGCGCGAATGTGGATCGCTCGATTTGCATCGGACGGTCACGATCGATTGGACTCGGGCGGTGCGATTAGTTGACGCGACCGAGCCAAGTGGTGCGCCGATTTGAGTCGGGCTCGGGTTCGAGCCCGACAAACGATGATTTCGATTTTGAGTTTGAAAAGCTGAGAGAGTTTGGGGAATTTTTAGAGATAGTTCCCCAGCTCCAAAAATTCCGAAATTTTTATGGTAGCTACTTGAGACAGAGACCAACATTGCATAAATTTTCCAGAACTTTTTATGCACTGAAAAGTTCTGCAGAAAATTCACAAGCATGCTGACCAAGGGTTTGACGAGATTTTCAACTAGTTTGACTTGGCCATTTGAAATAGCAAATAAAATCTAAAAATTGTGAAATAATTCATGGAGGTAGATAGGATGATCAAGATGCTAAGAAAAATATTTGAAGAGGATGATCACAAGTTTGAAGGCTAATAATTTGATGACAACAATTTCCAATCATAAGAATTAACTTCTAGAAAATTGGAAATTGCCAGGGAAAAATGTAGAAACTTTCAAATGATTTGATGATACAACAAAAGTTTTTACTTCTCCTCAAAATTTTACATTTGAAATACAAACCCTAAGTTAGGGCTGTTACAAATCTCCCCCCTTACAGGAATCTCGCCCCGAGATTCTGATCACTGGGAGAAGAATGATGGGTAATCTGCTCGAGACGATCTTCCCGCTCCCAAGTGGCTTCATCCTCGAGTGGTTTGACCACGAACTTTAAGGAACTTGATCACACGGTTCCTCGCTCGCTCACTTCATCGAGGATACGAACGGACGCTCACGATAAGACAGATCTTCCCGCACATCGATATTTTCCAATGGCGTTTCTCAACCGGAACACGGAGGCACTTCTTCAATTGTGACACATGGAAAACATCATGCACCCTTCAAGTGTAGCCGGCAGCTCCAACTTGTATGCAACAGCTCCCACTCTCTTGATGATGCGATATGGCCCGACATATCGAGGAGCGGCTTGCCCTTGACAATCAAACGACGATGTCCCTTCGAGGCGAGACTTTGAGATACACAAAGTCATTGGGCTCGAATCTTCACTCACGGCGACGCCGACCGCATAGCTCTTCTCGCTCGATCGAGCCACGCGCAAGTGCTCACGAATCAATCGCACTTGACTTTCACCCTCATTGATGGAATCGACCAAAGAACCGCCTTTCACCGCCACCAGGTTCAACGGTGTTCTGCAGCGCCGTCCATACAAGGCCTCAAATGGTGCCATACCAAGACTGGCCTGGAAGCTGTTGTTGTAGGAGAACTCGGCAAGCGGTAGGCACTTCTCCCAATTCTTTCCATAGGAAAGAACACAAGCACGGAGCATGTCTTCAAGCACTGATTGACGCGCCCGTCGACCATCGATCCCGAGGATGATAGGTCGAAATGAACGAAAGACGGGTCCCCATGGCTTCCTGCAGACTATGCCAAAACCGAGAGGTGAACAGAGAACCACGATCTGACACAATTGTTCGTGGCACACCATGCAGACTCACAATACGGGATATGTAAAGATCCGCTAACTGATTCACATCAATCTTCGATCGACCGAAGGAAATGAGCTACCTTCACAATCGATCGATGATAACCCATAATGCATCCTTCCCTGCAGGAGTACGGGGTAGACCAGTGATGAAGTCCATGCCTACAGAATCCCACTTCCATTCTGGTACTGGCAAAGGCTGAAGGAGACCCGCTGGACGCTGATGCTCGGCCTTGACGCGACAACATATGTCACATCTGGCCACGAACCTGGCAATCTCGCGCTTCATGCGAGTCCACCAGAATCTCTGACGCAGATCTTGGTACATTTTAGTGGCCCCGGGATGGATGGATAAAGGCGAATCATGGGCCTCCTGCAGAATCAAATCCCGCAACTCTGGGACCTTTGGGACCACAAGACGCTGCCCAAACCATACAACACCGTGCTCATCTTCTGTGAAACACTTGGCTGATCCATTCCTGATGTTCTGCTTGATTTTACCCACACCATCATCTGATTGCTGTGCTGCCTTGATTTGATCCACCAAGGTCGGTTGCACAACCAAGGCAGCAAGGGAACCATGCTCAACCAAACCCAAGTTGAGACGCTGAAATTCTGCAAGAAGTGCAGGTTGCTGCTCTTGGATCATCAGAGTATTGCAATACACCTTTCGGCTAAGTGCATCAGCAACCACATTGGCTTTGCCCGGATGATACTGAATACCCATGTCATAATCTTTGATCAATTCCAGCCATCTCCTCTGCTTGAGGTTCAGATCTGGCTGAGTGAACAAGTATTTCAAGCTCTTGTGATCGGAATACACCTCACATTCTGCGTACGATCGATAATGCCGCCAAATCTTGAGTGCATGAACCACAGAGAAGCTCCAAATCATGGGTGGGATAATTGAGCTCATGAGGTCTCAATCGCTGGATGCATATGGAACCGCCTTGCCTTCTGCATAAGGACACACCCGAGCCCTCGACGAGAGGCATCGCAATAGATATCAAGCTCCTGTGGACATCGGGAAGAGTAAGGATCGAGTGAAGTCAAACGCTGTTTGAGCTCCCGAAAGCTCTCATCACAAGCGAGAGGACCACACAAACTTCTTGTCCTTCTTGAGCAATTCACCATCGGCCGCGATCTTGGAGAAATTCTCGATAAAGCGCGTAGTAGCCCGCTAAACCGAGAAAACTCCGCACGCCGATGGATCGACTTGGTGACCCCACGATAGAACATCGCCGACCTTGCTGGGATCCACACTATGCCTCCACTGAAAGAACATGGCCCAAGAATGCCACTTCCTTCAACTAACTCACATTTGTTTGAACTTTGCATATAGTGATGTTCCGCAATTTGCCCAAAACAATCTTGGATGCTCAAGATGCTCGCTTCATCTTGGAATAGATAATAATATCATCAATAAAGACCACCACAAATTTATCCAAATACTCCATGAATACTGAATTCATAAGGTTCATGAACAAAGTCGGAGCATTGGTTAAACCGAAGACATGACGGTGTACTGCATGCTGCCATAACGAGTAGTGAAAGCCGTCTTCGAATATCCTCCATCTAATCCTGACTGATGATACCCCATTCTCAAATCAATCTTTGAGAACACTGGCTCCACCAACCGATCAAACAGATCATCAATGCGGGCGAGAGGATACTTGTTCTTCACCGTCACCTCATTGAGAGGACGGTAATCAACACACATGCGCAAAGTCTTGTCCTTCTTCTTCACAAAGATCACCGGACAACCCCAAGGAGATGAACTGGGACGGATGAAACCCTTTGCTTGGAGCTCACCAAGCTGCTTCTTCAATTCTTCTAGTTCATTGGGAGGCATCCGATCTGGCGCCTTGAAATCGGGAGCGTGCACGGCAGCAACTCAATGACAAACTCAAGGTCTCGAATCGAGGCATCCTGCAAATCTTCAGAAAGACATCCACAAAGTCGATACTATGGGAACATCCTCGACCGCAAGGTCGGCTTCGCTTCTAATACACATAGATGTGGCCCCGGCCGCGCGAAAATCCGACCTGCTCGCCTGAAGGGCCGGTGAGATAGACAATCTTCTTGGCACAATCGATTTGCCCCAAGTGTTGGGACAACCAATCCATGCCAAGAATCACATCCAGGCTCGCTGAACTGAGCAGAATAAGGTTTGCCAAAAACCCCACTCCTTGGACTATGATAGGAACATCACGACACTGTAGATCAGCTCTCATTTCCGACCCCGGAGAGCGGATGAGCAAAGGAACTCCCAAAGGAACACAGTAAAGACCACTAGCAGCAGCAAATGATCTTGAAATAAAGAATGCGATGCTCCGTAATCAAATAATACCGCAGCAGACGAGAATTAACAAGAAGTGTACCAATCACGACATCCGCGCCTCCGAGCCTCCTCACCAAAGGTGGTTGACTCGACACGCCGCACTCGGTCTTCTCGGATAATCTTCCGTCGTGGGTGACCACTCGCGCCGCGTCCTCCATTAGGGCGAGGGCTGCAACACTCGAGGGCGGCATTCGCATAATGGCCCTTGTTGTAGCAAATAAAAAAGTAAACTTCGGCCTGGATTGCGGAGGCCGCTCTGCTTGGATCGCACGCGCGACGTGGTCAAACACGACCGCGGTGGGTGAGGAGCTGGTGCAGATGGCCTCGGCGCGGTGGAGCAAAGAACGGCCATCGGTGCCGCCCACCGAGGACGAATGAGGCTAGTGTGAGTAGACGATGCGCCTCCCATTTGCGCTATGGACTCGCCAAACGCTTTGCCTTATGCTCAAGAACAATGGCCTTATCTACTAAGGCTCGAAAATCGAGAAGTTCCACAATAGATAGCTTGTCTTGCGGCTCCTCGGACAAGCTATCCATAAACTTCTCCCGCTTAGCCTCATCCGAGGCCACCTCCTGGAGCATAACGAGCCAAATGATTGAACTCGCATGTGCTCCGTCACGATTTGCGCCCTTGCTTGAGCGCGAGGAATTCTTTCTTTTCAGCTTCATCGGCCATCCGGGATGTGGGCCCGACGAAAGGTCGACTGAACTCTCCCACGCGACCACATGGCGCGCGGTGCATGGCGAGATAGTTCTCCCACCATGAGAGTGCCGCGCCCTCGAGCCGTGGTGGGACGCGAAGAGTGCCTTATCCTGTGCTCGCATCGAGCTATGTTGAGCTTCCGCCAACCATGCGCACCAATCATCCGCATTGAGAGCGCCTCGAGCGGAGAAAGTCGCGGATCGCAGACGGAGGAACTCGCAAGTCCCCGCGAGTCCGGTGGCCGCCACCACGGCAGGAGTGGAGGTATTCCTAGCAATAACCTCCAAGATGCGCGTCGTCCATGCGGTTTCGCTCGATCGAGCGAGAACCTCAGCCATGGTCTGAGGAGGGGAAGCTCCTCATCATGACCACTCTGGCTGATCGCCACGCTGCTCTCCCGCCATCCTGTTTCACTAAGACAAGTTAACAATAGCCGGAAACACGAAGTCGACAACCCATCGCAAATAACTTACTAACAAAGACAAAACAAACACAAGACTTTTAAGTTACAAAACCAATTGACAAAAGTCGATACTTAGCAAACTCATACATATCTTACCCTTATGCCCCCACAAATTTTAATTAGACTAATTCTCTATGGTTCTCCCAAAGACCGATTCTACCAGGTAGTAACTATTCTTTTGAAAGGAAAGAGAGAAACCAAGTTTTAAACTCAAATGAGAGTAAGATGAGAATAGAAGGCTAAGATAGGTAAGGAGTAAAATCTGAGAATCGCCTAGGTTTTCATAAACCCTTTTATACTTTGAAATTAAGCTTTTCAAAATATCCTAAAGACGACTATGCTTGGGTTGCTACGGTCGAATGGCTCTGATACCAACTTTGTGAGGACCCCAATTTACTTGGCTTGTAATGCTTAACCAACCACCTGGTCCTAGCATCACAAATCAAATAAATTGATCCTCGAGATATGTATACTTCCTGCAAAGCAAGATACACACCCTATGCAATTAGACATCAACTCCATTCCAAACATAGAGTCCAAACACCACACTACCAAATGAAGATAAACAAATAGTAGAGTTATTACAGACAAAGGCCGACAGGCCACAAGATACAAAAATAAACAAGACGGACAATGAAGCAAAAGTGCCAAAAGATGGCTATAAACAAAGCCAATCGTGCCTCCAACCCACAAGGCATCCGACCGACCGCCAAGTCTAGTCGCCCACGAATCGGCAACACAACTCACGTAAGTGAGGCCCTAGGGGCTCACCTTCTTCCTCTGCAACAAAACATTAAGCAAAGCACTGAGTACAAAGATTGTCTTTGTACCCAAAGACCGACGTGTGAACTAGCGCACCTATTCATAAGCTACATGCAGCTTATTTGGTGGAGGCCATATGTTTCATTTGCATAAAGCCAATTTTCATTTGCAATAAGGTAATACAGGTTTAAAGGCAAGTTTGCAATTCATTTTAAGATTGAAATAACAAGAAGGATAATAATACAAAAGAATAGAGATAAAACATCCTAGAAGTGACTATCCCAATAGTCACCACAACAATAGCACGAATCCCGCATTCGTACCACCCATCAAGTTTTAATTTAAATGTTGTAGTCTAGTTCTTGGGGCGATCCGAGCGTGTCCATAACCTAGGGCGAGGCTATTCGAATAGTTTTAACCTCGCAGGTGTACCAATGTACCCACACTTCAGATCGCTTTAAGCCAAGCACACTTCCGAAGGTATGCTTGGCAAAGCTAAGTCCTACGAGACTTTTCCAATATTGTGTATTAACTACGAGCCGCTCGTATGGATAGAAATCCATACGCTTACATGTTAAAGCCGAAAAGGCAACTACCCACTCAGGATAAAGCTTTTCGACAACTACCATGCTCCCACCTCCATCCTCCCGCGACCTCCTCGCGACCCGAGCCAATACACGCCAAAGTACTAGGTCAAGAGAGGTCCCATATACTCTAGTGTGGTTAGCACGCAAAATGCTCAAGACGGTGGCGCAAGTAACTCGGTCCTTAATCGACTCTGCACCTTTCCAACACACCCAACAGATCACACCGTCTTACCATTGTGCCCAAGTCTAAATCATTTTTGTTTTCATTTTTAATTTTGCAATTAAACATAGCAAAAATGCTGAAACATAAAGTTATAGTAAATTTTGGTGATCAAGGTTACCGACTAAGGTCGATAACCGCAGCAGCTTCACCGATAGCTACATGTCTAAGCAAATTGACCGGATCTACTAAGTGACAAGAGATCATCCAACACCTCTAATCACAAAGAAATAACCTAGGCTCGTAGTAGAGATCAATATTTTGTCTACATGATATGCAGCTACGGATTTAACTAATCAATTTAACACAAATTAAGCAATGCATACATACAAATTAAACAAAATATTAGACTTTAAAATATCGGGATTATCATGATCAAACCGCTTGCCGGCCGCTGTTGCTCAATATGTTGCGAGGATCGTTCTCGGGGTTGCGCAAATATCGAATCCTAACGATTGAACAAAACAAATAATAAGAACGAATAACACCGCAAAAATCAAAGATCACAAACCAACACCAATTTATACACAAAGGCTAGACTATCACAAAAGAATGACAAATAATCACAGATACCCACTCACTTATTTGCTAGGTTAACCACAAAATCAAACCTCTAACCTCGATTTAAACTTTGGATGACTTTGATGGTGATTGTGTGCACATCTATTATTTAATCATCAAGTTAATATATCAAAAACAGCTAGTTTCTCTAACTCAACCATTATTAGCCGATATTACGTAACCTACAAAAGCTATTGACAACACTAACCACCAAGTATCCAACTATGAGATGCTAAACAAAAATTTTCTACTTAAGATAGGATGCTAAGGATGCTCAGCTATTCAGACCCTTAAGCATCACACCAAGATTTTGCAAGGCTAACAAGTTTCAGCATGCGGCTACTACACCAAATCTTACTGCACTGATAAATCAAAAACACAGAGACAATAACATGATCAGCTAACTATCCCATATGATCAAACATGACAACAAGAGCTTTGAAACTTAAAGATACTAACTAAATGATTTCATGCTAACTATTACAACAAAAGGAGTCATCCAACACTAAACAAGGATCCAAAGCATGAGTATGAAACTAAAATCTAGTCACCGACAAATGAAACGACAACAGAAATAATTACAGAGAACAACACTAAAACTTTCAAACTCCCAAAACCAAAACGATCATGCATGAGAGTGAACTAAAGAACATTCCTAATCATGATTAGAAACTAAAGAATTGGTTTTGAAGGAGGCCCCATCGACAGAGAAACAGAAGAACACACCAAGAACAGAGGCTCGGGCTGCTCTGGACTGAACTTGCCGGCGAGGAAGTGGCGGTGCGGTCAGGCGACGGCCAAAATGGGTCGCCAGAGGTTACCGGCTAAGGGTGGTCGCGGGTTGGTCTGAGAAGACGGCGGCGCGGCGACGAGCACCGGCCGCCGAGTGGGGTGACAAGGTGCGATCGCACGAGAGGAAGACAATGAAATTTAGCGCGCATGAGCATCGGTGAGGTTCCGTGAACTCACCGGTGAGCTTGGCGGCGACGAGAGGCACCGGAGTGGCTCGGCGACGAGCCCGCGGCGCGCAAGGCGGCCAACGCGACAGAGCCCGGGTGAACGAGAGGACGTGTGAGAGAGTGGAAAAGAAAGGTGGAGTCCAGGTGATGCTCACCGAGCGAGGAATCGAGTTGGAGCTCACCGGAAAAGATACGGTGGCGGAAGATGCGGTTTCGGCCGGACTTGGAGAAGAAAGCCCACACGCAGCTTCACAGACGATGAAATCCAAAATTCCTTGAGGGGTTTACTTCCCAGGGAGTTGGAACACACCGTGACGCGGTCGGCGATGACCGGAGCTCACCGGAGCGGCTGAAACGCTCGGAGGCGTCGCAGCGACGCTCACGGCTCCTGGAGCTCAGTGGAGAAGAAAGGCAATGGAGACGAAAACGAGGTAGGGAAAACCCTCGTTGGCTTTTGTAGGAGTAGGCGGAGGCAGCGAGGTGAGGCGGTGGGCGGTGAAAAGACCGGTGAGGCGAGGTGGCAGCGTGCATGCAGCGCAAGCCGGCGAGCGCTTGCGGCGAAGCGTTATACCGAGTCGGCGAAACGACGTGGCGGAAATAGCTGCAGTGGGACCGCCTGTCGCGGCCGACGGCGGTGGTGCGAACCGGTGGCTTGACTCGATCAGTATCGCACCGATCGTTGGATCTCGAGATGGACGGTCGAGATTCCCGATGCATTCGGACAGTCGGTTGCGACGCGAATGTGGATCGCTCGATTTGCATCTGACGGTCACGATCGATTGGACTCGAGCGGTGCGATTATTGACGCGACCGAGCCAAGTGGTGCGGTCGATTTGAGTCGGGCTCGGTTTCGAGCCCGACAAACAAAGGATTTCGATTTTGAGTTTGAAAAGCTGAGAGAGTTTGGGGAATTTTTAGAGATAGTTCCCGAGCTCCAAAAATTCCGAAATTTTTATGGTAGCTACTTGAGACAGAGACCAACATTTTATAAATTTTCCAGAACTTTTTATGCACTGAAAAGTTCTGCAGAAAATTCACAAGCATGCTGACCAAGGGTTTGACCAGATTTTCAACTAGTTTGACTTGGCCATTTGAAATAGCAAATAAAATCTAAAAATTGTGAAATAATTCAGGGAGGTAGATAGGATGATCAAGATGCTAAGAAAAATATTTGCAGAGGATGATCACAAGTTTGAAGGCTAATAATTTGATGACAACAATTTCCAATCACAAGAATTAACTTCTAGAAAATTGGAAATTGCTAGGGAAAAATGTAGAAACTTTCAAATGATTTGATGAGACAACAAAAGTTTTTACTTCTCCTCAAAATTTTACATTTGAAATACAAACCCTAAGTTAGGGCTGTTACAAAAAGAGATCGTGCTCCTATTCACCCCCCCTCTAGTCGCCTTTTCGGTCCAACAAGTGGTATCAGAGCCCGGTTAGTTCAATCTTGATCTTAACCGGTCACTGAACTTTGGCGATGGATAAGTACTCTTCCAAACCGCATATCTTCGATGGGCACGACTATGCCTTTTGGAAGAACCGCATGCGTGTCTTTCTTGAAAGCGAACCACGAGGTATTTGGGAGGCTGTTCGAGGTCCGCTAATCTTGCCTGAGGTTGCTACGCCGGCTTCTGAAGCCCTCTTGGCTAATGACCGTAAGGCAAAGAATTTTCTCGTATGGTGGGCTCGAGACAGAATATGACAGATTTGCAATCTCGAGATCGCACATGAGATTTGGAAGACCTCAAACCTATCATGAGGGTTCTTCCCAAATCAAACAAGTGCGTCACAGTCTATAAAAGAGAATATAACAAATTCGAGATGCATCTGGTGAGAGCATCGATGACATTTTCATCGCTCAACACGTTGATAAATCGATGAAGTCTGCTGGTATTGAATTTACACAATCAAAATGCCATCCATCTCCCGCCGCAATCAACACCGTGGAGTGGGAGATAAAGGCTACCGCTATTCAGAAAATGTCAACTTCTCTCGATCGACTTTGGAGCTGCTCTATAGCAAGCTCAAGACTCATGAGATCCGTAAAGTCACCATTCTAAGAAGGGTAACATGGCTTTGTAGCGCACCCGCCAAAAGAGCCTCGATGGGTCGCTTGAGTCCTCTTACAGTTTTTCACTTGCTTTATCTGCAATCCAAGAAGGGGATCTTGAGAGTATTCCTGAGCCCGAGATGGCGCTTTTGATTAAGAAGTTCACACTGCCTACAACAATATGAGAAACAAAAAGAGAGGCGACCGTGACTTGTTATGAGTGTGGAGAGCTTAATCACATCCGGCAAATTGCCCCAAGTCAAAGGTAAGAGCAACCACAAGGATGAAAAGCCACTTGGAAGAAGCCTCGGGCGCAAGTCCAGTTTGATGATGCCAAGCTCAGAAGGTCGCACACCGGGTTCTTGCCGCCTTGGGGATCGATCCTGAGCGATGTGGACTCGGGAGCGAGGAGGACAAGGAGGAGGAGCTCCTCAAGACAAGAAGGGAAGGCCAAGGACTTCACCAAAGATGTGCTTCATGGTCGACTCAACGACATCGATGACAACAATGAGGTATCTCCTTCTTATGATGTTCTCTTTGCTAGATGTGAAACCGTCTATGAGCAAATGCTAGGTCGATAAAGCTTTAAAGTTCATCATGACTAAGAATGAGGAGTTAGAGTCACAAGTAAAGAAACTCACATTAGAACTTGTGAATGCTAAGAGTCTTGAATCGATGAATGTTCATCCCGCTATGCTTTACATTCGAATTTGCTAAACCGCAATCTGCTCATGATATTGCTTTGCAACAACTTGAAAATGCTAGAACCGAGCTAATTGAAGTTAAATCTGCTCCTGCGAAAAATGTTTAGAGTCTAGCAAGTTGGTTGCTTCGATGTGGTTGAATCTAGCTCTTGCTCATTCGCTTAGAACGTGAACGTGAATTACATGATGTTGTAGAAGCAGCTAGAGCTAAATATGCCAAGCTTAAGGACAGATAATTTCGCTACTTGTGCTTCATGTGAAGTTCTTAAGCTTGAAGTTGCTCCTTATAAGAAGAGGTTTAATGCTAAAACTTGTGATTCATGTGTTAACTTTAGAAAAGAAATTGCTTACCTTAATGACACATTAGAAAGATTTTCTAAAGGTAAGAAACAGCTAAACATGATTCTTGACAAGTCAAAACTCCTATAAGAAGCAAGGGTTAGGATACAACTTTGCCCAGATAAATCTAATGACATTCAAATTTTGAGAAATGGCTTAGTTGAATTTGACACCCAACCCGCAAAGATCACTTTCAAATCTGCAGTTTTGCCCAACTATCTGCTCGATCAAAAGGTGCTTCTCCCAAAGGTACCAAGTACCATTGCACCTATTGCAAGAAGGATGGGCATTTGGTTGAGTTCTGCATGAGGTTGAAAATGCTAAGAAAAATCTTGCTAGAATGTCATCTAATCAACCTAGAGCTTTTGTGAGACATGGTAATTTAGAAAGGAAGAAACTGGTCTAGGATTTATTTCACATGCTAATCATGCTCATGCTCCTAGACAGATAACTCTCATGTTAGAGTCACCATTGCTCATAATGTAATTTCAAATAGAATCAAGGATAGCACTTCGCTTTACATACTACTCGCAGACATGTGTCGCAGTACTGGGTTCTCAAGTCATGTTTAACTAACCCCGATTGAGACACATCGCTCTTCTGTGCCTTGATTTTCGTGGATCGCCGCGAAGGAAGGACACATGGTTCGCCGACTCATTGCTCACGCCACATGACCGGAGACTCAAAATGGTTCACATCCTTCACGCGGTCGATAGGTGATGTCCTCATCACCTTTGGAGACAATACACAAGGGCGGATTGAAGGAACGGGATCAATCAGGGTGAACGACTATTTCATCCTAAAGGACGCCGCCCTTGTGGACAAGCTTAGGTTAACTTACTCTCGCCTCACGCCTTCTTGATGATGGTTATGAGACTATATTTAAGAAAAATGCTTGTCGGGTGTTTGATTCTCACGGTGAGCCTCGTTTTGGGATTTATAGAGTTGCTAGGATCTTTGGAGCTGATTTGTCTGAATCTCTTTGGTTCTCTTAAATGTTTGTTTACTCCTTCTTTGAGTTCGCTTTTGGCACCGACGCTTGGGGCACATTGGTTTTGATCATCTCGACGCGAGTTAGCAACCTTGATCTCATGAGAGGGTTGCCCAAACTCAAAGCCGCCAAGGATGCCAGATGTGCGCCACGTAGGCATGGCAAGCAAGTTGCCGCCACACCCTTCAATGACTTTGGTCATGACCGACTGACCGGGACAGCTTGCTTCATATGGATACCGTTGGTCCCGCTAGGTTCGGCCAATTGGTGGCAAGTGGTACATTCTTGTCATAGTTGATGATTTTTCGAGATACACTTGGGTGTTCTTTCTTGCTTCAAGGATGAAGCTTTGGTCATTATCGTGATCTTGTTCTTCGCTTGGCTTCGAATTTTCTCGTGCCTTGAGAGCGATCCGCAGTGACAATGGCACGGAGTTCAAGAATGCCTCGCTTGCCTCTTTTGTGCCGAAGCGAATTGAGCATCGCTTCTTTCTCCACACGCCCTCAACAAATGGCGTTGTGGAAAGGAAGAACGTAACCTTAGTCGAGATGGCTAGACAATGCTAGATGAGTATAGCACACCGAGGAGGTTTTGGGTCAAGCTATTTCTACAATTTTGTCATATTGCAAATCGTGTCTACTTGAGACCTTCTTTGGGCAAGACTTCATATGAGCTTCTTTAGGAGAAAACCCTCTGCTTCTCATTTTCGAGTTTTTGGAGCTAAGTGTTTCATTCTCAAGACAGAAACCTAGATAAATTTGAATCAAGGACTTTGATGGTTTATTTCGGGTTATCCCGCACATTCTAGGGTTTTCGGTTTTTAATGTTGAAACTAACATTGTCCAGAGACATGCAATGTCACTTTTGATGAGACTAGCCCCGAGCTAGATCCGACATTTCAGTGATACACAGTGACAAAAGCATTTTTGTGGAGGAAGATGATGACGGTTGATATTTGTCCTCCACTGCTGCTGAGGCTCTCGCCCAAGTTCCGTAACTCGCACACGATCGCTTCACCTCCAATTGAGGCTCCCGCCGCATCTTCTTCATCGCCAGACTGCGGAGGTTAAGGAGATATTGTCTCCCCGGCGCTCCACTTCATATTCGAGGCATCATCCTCCTGATCGATGATTGGTAATCTTAATGGGCGAGTCACTCGCCTCCAGGTATCACGATCCAAGTCTCTACTCTCATTCGCATTTGTTGCTTCTTTCAACCCCGCGATATATCACATGCGTTATCCGATTCTAGCCGGGTCAATGCCATGCATCAAGAGTTAGAGAATTTTGAGAGGAATAAGGTCCTGAATCTAGTAGAACCTCCTAGTGGTCATAATGTGATAGGAACCCTTGGGTGTTCAAAAATAAACAAAATAAGGATGGTTCTGTGGTTAGAAACAAGGCTAGATTGGTAGCTCGTGGTTTTAGCCAAGTTGAGGGGTTAGACTTTGATGAGACATTTGCTCTGTTGCTAGATTGGAAGCCATTCGCATTCTCGCTTGCATTTGTCGCTTCTAAGGGTTTTAGATTATATCGATGGATGTTAAGAGTGCCTTTTAAATGGTTTTATAGAGGAGGAAGTATATGTTAGACAACCCCTGTGCTTTGAGAATCCCAAGCATCCACATTATGTTTTCAAGCTATCCAAAGCCTTGTATGGTCTTAAGCAAGCCCCTAGAGCCCGGTATGATAGACTTAAGACCTTTCTACTTAAGAATGATTTTGAGATGGGTAAGGTAGACAAGACCTGCTCATCCTTAGGCGTGGCAATGACTTCCGCTTGCTCGGATTTATGTAGATGATATTATCTTTGGTGGTTCTTGTCATGCTCTTGTTTCTAGTTTTTCTGAGACAATGTCCAGGGAATTTGAGATGAGCATGATGGGAGAACTCAACTACTTTCTGGGGCTTCAAATCAAGCAATGCAAGGAAGGGATCTTCATCCATCGCACGGCACACCAAGGATCCGCTCAAGCGCTTGAGATGGTGATCGCAAGCGATCGCCACTCCCATGGCGACTTCGATCGTTTTGGATCCAGATGAGGAAGGAGAAGCCGTGGATCAACGCGAGTACCGCATCATGATCGGTTCCCTCCTGTACCTGACGGCCTCAAGACCGGACATCCACTTCACGGTTTGCCTCTGCGGCGAGTTTCAGCGCCTCCAAGGACTTCCCATCGCCAAGCCGTTAAGCACATCTTCGGTATTTACACTCTACCCTCCAAGATGGCATTTGGTATTCCTGCTCGTCTTCTTTGTCCATTCGAGGGTTTTTGATTCTGATTTTATGGTCGTCGGCTAGATAGGAAGAGTACCTCGGCACTTGTCACTTCCTAGGCACTTCTCTTGTCTCTTGGTCTTCTAGGAAGCGCTCTTTGTTGCACAATCCACTGCTTGTTGAATATGCACCGCCGCTAGTTGTCAGTAGTCGATTTTTGTGGATGGTGTCCACTCTAAGGATTTTGGGTTGGCGTTTAATGTTGTTCCTCTTTTCGTGATAACACTTCTGCGATTAACATTGCTAAAAACCCGTGCAATACTCTAGGACCAAGCACATAGACATTCGCTATCACTTTCTTAGAGATCATGTCGAGAAGGGTGATATTGTGCTGCATTTCGTGGAGTCCGAGGCTCAGTTGGCTGATATCCTCACCAAGCCTTTAGATCCAACTAGGTTTGCAACCTTGAGAAGTGAGTTAGGGGTAATTTATCCCTACGGTTTGGTTTGAGGGGGAGTTGGCTCTGTTCTGAACTTTTCTTGTTCATTTGAGCTTTTCTGTTTTTTTGATACCTTCTTCTAGTGGTATTTTCTTTTGATCTTTTTGATCTTTTTAGGCTCTTTAAGTTTTTGTGCATCTCATTGTTTCATACTGCATTCATATGAAAAACCAAAAAGATGCATTGTTATATAAGCTTTTCTGCTTGTCTTTTAAAATTGATGAAGCTTTGCTTATTACCCTTTGAGCTTTAGTATTTCAATTCTGCTCAATGTCATGTCTAGTTCTTTGGCTTGCTAGAATTTTCAAGCTTTTCACATGTGTAGCTAAGTCTTTGTTGAATGAGCAGAACTTTAAGACAACTTGAACTAAAAACTGCAATTTGTGGATGTTTTAGCTAGTTGCGCAATTAGTGCTCCTTTGTGACATTGGCCCTGCCAAAATTAAGGTGTTAGCTCTTGAATCTAGTATTGATCATTACTTGAGCTTCTTGTTCTTTTAAGAATCTAAATCTGCTCTTGTGAACAAAAAAGGAGGTCTCTTTTGTGTGAAAAAAACTGATCTCACCAATTCTTTCTCATGAGACGGCTTGCTATTGCACTAGGCATGAACTCAGGGGGAGTTTTGGATGACCTAGACCATTCTTTTAAGCTTTTTGTGCTTAAGATGGTCGCGACAAGGCTTGAGATCTAGCACATGGATAAGAAAATGAATTATCAAAATTGGTAGAAGCTTAGGAAGAGTTTGTGGATGGCTCTAGTCCAGATCTTCTTCACTAAGATATACCTTTAATCAACTTCAATATTCATTGAAAATGAAAATCATTGAAAAAGCAGCATTTGAGACAAATTGAGCAAAATGATTCAATTCAGACCTGTTTGTCTCTTAATGTGGCCTTTGTTAGCGTCTTGATCTCACATTGACATTTTGACATGGCCAAGATCATTTTAGGATCTGTTGATGAACTTGCTAGATTTGAAGCTTTGCTTAAAATGCTAAAATTTATTGCTTTACATTGAGCCTTCTTGCTTTAGCTTTGTTATATATGTCTTATCATGATCTTGCTAGCGCATTCAGGCTGATATGGTGTTTATGCAAAATTTGAGATGCTAGCTTGTTCTTTTGGGTAATCTCCAAAGCTTCTTGTAATCCAAAATTGAAAAATACAAAAATATGAAGCCACTCCATTGCATTTCTGCATGCTCCTTCTTATGCTTTTTCCTCATTCTGCATTTGTTATCTCTGGACGAGAGGAAGGCGTGATTCCTTGATGACTCCATTGTCAAAGGGGGAGAAGATATTTCAAGATGTGTAAAGGGGAGAGGATTTGAAAGTATTCAAAAGAGGGAGAAAATTGGAGAATTTGAATTTTTCTGAAATTTGAGGATCATAGTGAGGGGGAGTTTCTTATTTGCATTCTTATGGTCTTATTGCTCTTTCTGAACTTGAATTGCAATTCTTGATCCTCACCATGATCAAAGGTCATTTCGAACAATTGTTCTTTCATATGGACCTTAAGTGAGATTTTTGACTCGACTTTGGAAATTGAAGCTTTCTTGCTTTCATATGCCTTATCTCACTTGCTTTCTTTTGCCAGCTTGGTCATTTTCATTGCTTTCTCTTGCATATGGACCAAGTTGTGCCTTTGCGCGAAAACGTTGAGTTTTTACTTTTCAAACCTTAAAACTTGTATTTGTGGGGAATTGCCAATGTGTTCATCAAGGGGAGATTGTGGATATCATGGGGACATGCTCATGATCTTAGGATGATGTGACAATTGGCAATGACGTTGAAGGTTTGCGAAACACGAAGTTTCGCAAAGTTCGATTCATCAGTCTCAGCGTCTCGACCGGCCTTGTGGCGATCGACCGCCATGCCTCGTGAATTATCGCGGTCCGACCGCCAGCCGGGCGGTCCGATCGATGCAGTAGCGTAGCGACCGCGGCCTCGATGAGCGGTCGGACCGGCAAGTTGAGTGACATTGAGTTTGAGGTCACCAAAAATAGAGTGTGTAGGCAAGTGAGGAGTTTCTACCGCACTTGGTCCCATAATTTTGGAGCCTCCAAAAAAGTTCTATTCGCTTTAAATTTCCAGAGAGGTTGCGGATTTCGCGTTGAAATTTTGGCTAAGTCCTTTGGTGGCGGTCCGACCGCCTTCGCTGGCGCCGCCGGTGGTGGTCGATCGCCAAGGCCGGCGGTCGACCGTTTTCACTTACGCCGTCACCGTGGTGACGATGGTTGCCGATTAGGTCAAGTTCATGGGTTTCATGTCATATGTGTTGCATGATGCATGTTTTGACTAACGTGGGTCAAGTTGTGAAGAACTTGTTCCCGATTCGATTTTCTTGTCTATTGTTGTGCAGTTGCTTGGTGGTCAACGACGGTCAACGGCGAGGTGATCGGACTAGGCTTGGAGAGCCGAGGTTCAAAACGATCGACGATGCCGTGAAGTCATTGGACTCAAGTATGGTGCAAGATGGACAAGGGTGATCGAACGGCGCCGGTGCGATCGTTGAATCAAGCGCGCGGGGTCGGTGCAAGTGCCATGGTGGTTTCGGTGGAGCCGGATGGGAGAGACTTGCCACATGATGACACCATTGGATCAACCTACTCGTGGCGAACAAGCGAGTGCTTCGCACAATATGAACACGGCGCTTTAAAATGCGTGCGTGTGTCACCCGCTTGTTTTGGGCCTTAACGGAGCCCATTAGGAGACTCTATTAGAAACCCTAAGCCTCCACTATAAATAGAGGAGGGAGGTGGCTGCACCTTCTCCCCGACCTTTCGACGTTTCATTGTTTAGAAACCCTAATTTGCTTAGGAGAGGAGGAGAGGAGGTTAGGGTTCTAGAGAGTTGGATTGGATTCCGTGCTCATGTATTGAGTCTTTGTCATCCATTGATGGAGTGGTCAGAAACCAATACCATATCAAAATCAATCCAAAGAAAGTTTCTTCAAGATGAGGTCAATTGCTTTCTTTCTCTCTTTTTGATGATTTGAGTCTTTCTTTGATCCGCGAGTTTTGCTTAGTTTCGGACGTGATCTAGCTTGTCGTGACGTGTGGGAATACCTCTAGGATCATCAATATCATCAATCACCCACGAGCAAGTCTCAAGATCATATTTTCGCTTTTGACTCGGTTTGACCTAACTTCGCCAAACTGTAGAAGGTCAGAATCTTGGCAAGAATTATCACGATCGTTGCTTGGAATAGGTTCTGACATACTTAGGTAGGTGTGTGTCAAATTTCACGAAGTTTGGACGCACGAATCAAAAGTTTGATCAATTTGCGCTTCGGTTTGTCGGGCTGTTTTCTCTGCTCATCGAACCGTGATCCGATCGCCGAGAAATCGGTCCCGACCGCTTGGATCGGTTCGACCGCTAGACCGACCGTCCGACCGCCCGTGAGAGGTCGACCGCGTTGTCTTCGTGTTTTGCTTTTGTGTTGATTTTACTGGTTTTGAGTTGATTCAATACAAGTCTTCCATGTGCATGATAGATTGATCTTCATAGCTTTCATAGCTATTGAGTGAGATTCGTATTAAATTGAATTTGGGAGAAAAGAGATCGTGCTCCTATTCACCCCCTCTAGTCGCTTTTTGATCCAACATACTCCTTTCTCTCTCTCGCTCACGGCTGCCTCGCCGCCGCCGCCGAGAGCACGCCCTTAGATTCTTCACGTTATTTTGAACTCGCCATGCCCTGGTTCTCGCCGCGAGGTCCCCATCGCCGGCGGTGTATCAAAACCAAACTCGTGTTTTGCCGTGTCGTACTCGGGCGGGAATCCTGGTCGTATGGTTAGCATTAATGTGTCCGAGGTTGCTCATTAATGCGGTCTTGCTGGCAAAGCGCGCGTGCCGCTAAGTCCTAAGACCTCCTCGGTTATTCGTGGCCGCCCACGACCACCCCGGTTAGATCCGAGCCTTTGGCCCGCTCCAAAAACTTAAGCCTCGACCTCCCCTAGTTTGATCTCACCGCTTAAGATCACCTCCAAGTAGATCTGCACTGTAGAGGGTTTTTCGTGTATTTTGTAAGTGCCAGGACCTCCCCGCTGGAACCCTGGCCGTTAAAGACCACCATAACCCTCCGCCTTGGGGTCCTCTTTGCTAAAGACCTCCTTGAGGTCCTCTTTGTTAAAGACCGCCTCTGGACCTCCACCGAGGTCCTCTTTGCAAAAAGACCTCTCCTTGGTCATTTTGCAAATACCACCCCTTAGATCACCCTCGGGGTCGTCTTTGTAAAAAGCCACCCCTGGTCTTTCACAAAGACAACCTCGCTCAGGACCTCTTAGGCTCAATCCTAGCCGCTCACGACCTCCCTGAGTTAGATCTGAGCGTAGATCTCCTTTGCAAAATCCTTAGTCTCGTGACTTCCCTCCGTGGCGATCTGGACCGCTCAAGACCTCCCTAGGCCTTATCTCGAGCCGCCCGCATCTCCTCCCGTTAAAACCCCGTCACTTAGGACCTCCCCGAGTAGATCTTGGTCGCCCAAGACCTCCTCGGTGAATCTCACCATCGTGACCTCCCTCGCTTGATCTTGATCGCCCAGACCTCCTCACTTGATCGTGTCCGCAAAGACCTCCTCTCGGAGATCTAGACCGTTGAAGACCTCCTCCGTGAGATCTTAGCCGCCTAGACCTCCCTCCGCACGTTACCCTTAGACCTCCCCTAGTGCTCGGGACCGCCAGATCTTGATCTCGACCGCCACGACCTCCATTAGGCGCGAGGACCTCCTTTGCGCGGCCAGGCATGCACCGGTCGTGATCGTTGGATCCAATCTCGACGGTCCGACCTCCCAAGCAAGCGGAGGAGGTCTTCCCAGGCGCAGGCTTCGAGGTCTGTGGCCTGCGATGCAAGATCAACGCCCACGACCTCCTTTTTCCTTCAGCTCATCCGACCTCCCGAGAGCTCAAATTTTCTAAGTCTTTTAATGTTTCAAATTTCAAAAGTGTTTATCTTTGTCATTTTAGCTCCTTTTGAATGATTCCAGTTGTTGTAGCTCATAGAGTAAGAACTTTAATCTAAAATGGATTTAGGCAATCTGTTATGTAGTAGAAAATGATAGAAACTGCATGATCTTGTTTAGTGAAAATAGTGGCTTAGAAATTCATTGAAAATTTGTAAAATGCATAATTTATTCTCTCAGTAATCCCAAACCGAGCAAACTAAGTTTTGTTAAAACCCACTAAGAATGTACTGTAATATAGAATAGGTCTTCATATGATCCTTGCCACCTAAATTAATGATTCACTAGGTTTAGAACTTAGAAAAATAATAACTAATTCATTTCAACTCTAAATTGTGCAAACTCAGTTTTGTGTGTTAGGATAACCATATCTACCTACCATAAAAATTTCAAGTTCCAGATCATTATAGAAATTTTTGCCATGAACAAGAACTCAAATTAATTTAATTAGGATTTTGCAGTGAGAGAAATTTTTAGGGCATAACTTTTTCATACTAAGTCCAAATGAAGTGATTCTTGTTTCTAAAATTGTCTAAAATCAACCTCTAGCTGCTGTAGAAATTTCATGGGATTTGGATGTTCTTTGCAGCTTGAGTTCCTTTTGGTGTTCTTCGTTTTATCGGTTTTATCTCCTTTTCGTTAGGTTCCAAGAAAACTTTGAACCTGAGCACTCCCTTTGCAGCAAGACCAATCCCAGCAAGGCAAGCAATTTGATCGTGTTAATCCCAGTATTTTAAGTAATTATGTTGTTTACAAATTCTATGTATGCATTGCTAGTTTGTGTTAAACTATTGTCGCTAGTTGACCTAGTAGATGCATTTCTTAAGACAAATGATTATCCTCTACTACCGTGAGCCTAGGTTATTGCTGTGATTCAGGTTCGTGGATGAGCTCTTGTCACTTAGTAGTTTGCATTAATTGCTTAGCCATGCTTAGCTTCCAGAAATGGGCGGTTATCGACTTGTCGATAACCTTGATCATATAAAACTTACTATGATTTATGATTTCCACCTTGTGCCATGTCTACTTATGAAAACTAAAACTGAAAAGCAAAATGATTTAGACTTGGGCACAATGGTAAGATGGTGTGATTTTCGGTGTGATCGAATGGTGCCCGAGTCAATTAAGGACCGAACATCTTGTGAGTACTCGTTATCCGAGCAATTTGTGCGTATAACCACACTAGAGGGTATGGGACCTCTTGACTTAGTACTTTGGAGTGTATTGGCTTGGTCGAGGGAGTCGCGGAGGGATGGTGTTGGGAGCATTGTAATGTCCGAAAGACTTCACCCGCCATGGGATTTGTTGTCTTTCGGCTTGCAATGTAAGCGTATGGGTTTCTATCCATACGAGCAGCTCGTAGTCAATGCACAATATTGGAAAGCGCTCGAGGACTTAGCTGCGCTGCATACCTTCTAAGTGTGCTTTGTGGCTTAAAGGTGGTCTCAAGTGTGGGTACGTTGTTACACCCTGCAGGTTAAAACTATTCGAATAGCCTCGCCCTAGGTTATGGACACGCTTGGGTAAGCTTTCAAGAGTTAGACTACAACCTTTTAATTAAAACTTGATGGGTGGTACGAATCGTGATTCGTGCTATGTTGTGGTGGCTATTGGGATAGTCACTTCTAGGTGGTTGCTTGTATTTATCATTATTTTCGCTGTTACTTTCAACATTAAAATTGGTTTGCAAACTTGCTTTAAATGTATTACGTTATTGCAAATAAAGTTGGCTTTGTGCAAAATGAGGCATACAACCTCCACCTAAATAAGCTCGCATGTAGTTTATGAATAGGTCTCATATTCCACACGCGGCCTTGCGAGTACCTTTGTGTACTCGCTATCTTGCTTAAATGTAATCATGCAGAGGAAGAAGGTGAGCTTGAGGGGCCTCACTTCGTGAGTTGTGCCGTGGTAGCTTGCAGGCGCCTAGCTTGGCGGCCCTCGGTTGCCTTGTGGGTGGTGTGGCTAACCGGCCGACTTTGGTTCTAGCCATCTTATGGCACCTTTGCTTCACTGCCTTTCTTGTTTATTGTTCTATTTGGCCGGTGGCTCTTTTGTAATAACTTTACTTTATGTATGTCGTTATTGAACTTAGTGTCGTCACTTGTAATGAAATGATGTGTAATTTTGTGATGATGTGCATGCTGCAATTCTGGAAGCATATGTCCATCGAGGCTTAGAATATTTAATTAGTAACGCTAGAACCATTTGGAGGTTAAGTGTTACTAGTTAAATATTCCGGTCCTCACAAAGTTGGTATCGAGCCATATCGACCGTAGCAACCCCTAGCTTGGTCGCTCTAGGATATTTTGAAAACTTACTTTCAAAAGGTTTACAAAACTTAAGTAAGTTCTCTCGATTTTACTCCTTACTGTCTTAGCTTGCTCATCTCACCTTACTCTTGATCAAGTTTTGGAAACGCTGTTCCTCTCTTCCTTTCAAAAATTAGCTTTATCGATCAAATTGGTTTTGGGAGAACCATGCAGCTTGGAGAAAGAAATTTGGACAGCTAGCTAGTAATTAGTATAGGAGGTAGGAAATGAGAGGTTAATTGAACTAAAACTTGAGGGAATATAAGGTAAGAAGTGATATGAAATTAGCTAAATACCTATACTCTATTAGGTGGTTATACCTTGATCTTTGGGCTGTTTTGAGCTAGAATTTAGTTCTGAAATTTTGGGTCTTCTCAAATGATTACTGCTCTTCCATATGGGTTAGTCGTTTTGGAGTTGATTTGGTGACTTATGGTCTTGTGTTCTTTGGTGGTTATTCTTGAGCCCTTTTAATTGAGTTTGGATTTCTGGCCTTTTGATCTCGGGCTTGTAGTTAACTTGTCTTAGTGAAACAGATGGCAGTGAGGGACACGTAGTGGTCGGAACCATCCGGTAGTCCCGATGAGGAGCTTCCTCCTCCGACCATGGCGGAAGTCCTTATGCATCGAACGCAATCGTTCGAGGACCGTAGGGTGTTGGAGGTTATCGCGAGGAACACCTCCACTCCTCCGTGCCTCTCGGATCCGGAGGTGGTCACCAGCCTCGTGGTGGACTTGCGAGTTCCTTCGTGGGCTCTCGGTTATTGAAATGTACTTAATTAAATTCATACAAGAACATGATTATTAATGAAGGAACA